>JAMPIV010004995.1:5000-407500 GCA_024509875.1 Oreohelix idahoensis
GACTAGTGGCGCTTCATTAATGTGATTTCCACCCAGAACGTTAACCATTTCGTATCTTCAGTTATCGAATATTGCCGTTCGTATCACCAATACTTCATTAAAAAGTTTCTAGTTTTAATTTGGCCCATGACAGTTTTATTTAGCCACAAAGCCTTTTTTTCTTTACGAACTTTTGTGAGTAAGAACAGATTTTTAGAATTTTTATTTTGTAGGTTTTTCTCCTGAACTTGCCCTATTTTAGGATAGTTTGGTGTTTTCTTATTAGATTATTAGAACAGTTTTTGAGAGGTTGTCATATTCGGTGTCTATTGTTTTAGTTTTGGTGGTCTTATAGTTAGGATAATGTTTTTAGCCAGGGGTTCATGGTAGGTTTCCTTTTTGTGGGATTCGCAACATTGCCTAAACGACCTGCGAGGGCTGAGAATGGGCAGAAGGGTTTGGGTGGTTCTTTTGCGGTAACAAGGGGATTCGGGTCGTGGTTAGCACGGAGAGGGTTTGTCCCTCTTCCTGGTACGGATCAAGACCTTTGCAATCCGATTGGGGATGGTTGCGTGAGGCAAAGGTTATGGGATCTGCACCTGGCTGATGACCCGTCTGAGAGCGGAAAGGCACTTTCGTTGCTGCTACTTGAAAAGATATCCGGTTGGTGAAAAGGGGGGTCAAGGTGAGTGGCTGAGGTTGGATATTACAGTCTCCCCGCACATTGGGGTTGACCACCCACACCCACCCCCACCAAGCCACCTTCTCCAAATTTGCCGAGGATGGTGTGAGGAGTAGTATTCGGATGTAGTCCCAAAATGCCGATAGGTTGCGATAGTTGTGCGGGGTAAAAAATACTGAAGTTTTAGTCAAAACTTGTTCTGAATCAAAATGTACGCTCGGATAGTTTGGTGGTCGTGTATGTAGTTAAATTATAGTTAGGTCCAATGAATCTAGTTCGGATATGGGTGTTTGTAATACTTTTAGTATGTTTTTGGAGTGGGTGTAGTGGGCGTGGTACAGTGGTTGTACATGATTATTTGGTGGAATAGATCAGCGGTTTTTGTCTTTCATTGGCTCTGGTGGGTTTTATAAACTTTATTATTGTTAATACGGGTGGTAAATTCTTGATAAACAGTGGCAAGTAGATTTCACGTAATGGTATTTAACTAACTGGGTTTACATAAAAAGGACTGCGAGTGGGTTTACCTGAAAAACTTCTGTGGATTTAAACGGTCGGCTTGATTGGAATGTCCATACAGTCCCTAAAGATATAAGCACTGAGAAGCTGTCGCTTGTACTTCCGACACAACATCATCCAGGGAAGGCATCTTCTTTCCAGAGTCTATTTAGTGTTGGGGGGGGTTGGAGTAATTGATTCTTGGTTAGGTGGTCTTTTTTTTAGTGATTTGTCAACATGTTGCTGTTGAGGAAGTTGGTGTTTGCATGAGTTGTGCGTTAGATCCAGTGATCGTACGTTAGGGGATTTGCTACCTATTCACTTTTAAATCTGAGGTTGCATGGTGTCAAAATGTTTTTTTTTAACCGTAATCTACAACAGGGGGGTTCGGGTCAATTTACAGCGGATTTGGACAAACCCTTTCACTTGTACATAGGGTGGATTGTTTCGCGGAGGTTTGGCTTGAGGGTCAAACTGGAAATCAGTTTTATAGAAGGTTTTTATGCAACTTAGTGAGTTGTCAGGTTTCTTGTTTTGCAATAGATCTTTGAGGGCTTTAAATGTCTTTGGATCTGTCAAACATGGTGGTTGAGTTTAATGTGGGTTGTTAGCAAAAATTTATTGACGGGAATAAAACTGACAATGTCAGACAGCATGAAAGAATCTATGTAGAGTATGTGTGTAGTCAGTCAACTCTAGGGTAATGCAATTACCTGCTTTTAATAAGTTACCGAAATGATGTAAAAAGACAGCTGGTTCATCTGCCCTGAGTTGTTTTTTCAACTAAAAATTTAAAATATCTATGAGAGAGTGTTGTCTGTTAATCTATGCACAGTCTGTGTTCCCCAGACGGTTTTCTCAACAAAACGACACTAGAACTAAAAGATGATTCACTGTGCGAAATAATCCCCTCCTTCAACAAATACTCTATTTCTTCCTTCAATGCCATCTCCTTCGCGAACGGAATAGAATAGGCTCTCATACAGATTGGGTTTGAGTCTACCAGTTTCATGTCATACTGTAGCAAATTTGTATGGCCTGGTTTATCTGTTAATACATCTGTATGTTCCTCCAGAACCTGTTGAACTCTCTCCCTCTGGTTTTTAGTCAGGTGCTTACTGACTTTTACCTGTGCTGCGGTTTCACAAGGATGTAATGGGTATTCATGTGAGGTGAGTGGTTCTCTTTGCAGCTGGGTTGCAATAGCTAAGGTCAATAAGGGGGTGCTTTCCTGGAGTGGTCTGTCCAGATACTTCTTTAACAGGTTTACATGATAAACTTTTTCCTGCCCCTTTTTGTCAATTTTATAGTTTGTTCTAGACACCTTCTCTAGAACCGTATATGGACCTTGCCAACCAATTTGTAATTTATTCTGGCTTCCGCGGGGTAGTAAAAGCAGCACCTTCTCTCTCTCTCCGACTGCCAGTTCCCTGTCCTTTGCCTTCCTATTAAAATATGCTGCATGTTTCTTCCTGGCTTGTTTCAAATTATCATTTGCCAGTTTCCATCCAGCTTTCAAACGAGTGGTCAGTTCGTTCACATATTGATAAGATGAGGTAACAGTCTCTTCCGCCTTCTCATCTGTCCAGGTCCTTAATAGAGCTTCTAATGGACCTTTTATTGGCCTCCAAAATAGCAGAGTTGCGGGAGCCATCCCGGTTAAACTATGTGGTACCTCCCGGTACGCAAACAATGCGGCGGGCAGGAATTGATCCCACAGATCCGGTTTTTCGTGTGCCAGCTTTCTCAGGATAGAAATGAGAGTCCCGTTGAACCTCTCTACCTGGCCGTTCCCTTGTGGATGGTACGGACTACAATGAAAGTGTCTGGCTTGAAATAGCTTAAAAACTTCTTCCGTTAGTTTCCCCTTGACCTGAAAACCATTATCCGTCAAGATTTGATGCGGGAATCCTAATCGGGTAAATATTGTAAGTAGTGCCTCTGCTACATGTTTTGAATCAATTGATGGCAGGGCTACCGCCTCTCCCCACATAGAACAAGTGTCCACCAGAGTAAGGATGTAACTGTTCCTCCTCTTGGTCCGAGTGAGAGGAGGTCCCTACAATATCCACTGCAACCCTCTCAAAAGGTGTGTTCCCACTATGGGCATTTCCCCTAGAGTTGCAGGAGCATAGTCCAGTGCTTTGGAGCTACCCTTTGACATTCTGGGCAGGATTTGACATATCTTTTTATATCCTCCGTTATCCCTGGCCAGAAGTAATGACAAGCTATACGCTGTCCTGTGGCGCTGATCCCCATGTGACCACTGAAGGGAATCGCATGCCCGAGTTCCATCACTTTATCTCTATATGAAGTGGGGAAGAAGAAGCCAGCAGTTGGTTGTGACCATTTGTTCCAGTTCCTGTCTTCCTGTATAATAGTTTGTTCTTCATGAAATATTCCCCCTTGCTCGGAGGTGTGTGGCATTTGGGCAATTTTTTTAAAACAGGGCTTGAGTGTCCTATCCTCAGCCTGCGCCTTCCTCATCTCCTCTGGATGAGCATTTATAGGTTCACCTTCTTCCTCCTTCTTCTGTGACCTGGTCTTGCTACTGTCGCCATGATCGTGATCATTCAAGGTTTCTCGGGATTCCCCAAGAAGACGTATCTACACCCCAATATCAGAGGGTAGATTGGTTCATCTATCACTGCTGCTCTGATTTCTCCTTCCACATAGCGAGTTTTCACCGTTATCCTTGCGATGGGAAGTGTCATGAGTGGTATGCCCTTAGTCGCCCCTTGTATTTCCACTGTTTCTGTGGTATACTGACTTGGGTCCACTAGGCTAGACTTCACAACTGAATCATAATCCAAACCTGTATCATAAAGGCACCTTATGGTGACCCCATTACAAATAACATCCTCACAAACTGGGGGGTGATAAGGTTCCTGTTGTCCTTAGGATCTTAACCTTTAATCTTCGCTGGTCCGTCCCGACTGATTCATTGCAGCAATGTTTGAAGGTTTCCTTCTACAAAATTCGGTGTTATGGTTATCTTTCTGCACCATTTACACCATCTTTTTCCTTGGTTCAACGGTTTTCTTTCATTGAACTTTTGGTCATTGAACTGTGAGTTTCTGTCGCGATAGTCATTTCTTGGCCGCTCAAAGTTTGTCCTACCTTTATTTCCCTGCTCTCTATTATCAAATTTATTAAATTGCTCTGGAGCTTTAAAATTGTCTATGTGCTTCTTTTTAGCACCACTTACCTCTGCCTGGGCTGCCTGATACCTCTCAGCAACATTTAAAATTTCCCCCAACTTCTCTGCACCTTGTTCCATGAGAAATTTTCTCATGTCTGGAGCCATGGACTCTCTCAATTGCTCAATCATGATCATTTCTTTAAGATCTTGGGTCTTCCCCAGAGCCGTCCATTTCTCCAAATAGGTTTCTAGTCTAGCAGAGAATTGGTGGTATGTCTCCCCAGACAACAGTTTGGCATTTCTAAATTTCTTACGATAAAATTCACCATTCTTCTCGTACCTTAATAACAAAGCCTGCTTTAACATGTCATAATTGTCTTGGTCTTCCCTGTTCATTTTGGCAAATACTTCATAAGAAGTACCTCTCTCTCTCTAACCCATATGTAGTAGCTAATAACTCAAAACGTCCTAGGTACCCCTCTATGTCATCGTCTTTTTCAACAAAATGGTCTAAATGAAACCCCATAGCGGAGTTTGAGGCTCCCAGACTGGGCGTAGCATCTGAGGCAAAAGGGCTGGCACCATTTTCAGGGGCCGGGCCTTGTAATTCCAGCTCCCTTAGTCGTAATTCGTGCTCCCTCTGCAACCTTCTATCTTCTGCCTCCCTTTCGGCAGTCCACCTTTTTTCTTCTGCCTCCCTTTCGGCCTTTTTATCTTCTGCCTCCCTTTCGGCCTTTTTATCTTCTGCCTCCCTTTCGGCCTTTTTATCTTCTGCCTCCCTTTGCTGTCGTTTTTCTTCTGCCTCAATCTGCAGCCTCTTTTAGCTACTCTCAGCCAATTATCCCCTATCAGCCTCAATTATGTAACCTCAAATCTTTTCTTCAGCTAAACCTTTCATTGCCCTCTAATATAATTTTTACCTAAGTTCTATTCAGCCTCTTTTTCTTATCTCCTTTCTTCCCGTTCAATATATTTATCACATTCAGCCGTTACGTATTGAATTAAAATTTGACCATCCATTCCCATCTCCTTCGCGGTGAGCACAGCAGTTATCTAAATTTTGCCAGCTCCGCCATACTTTTTAGACAATATAATAATATACAAGATAAATCTCCTAAACCACGAGTAAATACACTAAGTACTTCTTATGACTATAGTCTAACTAATTCTAACTAACCAGTTAACTAATTAATTAATTACTGGCTGTGAAGATTCACCAACTTTTATCTGTAGGGACACTTTTAATTTTAAAGGGAATTTTACAATTTATTTCCCTACTTTTATTTCTCCCACCAGGAGATCCTAATATTACTGTTGGGCTAATTATCCCTGGACAAGACCCCAATTTATGTAGTGGCGTTTGATGGTATTGTATGATGTTGATATTACTAAATGTAATTGTATGAGGCCAGCTGTGAAGGCTCCTGAGATAAAATGTAGTTGAGAATTGTCAGAAGGCCTTTCTTGCTACCACTACGACCTCACACTTAATTTTTTTTTAATGAATGTGGCTACGTAAAGTGTCTAGGGTTATGATATGTAGTGTGGTGTAATAGGTTATAGATATACCCACAGATATTTAACAAGACTAATAATATTAATAAATGTTAAAATACACTGAACTAACTCACGTGTGTAAAATTTTTTGATAGAATTACATTTATTTTGTTCTGGATCAATTTTTTAGGTTGACCAGAACTTAAAAGGATTTAGAGATTATGAAAGAAATGCATGGAATATTATATCATAAATGCAATAGTGTACATATATATGTACTATAGGATAGGTAATATGTTTCATTATTCTCAACACTTGATCTGTCTTGCATAATCCTTGCTGGAGTTTATGTACATTGTTGGTCCCTAGACCCTGACTAGGGCGGGGGGTCTAGAGCAAATCCCTACTTGTTTGTAAGGCTAGATTTCGATATGGCAGTATCAAATCACTCGAACATGAAACAATATTCAAAATATACAAAGAAATATTGAATAAATAACACAGAATTGCTAGCAAAACTCTATGCTAGCAAAACTCAGCTGAGCTGCTGGCTATAGTATGGCGTCCCTAAACTTCTTTCACTTTCTTTCATATGGAAATCACCACACTTTAAAATCTGTGTCTATCACTGAACAACTATTGAAGAATGGCCCCACTTTCGCGTCTGAGCGCTAATGATATGATTGTCTGTGGCCAATCACTGCCTAGGTTTATTTTAAATTCAAATTTCCTACACTAAAGTCATTTCAGTCATGCTTCAGTCAAGTATGGATGGTTATCTGTTAGTCTGTCCGTCTCTACTTGTGTTTCTACAAAAATGTACTTGATTTTTGAACCAACCTTTCTCTCCCCTCCAAAATTTTGTCGTTAAAAGTTATATTTAGACACAGCTACCACCAATGTCCCTCTCTTCCATACTACGTAGATTTGAACACCTGCGTCTCAAGGTCGTGTTTTTTTGTGCAATTAGCGACACTTTTAGATTCAATACAGTCTGTCGATGATGTGAACAACACTGTCTTTGGTCATTATCTTCAATATTATCTATCCGTCTGTAAAATTAAGACCATATTAGTTCACTGCTCAGAATGGGCCATCCGGCCAGCTAATTTTTATATTCCTAACATTAATATTAAGAAAAAAAGTACTTTTTAAATTTTGTAATATTCCAAACATCTGCGTTTTAGCCGCTGAATTCAAATCAAGGGCTTGGTATCGCGCAAAAGCGTCCAATAAATGACTGTGGCGTAACATATCTATGGTCCCTTCTGTCGAGTTGCTTACTTTTTATGTCAACTTGGGAAACGTGACTTTTCTCCGTTCCCCTCCTGTCTAGCAAGTCAATTATTATGGAGGATGATGACCCGCGGTCTAGGCGATCATGTACTACAGCAGCCTACGCATTATGTTTTTATCCTTACATGTTATCTTTGGAGGTATTTTACCGTTGTATCTCTGTCAACTTCACTACAGCACTGATGAGAAAACGGTTGGGAACTAACATAATGAAACATACACAACCCCGTACAGTGGGGGAGGGGAAGGGAGTGGTGTTAAGATTGTAAAAATAACGGGTTAAAGGTGGGTGGCGAGCGGCAAATTTCGCTGGTATATTCGTTATCAGTATGATGTGACTGCCTATTTCTTGCTTCTGTTGGTTGCACAGATGATGTTGAAACTTCCTGAAAATGTCACCTTCTAGTACCATGCCAGATGATCACGTCTCTCCATTACTTCCTGTTCAAGGCGTCGTTAATTCTAAATTTGCGAACAGTAGCTTCAAGTAATGATTTTCCCTACTGGACGAGGTGGTCCTCTGGAACGCCCCCCCCCCCCAATCCCACATCAACGTCGTTCTCTTTCCTATGGAAGTTGCTTCGATTCAGCACTTTACAAGGTACCAAATAACAATTTAACAGTTCACTGCACGGGGTAAGAACTGGTGCCGTTTTCATGCTGTATCCCAAGGTGTCTGCGTTGGATCTACCTGCTCTAGTCCATGTTTCCATGGCTACACATCTTCAGATGTCATATCCTCTTCCTGCTGTGCCTTTGCCTCATTCAGACATTTTCAAGCAACTCTTTACCTTTCTACACATTCCTTCAGGAGTACTGCTCAATTGCATTGCCTATACTTTTAAATTCTTGTTTACTCTCTCCTGGTCTGGTCGACAGAAGGTCTCTGACATGAGATTTCACAAGTTTGAGTTTTACCTTCACTTTTTTTTTTTTTCTGGTCAAAATTAAAAATTGAATTGGTAATTTCGTGTTACAATAAATATTGGTTATACAATTGTCCTTGTTTCAAGTGAATTAATGTTTAAAATAATAAAATAAGAGATACACTCATCTGTAACTTTACTTGCCCGCATCATTATTTTCTTCTATGATGTTAATTTATCCTTTCTGCAACAATGTTACCACTGAGACATCTGTACATCCCTCACACATTCTATTCTCCAGAGTGTCTGTGGCTGGGGGCTTCATGCTAGAAGGTCAAGGTAGTCCAGTAGCAGATAGATAATGCCACGGGGGAAGTGAGATGTCACATGGCTAAAGTCTCAGCTTTATGAGGTAGGGGGTGACCAGTTCCCTTCTTCGCTGCCTTTGCCTTTCCTTAAAACTCAAAAGAGTGGAGTCAGGTGAAAAAGGAAAGGATGACAGGGGTACTGAGCATGTTTAAAGAAAACTGTAAATTGGAACCCGTTCCGTGCAAGTGAGAGTACCAGAGATAAACTGACTGAACGAGTTATAAATAGTTCTCTAACAATTATTACTGAGCAAAAACGTATAAAATGAAAGGGAAATATAGGGGGGACTGAAAAACAAGGAACATATCGTTGCAAAAACAAACTGAAAAAATAAAAGGAAATAAAAGAGCTGCAAGGAAAAAGAACATAAGGGAGCGGCAGAGAAACAACGAAGAAAAAGCTGAATATAGATCAAGAACAGTAACAGGGGGCAAATAATGAATGAACAGATTTAAGGCTATAGGATGTAAGAAGAAACAAGAGAGACATGGGAAGGGAGAAAAGGGGAAAGAAAATGTAATACCAAACTGAAAACCAAGATCGGAGAAAGCACAAAATTTGGGCAAGAAAACGGAAAAAACAAAGAAGAAAAAAGATAAACAGAAGAAAGGAAACAAGACCAAGGGAAATAAAACAAGAAACTAAGAAAAGAATAAAAACAAAGGAAAAAAGGGGCAAAGGACGGAGAAAATGGAAAAGAAAGCTAGAATAAAAAAGAACAATGAACAAAGAGAAAAAGAAAAAAACCAAAGAAACAATGAAGGAAGAGAAAAAAGAGATATGTGAAGAAGCAATCACAAGGGAGGAGGATGGGGAAAGGAGAGAGAGAAGAAGGAGACGGGAACTGAGGACAGAGGAGTCATGGTAGGGAATGGCAGACAGAGGACTGCTCTAGAGTGGTTGTACCCAGATCCGAAAGGAGCTAGGAGGAAGAGAAGATGGAGTTGCCTTGAGGCCCAAAGAGTCAAGATGACAGTATGAAGAGGAGAAGAACTTGGGTCATAGTGTTATGGGCCAATTTAGATTGTGAGAGCAGAGGGTCAAGGAGGAATTCTTCGAGCTGCTTCAAATGACAGTGGATATCTGCCTATTGTAAATTATCGTGCTAGACGGAAATTTCACAATGCACATGGTGGAAATGTCGCCATGCTAGTGGGGTGGATGTTATCGGGCCATTGTTCGGAGAAGCTCATTCAAATATGTCCGAGATGCAAGAGTCTGGAGGGGGCCAGAGATTGGAAGTGATCACTACCTGCTAACAATCAAACGAACAACTGAAAGAGTTGCTCAGCCTAGGAATTGCTCAACATCACGCAAGAAACCAAGTAAACGAGCAGGAGAAATGAGCATTAGGACCTACAAGCTGAGAGAGCCAGAAATTAAGACCAGATATCAGGGGCTTATTGCTACAGCAGTGAGCAACACAGAAGAACGACCTGATGACTTGGAAACCCTCTGGAATAAATGCAAGGATATCATAAAGACAGCTGCTGCAGAAGCATGCGGTGAAGTCCGACTTGGGAACCAGAGAAAGAGGACACCTTGGTGGACAGAGGAAGTCAAAGAGAAAATAAGAGAGAAGAAAATGGCATGGAAACAATACTTAGGAGCTAAAAAACACAACAGGACAAATGGAAAAATATAGAGAATATGTGACACTCAGAACAGAAGCAAAGAACAAAGTGCTAGCAGCAAAACAGAAGTCCTGGGAAGAATTTGGAGAAAAGCTAGAAAAAGATGCACAAGAAAACCAGAAATTGTTCTATAAGACCCTAAAGAACATGAGGATAGAAAAACAATGCCCTCTCAAATTTATAAAGGACAAGCAAGGCAAATTGCTTACTGCCCCGAAGGAAGTAATGGAAAGATGGAAAGAATATTTCTCAGAACTCCTGGATGGTGAGCATGGTGAAGCATCAGAAATGATAACCACTAGCACAGAAGAGAAAACCAATGATGGTGAAGATGACATAAAGATGGAAGAACTGAAGGCAGCACTGGAGAAATCAAGATGGGCAAAGCAGCAGGGCATGATGGTATAACACCAGAAATGGTTAAGTTCATGGGAGCATCAGGCGACCTATTACTCTTAAAGGTTTTACAGGCAGCGTGGTGCAACAAGACCATACCAAAGGATTGGGAGATTGCCATCATAACACCAATTTTCAAAAAAGGGTGACAATCGACAATGTGGAAACCATAGAGGCATATCCCTTCTCAGTGTCCCTGGTAAAATCTTCTCTAGAATCCTAGAGCAGAGACTCCGACGCCTAGCTGAGCCACAATTGGATGAGGTCCAGTGCGGATTCCGAGCAAACCGAAGTACTCAAGACCTAATCTTCACACTCAGACAGCTGAGTGAAAAGGCCCTTGAGTATAAGAGTGAGATCCATCTTTGTTTCATAGATCTGGAAAAGGCGTTTGACAGGGTCCCCTGGAGCAAACTTTGGGACTGTTTGGCAAGGAAGAATATTCCAGTACCTCTGATTCATGCTATACAGAGCTTCTACAAGTCTTGCAGAAATTATGTGAGGACAGCAAACCATAAGTCAGAAGAGTTCAGGACTACCACTGGTGTAAGACAAGGTGATATCCTATCACCTTACCTCTTCATACTCCTTATGGACGATGTCATCTTCGCGCATTGTAAGGAGAGGAACATGAGAAGAGTGAGTAACTGGTTCTGGAATCAGGTCACGGCATACTTTACCTCGACTTCCGCGAATTATGGTGTAGCCCCGAATGGGAGGCATCAAAGATAGAGTTTTGGCCACTCGAACAGGCAGCCGGACAGGTATACAATAACTCATGGCCCAGAAAACGAGGATGTGGTTGTCCTGACCACTGCAAGAGAGGATGATGGTAAGAGAAGACGAAGATGGCTGTATACCGGCTCCACCTATGGTCCCAGTCTTGACATTTTTTGACTCGACATATGGATTGCGAGTCATGGGCAGATGACTACAACCCATAAAAGCCAGATCCCCAAACCTCAGAAATAGAAGGTATCTGGTGGATGGTTTTTGTTTGAGGTAGTTAAACAGTTAGAAGGGGAGGGGTTCGGTACGCATTTTTTTGATTTTTAAGACGGGTACGTCAAGAGCCTAAAATGGGATCCAGACCCCCACTACAGACCCAAGTAGATGGTTGGAAACATGATAGACACTCTTTGATGGGTTGCCGGAGTATTAGAATGCGGGAGGGCGAGGGCGGAGGACAGTGAATGGGAGTCGTTTGCTATCTTCTTCAAACCTTTAGCATCACGGGAAAGCTTGAAGGTGGAAGGATCAGACCCGCGGTAAGTCCCGACGGTTCAGTTAAAAAAAGGTTTTACCTTATAGTTCGGAGCTCATAAAGTTGTCGCATGTTAATAAATGGATCTTTAGACTAAAATTGGTATAGCCTTCCACTACAGGATTTGTTAACCACATATTAATTTATTTAATTACCTTAGGACTCAGGAATGGATACCTACAGGAGGCAAGCACAGCGATCTGCTGCTTGCATGACAGAATGAGTATGGGGTCTTTTTTGGGGGTATTTTTTTACACATCACGGTAGAAGGGGAATTTTTTCAGTATGCATACTGTAAGTATATATTTAATTTCTATTACACTATGATAGTATTTTATGCTTATATATACGTAATTTATAGATATAGATTTGAGATCGCTCTTTCCATATCTGTTGAGGATTGTATGTAGATCTCGCGGTAGCTGGATAGGGCGTAGATCTTGCTTATGCCAGTATTTTATATTTTATTTAGATGAGACCGGGCATGGTAGTTCGAGCAGTTGGGAGAGGACGGAGTGAGAGTGAGGTTAGAGTCGAGAGGTATCGTGTTAGAGGAAGTATCACGGCTATTTGTGAGTGGGTGGATATCTTCATTTGTTTAGATTTCATAAGGATAAGAGCCGTTTATCACATGGGTAGACATCTAAGGGTAAACAGCTTACATGGCATTTTGGTCTCATGTGGTCATTTCCTGTTCATATACTGGAAGGATGAGTCTTTGTATTCCTGGTTGTAGTCTGTTCAAGCGTTTGTCGGACGGTCTTTTGAGTTGTCAGAGGGTTTTGTTCAAGACATTTATGATGCATGGGTAGAATCGGCATGTTTGCCATCTGGAGCATGCAAAATTTCTTTGTGTGCCTTTTGCATTAATTCTGTTTTCATGCTCCAGGTTATGTCTTTTTTTATTAGTATTTATTTATTATTTCGTTTATGGTCGGGTGCGTTCAGTTGGCGCTCTATGAGTGCGGGCGGCGAGGAATTGCTCTTGAGCAATACTGTTTTCGTAGTTTTTTCCAGAAAAGAACGGTTGAGAGTTGTTTCGTTGCTGGTTTTATAACATATTTTGGACTTAGGTCTGAAATTCACCATTTTTTGTTTAGACTCCGTACATAGCGTGTAGGGTCATTTCATTTTTTATTTTATTTTTTTACCATTGTAGCAGAAAATTTTTATATAGTTCCTGAAGAGGCTGTAGACACTGGAAGGCTAATGTTGTGATTCTGTTTTTGCATTGAGTTTTATTTATGTTTTATGTTCTGACTTATTTAGTAACATTTCATTCGTAATTTAAGCATTTATTGATGAAAAACCCTGTTGATATTTGTTTCATTATTTGCATTCGAGCATTAGTTATTGTACCTTATTGTGGATGTATGTTGTGTGGGGGGGTTTAAATTTTGTGACAAGAATTTTATTTTTTTTTAAATCTTTCCCATATTTTTGTGTTATTTCATTTTCTTTATTTTTTTGTCTTGGAGTTTGTTTTTAGATTTCGTTACATTTTTCACTTTCTTTGTTGCACTCATGTACTTAGTAGTCGGTGTTTATACAATTTGCTACTAAAAATTAATACTTTCGTTTGTGCACGAGGATCACAGAAGGGTCGCTAGTATGATTCCAAGTGATATAATGGTCAGGGTGAAGACTGAGTCTATAATTGGGGTTTCTTTGTTACATGTGCACATTATTAGTTTCATAGATTTCCATTTAAAGGCTTTTCTAATTATTATTGCCATGTTTCATTATTTTTTTAGAATGATTAAAGGTTTTCTGGGATTTTTGCACATGTCGTGTTCCTGGAGTATATTTTCTATTATGCTTTTACCCTTTCATTTAGAAAGGTCTAGTGGCGCTATCCGTAATGTTCATGTCTTAATCCTATTTAATATTTTTGTGGGCATTTTTAGAAAGCTGCCATTTACACTTTATGAAATCTGAATTATCAAATGCACCACATACGGGCGTATTTTATGTTTCACAGTAATGATGCGGTGAGATGATGAATAGACCATAAGGAGATATATGATTATTGTCAATGGGTATTGTACTCAGGTTAGGCTGCGGTTTCCAGTGGTGGGGGTGTAATAGATACAATAGTTGGGGGGTTTAGCGGTTAGGGTGGTGGTAGGGGTGTAGTGGTTGGTGTGGGATGGTTTTGGAGTAAATTGATGCGGGGGTGGTGTGGGTGGGGGGGCTACTTAGAATTGTATGGGGATTGGGAAAGACCTATTCTACGACATTTTATGGTGGGGGGGTAATACTATCATGTTAACATTATTTGCACGGAGGGATTATTATTTGGAAGTTAGTAAGGGTGGTTGCCAAAAAAAAACACAAAAAAAATTTTTTCAAAAAGTTCGCTGCTGGGGGGGGGGGGGATTTCCGTATTGGGTTTAATTGCCTACCGGGGGCATTGGTCAGGCGAACCAAGACTGCCGGGGCGCGGCCCGCAAATTTTAAAATTCACTTGTGATTCGGCTTACAATAAGGGAAATAAAAGTATGCGAGTTACTTGTATATATTCAGGGGGGGTTTTTGGTTTAGGGGAGGGGGGGCTCATGTTGGTGTTAAGTTTTGGGGGAAAGAATTGTAACAACGTGGGATGCCCACAGGGGGTTTGGAGATACCATGGGCCAAATAAGATTCCGGTAATGTCGGTGTATCCAAAAGAGTTCAGATGTCCAGGATATTACCCGGGTCCAAGCCCCGTAAGCGTGCTACTCTTTTGTACTTTTTGTCGTTCGCGACATTGTTAATTAGATACACCGGGTAAAAAAGTATAAGATTTGATAGCTGACGAATCGGGGTTTGTTCTAAAAACATTAATTTTAAAGCCCCTCCTGATTGAGGGGAGGAGGGGGGGGGAGGGGGGAGGGATAACCCCACAAAAAATCGACGAAAAAAGAAAGGGTTATCCCGAGCCCTTGGTTTTTTTTGGGAAGGCCATGCACTCGGCGACTGGGGTAGGGTGGTTGGTGGGGAGGGGAGGGGGGGGCCCAGGGGGTGACAGAGTCAGCCACGTTAGTAGCGGGCCCACAGTTTTCCGCCTCATGAATGGACATTCCCCCAATTTGGGGGGGCAATCATAATTAGTGAGGAGTTAACGAATGCTCAAGGGGGGGTCGGGGGGTAACGATCAGGAGAACAAGCAATAGGGATTGTGGTCTCACGTGTCGAGTTGGGTGGGGTGTGCAACAGAAAAACTTAGGTAAGCGAGACTAGAAAATAAACAGGACCATGGGTGTACAGGGTGATCATACTATTGGGGGGGTAAGGTTATGTGTATAGCCCTTAGGCGGGAAATGTAAAAGAGGTTAAGAAAGGAGTTCTCCAATTACCCCCAGTGTGTCAGGGGTGGCACTTGGGGTCAGTTCCCAAATGGGTTGTTCTTTTTTTTTTTTTTTATTCAGGTGGAAAGAAGGGGGAAACGGGTTTTTGCAAAGTGGCCATTCCCCGAACGAGAAAGAGGGGTAGCTGAGACAATGTGATTTGTCACCCCCCATTTAATGACGTGGGGGCTAGACAGGAAAAGGTACCCCCCCACATAATAAGGAAGCCATGATAGCTTATTTTTGGGGAGCACATTAAGAAAACTTTGGGGGGGTCCCATTTTTTGGGGTGGGCCGGGCCCAGGCCCCCCCCAGTCGCCCCAAAGTGAAGACCCCCCTAATGGGGGGTCTCAGCTCAATGCCCCCCTAAACCCAAGCTGTAAAACGATAAGGTGGACAGAAAAGATGTTAAAGAATTATCAGGCAAGGGGGAGGGGGGGGTGACGGGGGGGGGAACACAGGGGTTTAAACTGGCTAAATTCAGGGGGCAGTATTTTTTTTGCAACAGTGGGGTTTTAAAATGACAGGTTTGTACCGGGTAAAATTATGTGGGCAAAGGGGCAATATTAGCGGAAATGTGGGGGGGGGAGGCTGGTGGGGGATTCGATGGGGTAGGAACGGGGAATCACCACCCTTACATGTGGGGGGAATACCACCCAGCAAGAGCTTCTAGTGAATATATGGAGGACCTCGAGTTCCGCCAACCACCTGGGTCCCTGTAGCCCCGATCATGACAACCGAATTTACTATATTACAGGTTGCCGGGTGGTATCTCTTTAGTAGCAAATACCCAGGGGTCTGCCATCTAATGTCACACAGGTGGGGGACCACATGGCCACACACTCCCTCAGGGCTGGGTAGGTGTATAACTAAGTTCTAAAATAGAAACGTTTAATTGATCCAACGTGATTACCCAAATTAGCCCAGACAGTTATGGGTATTTTCCCTTGGGAACATGTGTTGGACCTAGCACCAAGAGGTTCTCAATGAGAGGGGAGGGAACACCGTTATTCTATACACCACTCCCCCCTATCCATGAGTTTTGGTCTGAAACGCTTTGTGTGATCACATGTTGGTCTTACACCCCAGGTGTTGTGTGTGGGGGGGGAATTGTCGTATCTAAAAATGGGGGGGAAAACCCAACTAAGGTAGTAACCATTGTTGGGGGGGGGGGGGCCCTTATAGGGGAATCCACAGTTAAGGTAATGTTGTGAGAGGATAAACGTTTTTAACAGAGATAAAACAGAAATGCCAATGAAGAAATCTTTTTTACTAACAGTCAAAACCTTTTTTGTTATTACCTGGAGGGAAATAGGCAATTTTATTCACCGAAAAAGTTGTAATTTATTAATACCCGGTTGGTTGGGGGCGTGGGGGGGGGGTTCAAGACGAGGAAGATTGGGTTTGGGTGTACATTTTTTATAAAAAATGAATATATAACTTGTGTCCCCTTGGGGGGAAATTTGATAGGGGGGGGGGGGGTAATTTTTTTTTTAATTACATGGATTTATATGATTCCATTAAATATCTGAATCAGTACCATCTGAGTATGGGAGGGGTTAGGGCGGGGGGTCCAATAAATGGTGTTTTGAAATCACTTGACGTTGGGGTTAACTAACTTTCTTTTGGACAAGAACTGGGGGGGGGTGGATAGGCCACAGTTATATTGTGAGGGTTTTTTAAATATAGTGATATGGGGTCCTTTGATTTTTTTTTGTTTACCATTGGGGTTAGATTTAATATTAAAAACACCACCCCCAAAATAGGTTGGGGAACCCCACTTGCGGATGGTTGGGTTGGCACTTTATTGGGTCGACAGAGGATAGATTCGGGGTTCAGCGAGACTAAGGTGGGTGTTATTTAAACTTGTAAAAAAAGAGGGCTAACCAAGCACCAGAGGGGGGGATTGGATTTCAAGGGGTTTAAGGGGGTTTACTAACACCAGTTTGTGTTCCTTGTGGGGGGACTGTGTCGCGGGGTGTTGTCACCCGAGTGCTCTTGAATATGGTATTATTTTACATTTATATAAAGGAATCCCGTACGCTATTATGTGACATTAAAACAAACCATACCGAGTTGAAGGGGCGCGGTCCTCAGATATTGCAACCTAGCCATGTTTTCGGGGGAGGGGGGTGAATAAGGTGTTGGAGTGGGCTGGATACCTGAATGGAGGGTCAGAACTTTTACGTGGAGGCCTTGGGAAACGGCTAGACTGGAATACATTTAAGGGGGGGGAACTTTTTTTTTTCGGGTGGGGTGGGAGTGTGGGGGTGGATCTGGGAATGGGGAAAGGAGGATATAAGGTTGGTTTTTGGGGGGGGGATTGGGGGGGGGGGGGATAGGCCTTTTAGGGGTTTTGGGAATTTTTCCGGTTACCGGTTTTTGGTTTTTCTTTTTAGGTGTGGGTTTTTGAGAGGTAGTTAACTCCCCTTAACACATATATGTGGGGGGACGACGGGCTATTGATTTATTGATAGAGTGAAGGATCAGATTTGTGGGGAAAGTCTATAGGGGAACAAAAGTTTTTTGTGATGGCCTCACCCCCGAGAGCGCAAAACACAGTTTGTAGACAAGTGGTGGTGGTTTTAAAAATTTAAAATCGATTTTTTTTTTTGTAAAGATAAAAATGGAAAAAAAACACTTTTTATTAGTCTATTCATTTAGTTGGTGATGGGGGTGGGAAAAGGGTTTGTGTTCAGTTTGAAATGAAAATTTTGGCGTGTTGTGTTTTGCTATGATTAAAACGGTTGGACGAAAGGTGTGGGGTTTAGGGGGCTTTCGGGGGTGGGGTGAAATGTGGTGTTAAAAATTTAGTAAACTTACCTTTAAGTGTTTAGAAATAAAAATGTATGTGTGTGTGAGGGACAAAGAGAGAATTTGAGACTACTGTCCCCGGGGGGCATGAATCGTACACGGCGAATAAACATTGAGGCTGTGCATGCAGTTGGCAATATATATATATACTATATTGCCGTATATATATATTAATGCTTGGTACAGGAACTTCCTTAATATATATTTATTATATATATATATATAAATATATATATATATATATATATATATATTTATTATATATATATAAATATATATATATATATATATACACATATACAGGGTGTCCATAACAGATTGTACCCTTTTCAAAAAATTTATTCTCGGCCCCATGATGTGGAACGAGGATGCTTTCTTTCACAAAAGTAAGATAATCTCTGCATTTCAAGTGAAACTTTCGCAGTTGAGTCGCAACCGGTAATTGTTACATGTCTCTCAACACACTGGTCAAGTAAGTGAAAAAAAAAAAATAGGTACATTCTTTTTGTGTCTTTGTAAGGTATGCTTAAAAACTTGCAGAGATTATCTTACTTTTGTGATAGAAAGCATCCTCGTACCACGTCATGGGGCCCAGAATAAATTTTTTGAAAAGGATACAATCTTTTATGGACACCCTGTACACACACACACACACACACACACACATAGAGAGAGAAAAGGAAATGTCCAAATTATCATCTTTCCACACAACATGCCTAAGGAACATTCTTCGAACTTTTTGGCCGAATACAATCCCCAACCAGGAACTGCTTGCATGGTGCTGTTAAAAAGATATGCACACCATCACTGCGGGCAAATGCTGGAACTGGGATGGCCATGTCCTCAGGAGAGACCTTGAACCCATCACAAGAACTGCTATGCTATGGGACCCTAGAATAGAAGGACGGCGAAACAGAGGCAGACCAAAGACAGCCTGGTGCAGAACAGTGGAGACTGAGAGGCGACGCATGAACCAGAGTTAGGGCACAGCACGAAGGATGGCCACTGACCGAGCAAAATGGGGGCAGTTTGTAGCTGCCCTACAAGACGCCACTAGGCGTTATGGCCACTGACTGCTTTGTCGGTCAGGGGTTAAGGATCCAAGAAGAAGGTAGGTGTGTGTGTGTGTATATATATATATATATATATATATATATATATATATATATATATATATATATATATATATAGAGAGAGAGAGAGAGAGAGAGAGAGCTTTCTATGTTAGCTGTAGCAACAAGGATACATTATAAACACTACCACATATATAAAAGTGTCTTGGTCTGTGACTGACTTAACCGCGGCGGTAACACTTGTAATACATCTGATTAAGTAGCATCGTTGATTAAGTATCGCCATAAGGGTTTTATCGCCGCAGTTGCAGAAGGAGGCTTAGAAAGAATATCCCATCTCCGCCTTTCTCTTCCCCGCCACGTATTACTCGTACTACACAGATACTCATTAAACAAAACATAAATAATATACTGTTAAAGTTGAAAAAAAAAAGATAAAGGATCCCGTTACACGCCCATTGAGGCATATTGGGGTATATATAATATATATTAGGCCCATATTGTCTTCACCATCGGCACACTATGTGTGATGTGATCAGCATCACGCCGGATGCCTTAATCTTCCCAGAGTTGCTCTGGTACCGAATTCATGAGGCTGGGTCGACCCTAGAGCCGTTTACAGTCTAAAAAGACCCACCTCAACTGGGGATCGAACCATGCACCACCGAGCTAGGAAGCCAGTGCATTAACCAAAGCGCTAGCGCGGCTGTTATAGTACCCCAGCATTATATGGTATTACATTACCAGACACATTAAGGTAATGCACAGAATGCCAGGCATAAGTAAGGTCGGAAGAGGATACAGCAGAAGAGGTAATAATCAGGTTAAAAACAAACAAACAAAAGATTCAAATAAGACTTAATAGAAATCCCGATGTCTTGATACGTATGTTTACAACGCACCGCCCACCTTATTTCAAATAGTTCTCCCATTCTAGTACGATCTTATACTAACAACATTGACAAACATTATAATCTGCCAGCAGTGTCTCCCACGCTAACGTGGCTGATATCGGGACAAATCACGCTAATTATTTTAGTACGGAAAGCTGCTTCTAGCGCTATCAAGACAACATTAGCGATGCCAATAGCTTTGGGAGAAGTTGTGGTTCCTCTTGAATTAGCCGCTGTTTCAGCTAAAATGGGGGACCAGATTTTAGCCTATTCACACTTGAAAACAGTAAATAATACAACTAATTTCGCTTATGTCTGTCCGTCCGTCTGACACAAATACAAGAACCGATGTGAACTAATGTTGACAAATTTATGCACAGAAGACTTTGGCAAAAAATGTGTCGACACACTGCCAATCTGATCTAAGTAGGCAAAGAATTAGTTGCTTAATCGTTCCTCTTCTACCGTGAGATGTAGAGGTTTGGAGGAGAGAACAACCACCTTTCTCATGTTCCTCATTTCTGAGGTATGGATCTGATTTTTAGGCAAAGAATTAAGTATACATTACTTGAGTACTACGACTTCAATGTCAAGGCCACATTTGGTAATTTCAGCTTTTCAACAAATCACATGATTTCATGCAACACGGACATTACACTGTCTGCTTACTATTGTTTGTGCTCTCACCAGAATGTTTGCTGTTCGCCGACAACCGATCATGTTGTACTCCCAAATTAGCCAGCAATGGAAGGCGCCTATATTATGTTACGCTAGTGTACATATTTCTTCCTCTTTTTTTTTTTTTTTAAAGCAATTTTATTCATTCATTCATAACCCTCCGCTCCCCAAAGGAGCACAGGCCTTCAACAAACACATGCCAAGTCCTCCTGTCACGTGCCATCATCTCAAGTTCTTTCCACGTTCTCCTCATCATTTTCACCTGTTTCCAGCTCTCTTCTCCATGTGCTTCTTGGTCTACCTCTGCCTCTCTTGCCCTGGGGGTTCCAGAACAAGGACTGCCTTGTAATGCTATCATCAGGTTTCCTCAGTGTCGTGGTATTCATCGCCATCGTCTTCTTCTCATCACTTGTTCCACTGGCACTTGTCTGGTTCTTGTCACCAGTTCCACATGGGTAAACCTTGTCATACCATTTTAATCCTTCTATTCTACGCAAACACCCATTTATGAAAGTCTGTAGCTTTTTGGTTGTTTTTGTTGTTCTCCAGTTCTAGCAAATAAATAACTATCTGAACGAGCACGTTCTTTTTATGACGCACTCTAGAACGGGTTAGTGTCGCTTTATTTGATGATTTCTTCACTGGCTGCTGTTAACAACCTGTAAAATATAGATAATTATTTTCAAGA
The DNA here is from genome assembly GCA_024509875.1 of Oreohelix idahoensis. NCBI lineage: Eukaryota > Metazoa > Mollusca > Gastropoda > Stylommatophora > Oreohelicidae > Oreohelix > Oreohelix idahoensis. Next base: position 26,099 of record JAMPIV010004995.1, read on the forward strand.
CCACGAGTTCGTCTATATTTGGACACGCACCCTAATATAACCGACGGAGCTTGTGTCTGGGTTGAACGAGTCGGGCCTTGCCAAAAACGACGCAAATTTTTAATTTTTTTTAAAAACTCCCCAAAAAACTAAAGTGAAGTTTTCGTACAAAAAGTGGAAACATGTACGATGTGGTATATATACGCACATGCTCCCTATAACTGGTAATCTCATCATTTACAAAGAGATTTCTATTGAAGCCATCAACACAAGAACACGTGAAGTCACTGCAATGCAGTGATCGTCTCATGTTCTTGCAGAAGCGTATAAGGAGAATAATAAACGCACGCGCTATGAGATGACAACGACGATGCTGGTAATTAAAAAAAAGGCATCATCGTGATACCATAAAGAAAGATACGACAAGTTTAAAACAAAAGAAATTTACACAGCTATAAGACATCCAGTAAGAATTAGATGGGCAACACTGAACGACGTGAAGTGGGGAATGCTTACCTATTTTCACAGAGAGCACTTACGGCCAAAAAAAAAAAACAAACAAACAAACATTAATCGCCATAATAATAATTATTATTTCACAGCTCTTCTCGATAGTTTTGCTACCAGCGTTAGCAATGGTCGGAGAGATTAGCATTACACATCTGCGTTACTGGATATCCTAATACAAGACATTGGTACGCTAACTGAACGTTACGAGAAAATGTTAAAGACTTAACTAAGGACACATCAGTTCGACCTAACTAGTTATTAATGTTAAGTGACTTTAGCTGACAACGTTCCCTGCTGGAAAGTTCATAATTTTTCAGAATGTTGTAGTCAGCAATGGCAATGACGGCGGCCACATCATCACCGTTACACGTAGATCCCGTGCGTCCGTGTATGGTTCATCATCATCATTTTCCTTTGCGCTCCTAACAGAGCACGGAGCCACCATTGCGCTGGTCCCCTTGTAGGATGCCTGCACCAAGCACTCACACACTTCTGTGGTAGTGGTGTTTGTGCCAATTTGTTTTATATGATAAGGTTGCACAATCTTATAATAAATAGTACGACATACCTGATGGTGCAGTAACCTATTCTTTCACCCTCTGTCCAGAGCGCCTCCCCCCCCCCCCCGGACCTACATGGGGCTCCGTGTATGTTTACTGCGACAATGTGTTCGACTTAGTTCAGCTACATTCTGTTACTGCGATAACATGTTCGATTTAGGTTGGCTACAGTCTGTTACTGTGAAAATATGTTCGACTTAGTTTGGCTAGTCTGTTACTGTGATAATATGTTCGACTTAGTTCGGCTACATTCTGTTACTGCGATAACATGTTCAACTTAGTTTGGCTACATTCTGGCTATTTCAGAATTATGAATTCGGCCCCGGAACTGCCCATGCTGATTATATCGCCAACAGTTACCGCTGACGTGGTAGCAGGGGAGGAATATTTGTTGGACATTTCGGGCAGAGGCCAATTACCTTCTTTTGCCCAGGGGCCAACAGCACTGTTCTGCGTGGTAGTATGTTGACTGACGACACAAACAGTCGACACAAGTCTAACAAAAGCTACTGATTACATGTTGGTAGAAATCGCCACTAGACTCCGACGCCTAGCTGAGCCACAATTGGATGAGGTCCAGTGTGGAGTCCGAGCAAACCGAAGTACTCAAGACCTAATCTTCACACTCAGACAGCTGAGTGAAAAGGCCCTTGAGTATAAGAGTGAGATCCATCTTTGTTTCATAGATCTGGAAAAGGCTTTTGACAGGGTCCCTTGGAGCAAACTTTGGGACTGTTTGGCAAGGAAGAACATTCCAGCACCTCTGATTCATGCTATACAGAGCTTCTACAAGTCTTGCAGAAATTATGTGAGGACAGCAAACCATAAGTCAGAAGAGTTCAGGACCACCACTGGTGTAAGACAAGGTGATATCCTATCACCTTACCTCTTCATACTCCTCATGGACGATGTTATCAAGTCATGTAAGGAGGGAACAAGAAAGTATTCAGTGGGGTACTGGAAGATGAGACAGGTCTGCATTTCAGAGCTGGCATTTGCTGATGATGTTGCCCTGATTGCTAAATCAGAGGCACATCTCCAATCCAACCTGCAAGTCTGGAAGGAAGAGCTGGAAAAGAGAGGGATGGTCATAAGTAGCTCTAAAACAAAATCCATGGTGATATCACGAGAAGAAAGAAGACATCAGATTAAGCTGGGAGAACAGGTCCTGGAGCAGGTCGACCACTTTAAATATCTCGGAGCTATTACAGACCGAAAGGGAGGCATCAAAGAAGAGTTGGCCACTCGAAAAGCAGCAGCTGGGAGACTTTTTCAGGCCATAAATCGAGGATTCTTCAGCAAGAGAGAGATTGGTAAGAAAACGAAGATGGCTGTATACCGCTCCACCTATGTCCCAGTATTGACATATGGATGCGAGTCAAGGGCAATGACTACAACCCATAAAAGCCAGATCCAAACCTCAGAAATGAGGTATCTGAGGAAGGTGGTTGAAGTAACAAGAAGAGACATGGTCCGCAACCAGACGATACGTCAAGGCCTAAAATCCCACCCCCTGCAGACCCAAGTAGAACAATCCCAACTAAGATGGTTTGGCCATGTCTGCAGAATGGGAGAAGATCGGCTACCACGACAAGCATGGGAAACAAAGAGCCAGGGATCCAGACCCCCAGGACGTCCCAGAGTACGCTGGGAGGACAACATTAGACAATCTCTGAAGGACCGAGGACTAGAATGGAACCAGGCCAGGAGGAAGACTGCCGATAGGATAGTCTGGCGCTCTCTCTTCCAAACCTCTACACCTCACGGTAGAAGGGGAATGACTAAGTAAGTAAGAAAACGCCACTACACCGTCAGACGATAAAGTCACGGTAATTATGGATCAAATTTATCACTACAATGCAGTTGATCAGAACTAAATTAACAAATGTGCAGACGTGTCTTTCAACAAAGTCTTTTTAGAGTTTAAAAAAGAAAAAGAACGTAGGAACTGATTTGAAAAAAAAAAGAAAGAAAAATGAATGATACTTACAGAACTTGTTAAATGATTATTGATGAGCAGAAACATGGAGACAGTGTGCCGATAAAGTAATAACAAGAACATTAAGTTGTAATGAAATAATAAAAAAGATGAATAGATATAAGAATGGGTAGAGTAAACCGATGTAAATCAATAAAACACACACACACACACATATATAAATATATATATATATTTATATATATATAGAAAGAGAGATAAACAGATATATATACATATATATATATATATATATATATATATATATATATATATATATATATATATATAGTGTTAGGTGTTACATATAATAAGTAAATAAAAATATTATCAATTAAAACATGGGTAAATTATCACAAAAACATGTACATTTATACAAAAACATGTACATTTATACATAAACCAACAAAAACATGTACATTTATACATAAACCAACAAAAACATGTACATTTATACATAAACCAACAAAAACATGTACATTTATACATAAACCAACAAAAACATGTACATTTATACATAAACCAACAAAACATGTACATTTATACATAAACCAACAAAAACATGTACATTTATACATAAACCAACAAAACATGTACATTTATATATAAACCAACAAAACATGTACATTTATATATAAACCAACAAAAACATGTACATTTATATATAAACCAACAAAAACAAACAAGAGAGTTACTCGATGGAAATTTCTTAACAAGTACAGCAAAGAAAAAGTAATCAACCAAATAACGCAGCAAAACTGGGTAATGTTTAGAAGCAACTAATCATTTTTTTTTTAAAACGACCACTTAAAAATAAACAAAGATTCAACTTACATGTCCAGAAAGCAAGTTATACAACGTCTAGCCACCTACCATGACCTTAGTGTCACGGACACACAAACACAGGTAGACTCAGTACTTTGTAGACGACGCTTCGCTGCTGCTCGCACATGCCAGGTATTTTGTGTGGCTTACATTCAAACAAGAACACGTCATAACGAACGCAAACTCAACTGATGAGGTTCAACCACATGGTCGACTGGCTCTACTAAATCCTCCAACAGGGCCCCGCAGTAAAGTACGGGACACACCCCCCCCCCCCCCCCCCCCCCCCCCATCTTTCACATAGCCAAACACATACGCGCTTCTTGCTTTACTTACCGCCAAAACTGTACGAGTCCACGACACGCGTGCACGCCTCTCGAGTGCGAGCAGTAGTCGTGCGTGCATTCCATTCTGTGAATCAGCTACAAGTGAATGGGTGCATTCCACACAGTTTGTACGCACGGGATCAATTAAAAAAAAAAAATGTTTATGTAAGCGTCATGTTGTGTAGACCACTGCTGCTTGCTATGTCCCATAACTAGTTTTGTCGGTGTATGTCTATTTGTAAGCACTAATTTCTCGCATGTATCTCTTATGAAGAGTTCCCCCCTCCCAATTTACTTATAAACCTATTCATGTATTCAAGGCATCTGTCTACCTTCCTGCAATGCTATTTGGTCTGCCTTGTTTTCGTCTCGAACATTCCAGGTGAACAATCTAGTGATTCTCCTAGGGAATGGTGGTGAGTCAGCAGCCCTGACCCCTTTCGGTTTTCTGTGAACCGCGCTATTAACTTCCCTGGTCAGGGCTTCTTAACCTTTTTTTTAATGCTATGGACCCCTTGTTTGTTCGGTGATAACTAACAAACCCATCTTAAGGGGGGGAGGGGGGGGGAAGAAGATATGTGGGCTACATATGTGAACACATAACATTTTTACATACAAATAATATATTTTATTGTAAAGAAAAATCGTTAAGCTTACATATACTCATACTGAAAAATAAAAAGAATATATTTCTTTAAATGCGAAAATCCATGATAATTCTTCGAATAAACATTATGGTGGAAATAAGATTCAAACGATTAGGTTATCTGCACAAACCACTCAGAACCCAAAGAATCCCTATCCCAGATGGAAATGCTCTCTTCCACCTTGGAAAGTTGATTTGTGTAACCGGCTTCATATGACTTGAGGGTTTTCTCTGTGGTCTATATATAATGTATGCCTGTCTATCTTAGATCGTTCAGTCAAGCAGGCTTTTTCTAAAGGTTTATAACATTATAACAATTTTGGTATTAAGCTGGCCGTGTTCGTTAAGTAAAATTTAAATGAAGTAATGAGATTTTATCAGACGCGAGTGGTAGAGGAAGGCAGGCGTTCGGTACTAACGACTGACATCTTCTGACTGTACAACAATAGCATCCCGCGGTAATTTCACGTATTCATTCACAGAAACAAGGCCGAAATAGACAGGTATTTATATTTATGATTGGGCGCAATTTCATTGGTGTTTTATTAATCCAAGCTAATGGCAACTACATTCCACGAGGTTTGGGGGGGGGGGGGGATGGAGAGGGGGTTAAAATATTAAAGGAATATTTTTGGAGTGGATAACGCAAGATCAATGCACGGATCTAAACACACGTGCAAGGATCACTGTACTCACAAATTTAAGGAACGTACACCATACCGTTCTAACTACACTTACTTCGTCGTACCTCTTCTACCCTGGGGTGTAGAGGTTTGCCAAGAGAGCGTCATACTATCCTATCCTATCAGCCTTCTAATTGCACGCTAAAGTAAAATTAATGTATATGTTGAATCGAGTAATGCTTCGCGCTTCAATTTGAGTTCCTTATTCTTGACACGTGTTCTTTCTGTGTCATTAACCTTTATTGCTATTATTGCATTGCCATTTTTATTCCCTTGATATTATGATATATTCCACAACATATAATGTCACATTTATTGCTATATAAAAACAAAACAAAAAATGTTTGCAAGCTGGTTTAAGTAGTACAGTACTATCATAAAAGTGTCCGATGTGATTTCCCCCCCCCCCCCTTTCCTGGCTGTCACTCGGGGGCGGACAGCCCCCTCACCCCTAAGTCCCTTAGTACGCCACTGGAAGGCCGTAAACGATGTTGCCTGCACGTGTCGGCGTCGGTGAATGCGTTTAACAACTTCTCACAATTACTCAAACGGCGCGAGCAGCAACGCTGGACGACGTTAACTGGGGGAACGTAAAATTAATGGCTCCTAGTATGCGCTTCCAGCTCGACCAATGAATAATGGCCGCGAATGACGTCACGTGCGATTGAGTCAACAATATACGGTATATATCTCACGGGCGTCGCTAATTTATCACAATCCTGATTAACGTAGACTACTTTCGTTGTCTTTTGTCCTCGTAAGACGAATCACCTTTGTTCGATTTTTTTTCAAACCCACCCATGATATATAACCAACAGCTCCATGTGCGTGGTAGATGGTTGAAAGAGGCGTGCTACAAAGAAAAGTAACAAACACATTAAAAATTTATCACAATGCGAGTTATTTCAGGAATACGAGCAGACTAATTCTCCGGAAGGGTCGGCGGTAAACCAGACTAAGCACAGATATAGTTTTACTCACAAACAACTAAATGTTTGTTAACAGTTTTAAACGTCAAATGACCAGGATACGTCAAGACTTCCCACGCTAACAGATAGTAATAAGATCGATGACAATCAAATAGTTAAATAACGGAAACCTTTTTTTTTTTTTTTTAAAGATACAAATTCCTTAGTCATTCCTCTTCTACCTTATGGTGTAGAGGTTTGCCAGAGAGAGAGAGCGCCATACTATCATATCGGCTGTCTTCCTCCTGGTCTGGTACCAATGTAGTCCTCGGTCCTTTAGAGATTGTCTAATGTTGTCCTCCCAGCGGACTCTGGGTCGTCCTGGAGGTCTGGATCACTGGCGTTTAGTTTCCCATACCTGTCGTGGTAGCCGATCTTCTCCAATTCTGCAGACGTGGCCATTAAAACAAGAAAAAACATTAAAGTAAAAACCCATTACACATAAGCAGACACGGCTCCAGATGTTTGTTAAAGGTCATTTTAAGCCGGAAAAAGAAACTGTCTGTCCCAAAAGCTTCTATTTTACTTTGGCCTATCTCGCGAGCAGGCGCGTTAAAACAGACACTGGATACGAAAATTGGAAACAAGCAAGGATAAACATTACACACCAAAAGAAGTGGAACAGAATGTCCAGGATAGCTTAGAAGGGTCTAGATCAGGGTTTCTTAACCTGTGGTCCACGGACCCCCAGGGGTCCGTAAATGGATTATAGTGGATTCGTGTAAATAAACTAAAATTTAAAATGTAAAGTTTTTTTCTTATGCTTTTATGTAATTTTTTTTTCCAAGAAGGGATCCGCAGCCTTTAGCGGACAGTTAAAGGGGCCACAGCCTTCACTGGACAATAAGAGGGGTCTATAGACTTCATAGGACATTCAAACGGGTCCATGGACGTCTTCGGACAATCAAAGGGGTACATAGTCTTCCTCGAACAATCAAAGGGGTACATAGTCTTCCTCGGACAACAAAAGGGGTACACAGTCTTCATAGGACAGTCAAAGGGGTACATAGTCTTCACTGGGCAATCAAATGGGTAGATATTCTTCATTGTGCAATCAAAGGGGTACATAGTCTTCCTCGGACAACAAAAGGGGTACACAGTCTTCATAGGACAGTCAAAGGGGTACATAGTCTTCACTGGGCAATCAAATGGGTAGATATTCTTCATTGGGCAATCAAAGGGGTATATAGTCTTCCTCGGACAATCAAAGTGGCCCATATCCTTTATCGGAAAGTCAAATGGGTACATAGCCTGGGACAATCAAAGGAGTCCATATCCTTCATTGGACAATCAAATGGGTACGTATTCTTCCTCGGACAATCAAAGAGATCCACAGCCTTCACTGGGCAATCAAATGGGTCCTAACACTTCTGGGATACCCACCCCTTCCCAACAGCTGCAAATTTCTTCACACAGACGTTTTTACACGCTAAGAGTATATGCGTGTGTACGTATATTTTTCCCCTCGCGTCCTCAAAATCTTCTTTCAGGTTTTACCAGCAAATGTCAGCATAAGCAGGCAAATGTCAGCATTAGCCGCGAATACCTCAAACATTATACACCGCATCTTACGTCTTGCAAGGGGTTTATGAACAGGAATCTGAAAAATGCTCAGTGTTAATCTTGAACTGCTGAATTATATGAAAGACCGGAACTCCCGACCGCCTCAAGCAATAAATAAGCGCAATCGTTTTCGCGGCACCAGGTCGCGTCAGTCAAACAGGTGAACCCACGTACACAGGTCGGTTGTTGTGTATGGGGCATTTCTAACTTTACGTTGAGACAGGCCGCGGAGCTGCCAGGTCGCTTTCTGCGTGGGTCCTGGAAAATCGGGGCGTCAACGTGAAATAAAGGGATGCATTCCTTACTCCAAAAAGATAGAACACGTTAATATTGTGACCACGCTTATTCTTCCTACCCAAAAAGACTCACCCACGTTCCCAGATAATATATTTTATTTACAAAGAAATACCTAAACAATCCAAGCTGTAATTACGACGTAGCCTGCACAATCATTCTTTGTAATATGATATATATATATATATATATATATATATATATATATATATATATATATATATATATATATATATATATATATATATATATATATATATATATATATATATATAAGCAATACATGCATATAATTTCAGTCTCATTCCGCGGACCCAGTCAAAACACTGTCCTTCACTTTTGTGTACCCCGCCCCTACGCTCTGCAAATCTCGTTTTAATTTTTAATCAGCATTCTCACAAAACATCTCTTTTTGATGAGATTGCCTGAGACAATCTTACAATATACCACGTCATAATATCTCCAAAGTTGCATTCCTTTCTATCTGAACCCCTTATCAGATTTCTTCTGAACAACACAACATGTCTAGGAATGACACTAGAAAGACCTAGTTCTTCAAAGACCAATTTTACATTGATCCCTCCTACGTGTATCATTTGTTTAGAAATAAATAAAAATATAAAGTAACACGCATTCGCCAAGTCCACCCCTGAAAGAGTCTTTTCAACTTGATACCGTTGATAAGAAATTCCATATTTAGCACGCTAATAACTTAGGACGCGACCGAAAGCCACTGTTACGCACTGATCATGATACGGCTTTCGTGTAAATAGTGGTGACAGAAATATCTACATCACACTGACTTGCGCCTGTTGTCTTTAGCGTTAATGCCGTTGTAACGCTACCTACACCACACCTGTTTCTCCTTCAGAGCCGGCAATTTCGGTGGCAACACTTGTCGCTGGACGTTTGTCAAAAGTACGTCTGTTTTTCTCTCCTAAGTCTCACCTTTTTCGCAGTCAACCAGGTTGTTATTTCCAGTCTGGCCAAAAATTGTGAACATAAATCTTTCTTCCAGCCTGGCTAAGCTGATAGAGCGCTTTCCTCTCGCAGCAGTAACCGGGTTCCGGGGTCAAAACCTTTCTAGCGTCACGCTTCAGTCTACCCAGCTGTAGATGTGTACCTCCTTGTACTCATGAAGGGAAGGGAAGGGAAGGTAAGGTAAGGCTAACGGCAACGAGGAAGGGAACTGGTCACCCAACCTCATAACAACGCTGGATCTGGTATGGTGACATCTCTAACACTTCACTCCCCTACGACAGTAGGAACAATAATGTTTCTTCACTTGTATAATTTAAACTCTACTGTGTACCACGCCAAAACTTATAATCAGGGTTTTTCTAAACCTAGGCCTATTAAAGAATAAAATAAAAACAGTTTCTTTCTTCAAAACACATGTAAACACAATTAAACATGTAAATAGGTACACACACACACACATATATATATATATATATATATTTACCGTAAAAAGGGACGCTAGAAACACATCTTTATATATATATATATATATATGTATATATATATATATATATATATGTATATATAGATATATATATATATATATATATATATATATATATATATAAACAATACGTGATAGAATTGAAAGCCTCAGATTAGAAAATGTTCTTCCATTTAAGGTGAACGTCCATCATTCCAGGGGGTTATCATTGCAGACAAAGAAAGAATTGTTTCTAGCGTCCCTCTTCACGTCAAAGAAAAGATTGCGTTACTATCTCATCCAGTTCACGCTTAAGGTGACTTTTTGTAAGTTAGCTCGTCAGTTTTCACTGGGAACGAGGGAAAAGTACCTTTAATCCTGAGATGTGACGAAAAGACGTCCTTTTTGTTCGTCCAATTTTTCTTTCTACAATCCTCTCTGTCAGTATTCGTTCGATCATTTTTTTTTTTTTTGCTTTTCATCCGAGTATTATCTCACTTTTACGCCTCTATTTACCGATATTATCTTATCCTCGGTAGGGCAGCATTTTGCTGAGACTCGAAGAATATGGTAACGGTAACGCAGTGGTCGGCATAGCAATCATACCAAATGGAAGTCCAGAGGTAAGCCAAACAGTAAGAGCTGACCTGTCAAACTCATCCAAGTGTGCCTCCGAGATGCTATGAGCACTGTTGTCAGGTGACCAAACTGCTACCAAACCGCCCGCATAGCGTCAACATCAGTGCTTGCCGACCAAAGCTAACTGTCGCCACCAGTGGCGTATTCACTATGTGTGCTGTGCGTGCTGCGCACACCTATGCGCGAAGGAAAATAAAAATTTAATTTATTATTCTATAAAATATTTCTCCTCTAAGTTCTGCTTTCGGACCGCACGCATCAGGATAACGGATTTTCCCGCATAGAATCTACGAGTACATCTAGTTTCAGTTTCACAGACACTTTTTATAGTGCCGTTTTTATTGGTTGTAGCAATCGCCCGAAGTTTCTCGGGTAATTCCGTCACAATGCGTGCTGGACCGTTCGGATTCACGTCTAAAGACTGGTTTGTGTGAATCGGGTCATGGCCAGATACGTCAATACAATGCGAACATGCGTGCGGTGGCCTAGCAGCTCTCGGGTTGTAAAAATCGGCTGTGTCCGTCCAGTGTTTTTTGTGATTAATTTTTGTTAGTTGCCGGGAATGCAGATTATTACAGTGACAGTGAGTTTCAAGTTGTAAGTTAATTAGTATTTCGGAGATAATTGACATATACCCCTAATAACTCATCATCTCATCTCAGCCCGTAACCCGTCATGGGTCGTAGGGGTGCCATGGTGGAAGCATCAGCAGACAGGGTCCTCCACTGCTCTCTATCCTCAGCAATGCGTACAAGTGTGGAAAACCGTGTCCTGCCCATTTTTTGATGTTATCAGCCCAGGATTTTCTCTGCTTTCCTCTTCTCCGTTTACCTTCGACTGTTCCCTGAAGGATCGTTTTCGAAAGGGAGTCATGACGAGTTACATGCCCAAACCAGGCAAGCTTTCGACGTTTCACTATTGACAAAAGTGGTTCTTGGTGGCCTGCATAGGTGTTTATCTTCTCTCTAACATAGACATTTGTTTTGTGCTCTTTATAGCAAATGCGCAAAATTCTTCTATAACATTTATGCTCGAAAGCCTGAACCCTTCGCTCCGTATCTGCAGTGAGTGTCCAGCCCTCACACCCATACAAGAGAATAGATAATACAAGTGATTTGTATAATTTGATCTTCACAGGAAAACTGATGTTACTTTTCTAGATCACATTCAACCTTGTCATGGCAGCTGAGGCCATCTCAAGTCTTGTCTTGATTTCTTTAATTGATCTTCCATCACTACATATAGTGGACCCGAGATATTTAAAGGTGTTAACTTCTTCTAACGTTTGCCCATTTAACGTAATGTTGGTCGGAACATGTTTCTTATGGCTATTCACCAATATCTTGCTTTTTTCTATATTAATTTCCATCCCATACGTTCTTGTTACTTTCTCCAGTCTAGAGGTAAGGTCTTGAAGTTCTGATTCTGATCCAGCTATCAGATCAATATCATCAGCAAAACGTAGGTTGCACAGAGGTCGGCCTCCAATCGATATGGTTGATTTATAATCGTAGAGAGCCTCCTGCATAATATGTTCTAGATATATATTAAAGAGCACTGGTGACAGGATACATCCTTGGCGAACTCCTACAGTTGTTTTGAAAAATTCTCCAATGTCGTTGCTTACAAAAACAGCACTGCTTGCGTCCTTGTATAGTGCTTCAATGATATCTATGATGTTGGTAACAAAATTGAATTTTCTCATTACTTGCCATAAGCCTTCATGCCAGACTCGATCGAAGGCTTTTGTGAAATCGATGAAGTTATGGTATAAATCGTGTTGATGTTGGAGATGTTTTTCGATAAGTAATCTAATATTGAAGATTTGTTCTGAGGTACTTCTTTTTGGTCTAAAGCCAGCCTGTTCCTCTGACAAGATTTCTTCTGATTTCTGTTTTATTCTGTTCAAAAGTATCCTTAACATTACCTTACTTGGATGACTAATAAGGCTAATGGTTCTGTAGTTCTTGCACATTTTTAGATTTCCTTTCTTTGGAAGCGGTAATACCTAATAACTATCGTTGCGTAATTGAATATAGATGGTTTTTAAATTAAGAGGGGAAGAAGTTAAATAGTAGGCGTACATATTCATTTTAAGTAGCAGCACGCCAAGCTCGCATTACCAGGATACGTCACTGGTCGCCACACAGCGACCTATTTAACATTAAACACGCGCGCGGGAAGCTCGAATAGTGGGCCCATTATTGTATTCATAAATGTATCTCACTTTGTCCTACAACTCACAGACAGACATGGCAGAGTCTGCTGAAGGTGGCAAGAGACCAATACCGAGATGATGTCAGTTTTTTTGTTTGTTTAAAACAAGACCATTCGTTTGATGATCATCATGGAGTCGGTTAAAATGACAAGCAACAAACATTTGAGACGTTACACCTTATTCCGGTACGTTCTCCAACATGTTGGACCTAATACAGCCTTCAATATCACAATGCCAGATCACATAGTTCACAGCATGATACGACCTCCTTCAACAAGCACGTGAAAGTAGTGTGCAGTGACCTACAAATAGTAATGATCTTAAGCCCTAGTGAACTATTATTATAGCCCGAGTCTGATTGCTGAGATCAGCATCGTCAAATCTCTTCTAGTCTCTCTAGCTCGTTTATCTGTCGATCTCCAAGGCTCACCCCACCTCTCAAAGCTGGACCTAACACTTCACTACCCTACGACAGTATCTGCAATGGGACTATCTTTTTTACCCCCATAACACTGTGATCGAGTGCCCCAAACAAAGCTTCAGTGTCTCGAGAACTCCAAGAACGACGCTGGCCCGGATACCATGTCAACAACCGTGATGATTGTGCTGAATTCTGGCTTCCGATATTCGGTAATATTTGTGACATCTGAGTATGGATTTATGGATGGTTTTAGAAAACCATATTACACAATGAAAGGTTAACATTTGTTTTGTCGAAATTTTCCTTTGTTTTAACAAAACAGTCCTGAACTAGTTTTGGAGGATGTAATTATGGTTCTGCCTAGACATATCAGGCCTTACGCGTGGGCTTCTTCGTAGGTTCATGGACCTGCAATTGATGGGTTCAATACACTACATATCTACTACACTACAACAAAATCGAGGTTTAGACCATGGCATACAACTTACCTAGAAACTCACGGTAGAGATTAGAGATTGTTACTGCAGCTAAAATGATAAGATTACCAAGAAGGAAGCAAACATGTCTAACATCATTAACATATACTGGGATTCTGCTTTCACCTTAATCAAGATATAACCTCTACTCACAAGTTTACACCGGCTTCATAGAAGCCGGGATATATATATATATATATATATAAATATATATATATATATATATATATATATATATATATATATATATATATATATATATATATATATATATAGTTTTAATTCAACGTCAACGCAACCTGTTACATCTCTACACACGATTACACCACTACATGATAACTTCATCAAGAGTCCTACCTTCCTTTCAACAGCTCAGCCTTGTCGAATAGCCAACGTTCATTCAATCAAGCTCCATTCAGCAAAGCGTTTACACTCAGCCGCGGTATCCACAACAACTGTGACATGGAGAGTAGTGATACGCATTGTGATCGGTGACTACACGAAGTGTGTGAGAACAGCCAGCGAGTGTGGCGGGGACAGACACGACAGACAGACGTCGAAGGGGTATCGCAGAATGGGAGACACCAGAACGAAACAATAATTATACGACAAGCCGACACCCAGTGTTTTAACCGTGTGAATCATGAGTCAACAATTCCCACTGGTAACCTCCACTAAAAGTTCAGCCTGATAATGTGTACCTACGTGAATACTACAGTATGAATATATACTTCGGTGCATGCACACTTACACACACGTTATGTAATAAATTCCAGAAGTGCACCAGAAAATCAAGGACAGGTAACAAAGATATACACAATGAATTTGAAGTCTGGAGGCGTGGACCCTACTCTACCATCACCGATTACGGGAATAATGCTTGCCGCAGTCAAAAGAACAGTCGGGCAACCGCAATTGAGGTTCAAAGAAGTAAGACAGACATGAGGGCATAAATCCAGAAACCTGAGTGGGCGAAGTTGCCGATCGCACCAAGTGGCGATGTTCCCTTTGGGGGCCACCTCAGATTGGGTGAAAAGATGCTCTCACAACAAGCTTAAGAGAAAAGAACACGGCGAAAGAGACACCGGGCAAAAAAAATAAATAAATAAACAGCTGAGGGCTATCACCTGAGTGGAGCCACTCCAACAGTCAGTTATGACTGAAGAGGGGGCTACTGCTTGCTGCAGTGTAGGGGGAGGGCCCTGTCGTATGATCAGACAGCGAGAGTGAAGGTGTGGCTTTGAGAACGAGCTTTCTTTTCTTCCTTAAAGTTCGACTGTTCTTGTGGCGAGGCACGGTGCCTTTCAACCAAACTGAAGCCCCTTGGTTATATCAGAGCGTAGTTACCATTCAGAAGATCCATGGGTTCGATTCCCGGGTAAGCTTATCACTTCTGTTATTTCTCACGAATTCCGGAAACATAACCTTTGTGAATTATGTATTAACTGTGTACAGGCCTCGGGTTTCCTCTTTTTATTTGTTTAAACGGTTTTTAAAAAATAAGTGAACTTTGTCAACTCTAATACAGTGTTGATAAATACTAAGCCCTGAACAGGACTTTTATAGTATCTATCTGCAAGCATTGTCAAGCCCTAAAACAAAATCTGCTGGCTACACTGACATAGCTAGCGTACACTGATCAAGTGCGAACAAAATGTGATTAGTGTCTCGAGGAGCGGCGCAGACAACATTGCCTTTTAAATAAAAAGCAGGTACAGTTTAAGTATGAACGATACAACAACACTAGTGACATAGACAAAAAAGTTCAAACCATAAGGATCATTGTAATTTTGGACAAGTGCCCTATTATAAAAGACAGACCGTGTGTCTAGAATGAAGGTTATGCGTCTCGCCAAGACGAGTATAAACGAAATTACGAATACGATATATATATATATAAAGGTAGTACTAAACTAGATACCGACATAGGGGAGTATTACATACTTCACTATACTAGGTCTGGCTTTATGATGTGGGGTGATCAGTTCTCCCCCCACAACCTTGTTGTCATTTCCTGCCCTACCTCAACAGATACTCATTTACATCTGGGTTCACTGGATTGTGGCGGTATAAGGTTTCGAACCCAACAACTTTAGCCGAGGATATGTTTGGATAGTAACGATTAGTTGCTACCTTTCTAAACGTACTCTCTCTCTCTCTCTCTCTCGCTCTCTCTCACTCTCTCTCTCCGGCTGTACTGGTTGCTGGTATGTGTAGTTCCTGGAAGTTCTGAGAAAGACAAGAAAGAATATGCCCACAGTTTCCTCAAGCACGCCCTAAGAAGCGACTAATATGAAGCTGTGAACGGGGCTGGCAAACTCCAACACATATACAACAAACAGACTCAGAAACCACTACTGAAACTGCAGACGAATGCTTTAGTGCCGGCTTCCTGCAATGAAACCAGCTGCACAAAAAGCGAAAAAGGAATGAAGATCATAATGGTTTTTTTTTTGGCTGCTGTCTGGTTCTCTGTCACAGGTCAACGATTCCATTTAAAGCTGGCCATCCAGCATTGCCATTCCTGTGTGGATTCACCTAGATCTAGGTATTTTTGGTCCGTTCACTGTCATTTTCCTTCATTAGTTAAAGAGCGCCTAAAGCGCCCAAGTCACTAGATCAACTAGGTGCATCTAGGGTTTTTCGCCAAAAAGTACAATCTATGGTTTTTTTTCTTCAAAATTCAGGGTGGCAACACTGTGGCCATAAGATATGGAGGTTAGTAAGATCTAAGTAGTCTGAGTAATAGGGATAGCGAAGACCAACGTTTCTATAATGGGGATAGCGAAGACCAACGTATCTATAATGGGAATAGCTAAGACCAACGTATCTATAATGGGGATACCTTCTTCTTCTTCTTCTTGCGATCGCATCTTTGATGATTACACCGTCAGACGAGTTCTCATGATGAATTCGACTGTTGTTTGAAGTTCCTCTTTAACTCCATATAGCTTTGAGTTTAGTGTTGAGTCATTCGGCCAGTATATCTTTCTTAACTGGTCATACAGAGGACAGTCCTGTAGAACATGCTCAGCAGTTTGTTCGTTTAATCCACATGTGCACAGTGGTGAAGCAGACAATCGTAGCTTGTGCATGTGTTTATTCAGTTTGTTATGCCCTGTCCTGAGTCGAAAAATAGTTATCTGTCCCTGCCGGTCGAGAGTGTGATAGTCGTCTTTGGGTTGGTTCTGTTCTCTTCTGATAGTCTGGATAGCTCTCTTTTTCTCAAAGTATGTGACTTCATTATCTTCTTGTTCACATTCTCCTCCCTTTTTTGCAAGTTTATCTGCCTTTTCATTTCCGGGTACACCACAATGAGATGGTACCCACTGAAGTATGGTTCTCTTTTTGGCAGCTACCTTGTTTAGTTCATTTCTCAGATGCAGGAGTTTACCACCCTTGAGAGCTTGCAGGACAGACAGTGCATCTGTGAGGATGACTACCTGGTGGCAGTCAGAGTTGGTGTTATAAATCATATTTGCAGCTTGCTCTAGAGCTTGAACCTCAGCTGTATAGTTGGAACAGAATTTACCAGTGGGAATGTGCCTAGTCTCATAGTGGTTGTCAGGATATGAGATAAAGATACCGGCACCTCCATTCCTAACAGCATTAGTTGCTGATCCATCTGTATAGGCATGTATCCATGATTGATCGGGATAGCTTTCTTGGATCATACTCAATGTAGCAGTTCGTTTTTGCAGATCATTATACTCACATCCACTTGTGAGACCACTGACTGATGTATTAATTTGGAGGGCACTGCTGGCCTGCTCCCATGGTACAGGGTATAGGGTGGGCTTCAGTGGTGTTGTCTTCATGGATAGGTCTTCTTGATGCTGTCTTATAAGTCTTTTCCCCCGATGCACAAAGCTGCTACGCTTTAGACGTCCCAATGCCAGATCATCTAGTCTTGCCTTCATTGGGTGCATTGGCATACTGTTGTACTTTTCCATCTGGATCATGGTTTTTGTGTCTCTTCTATGGGACAATGTCTGTAATCCAGCAACCTTCTGCATCTCTGTTATTGGTGTAGTTTTCATGGCTCCTGTAATGAGCCTGAGAGCTTGATTTTGCACCTTGTCCAAAGACTGCAGATGTGAGTTAGCAGCTGATGACCATGCTGCTGAGCTAAACTCTAAGTGTGGTCTTATTACTCCATTATAAATCTTCTTTAGATTTCGTTCATTTGCTCCCCAGTTGGTACCTGCTAATTTTCTGAGTATGCCTAGTCGTCTTCGGGCCTTTCCTTCTGCGTTTTCAATATGCTTATTCCATGTAAGCCTTTGGTCAAATGTCACCCCAAGATAGGTGGGGTAGCTTTCTTCCTTGATCACGGTTGTCCCTAGGTGTATGTTAGCTGATTTGTCCTTGGGGGCGAGGGAGAACAGTGTTGTGGAGGTTTTGTCTGTGTTTATTGTGATAAGCCATTTCTCTGCCCATGACACTAGCATGTCTGCTGCCCGCTGCATTCTATAATTTGCTGTGGTGACATTTTCATCAGCGCACCAGAGTACTAGGTCATCTGCATATAAGGCAGCTTTAACTCCTGCAGGGAGATCTTTCACCAGGTCATTGATGTAAACAAGGAAGAGTGGTGGGGAAATTACTCCTCCTTGAGGTACCCCCTGATGGAGCAACACTTTTTTGCTCTGCAGACCGTCAAGAGTGACTCTAGTTCTCCTGTTATGCAAGTATGACTGGATCCATTTCATCATGTTGCCTTGGATTCCACTTCTCCTAAGTTTTGCAATGAGGCCATCTTTCCACACCTTGTCAAAGGCCTGCTTGAAGTCGACCCAGATCGTTAGGACCTTTTTCTTCTCCTGGAAGGCATCTTCTATTGCTTGAGACAAGTAAGTAACTTGGTCTTCTATACTGTAGCATTCTCTAAATCCAGCTTGTTCCGGCACCAGGATCTGCTCAGACTCTAAATACCATTTCAATCTGTGGTTGACTATTCGCTCCATAGTCTTCCCAACACAGCTTGTGAGACTGATTGGCCGGTAACTTGCAGCCTCGGTCTTACATTTCCCTTTCTTTAGTATGGGTATTGTGATGGCTTCTCTCCATACTTGGGGTACCGTTCTTTTCAACCAGCTGTGGTTGAATATCTTAAGCAGTTTTGTCTTTGCTGCTGAGCTCAGATTTACTAGCATTTCGTTGCTGATTTTGTCTGGGCCGGGTGACTTTTGAAACTTAAGCTTGGAAATAGCCTTCTGTAGTTCTCCTAGTGTGATGGGTTCCCTCATTGGGGCAGGAGTATCTGTCTGTCCCATAGTTGCCAGTATTTCTTTTCTTATCTCTCTCTGATGATCTATGTTAATGGGTAAGTTGCTTTCTGAACTGTATCTTCTAGCAAACAAGTCTGCAGCTTGTTTTCCTCTGAAAAGTTTGCCACCTTCATCCAATGTGATAGTCTGCCTAGGTGAGGAACGCTCTTCATTTAGAGACTTGACTAATCTCCAAAGTTTCCTGCCGTCTTTCTCAAGGTTCAGCGATGCCGTTTTAGTTCTCCAGCTTTTCCGTTTTTCTTCTAGCTTTGTTCTCTGAAACTCTGCTACAGCCTTTTTCCATTTGTTGTGAGTTTCAAGTGAAGGCTGAGACTCTGCGTCCTTTCTAGCCCTGTCCATGGCTTCCTGACGTTCTTGGAGTGTGCTGGACCAGTATGGTATGTAGTTACGCCGGCATCCTTTGGGAATGGTTTCTTTTGCAGCTTGTAGTATGCATCTGTTGAAGTCTTTTACCACTTCATTAATGTCTCTGTTCTGTACCTTGAGGGTCGACAGCAGCGTGTTCACCTGATGCCTGAATAAACCCCAGTTGGCTTTTTTGTAGTTCCATCTTGTAATGGCTGGGCCTGTACTGAGAGTTGCACTCTGGACAGTAAGAAAGATTGGGCGATGGTCGCTTCCCCCTAGTTGGTCTCCTACTTCTCTACTAATAGATCCAGCTATATCTGGTGTGGAGAAGGCAAGATCTGGTGTTGAAGTTGTGTGCCATCCTCTGGAGTAGAAGGTAGGAGTATCTGTGGCATTATTGACTAGGATTAGGGAGTGATCATCTTGCCAAGTTTCAACCTCTTCACCTCTGTGATCCAGATGGTTATAGCCCCAGCTCTGTGAGTGGCTATTAAAGTCTCCAACTGCTATAAAGTTGGTGGCTGGTACCTGTATAGAGCTGAGACTCAGGGGTTTGTTGTTCGGACAGTAATAGTTCAGGAGTTCTATTTCCATCTTGTCTACCTTTATCTGCAACAGCTGATATTCTGCTCCATCCATGAAGGTTTTCCTTTCGTGTGCAGGAATGTTATTCCTTACAAGAGTAAGTACTCCTCCTTTTCGTCTATCTTTTCTGTCGGATCTGAAGCATTGATATCCCCTTATTTTAAAGGTTTGATCTGCTTTCAAGTGAGTCTCTTGGATACAGCAAACACTGACTTGCTTCTCATACAAGATGTTTTCCAGCTCTGTCTTTTTGCTGTATCCAGCCTGCTTGCTGTTCACTCCCTCTGCATTCCAGTGCATCATGACAAGTGGCACTCTGGGTTTCTCTTTTTCTGTTTTGTTTTGGTCAGTAGTTCTCCTCCGCCGTCTGCTGACTCCACAAGACGGTCTAGAGGGTCCTCCAGTAGCTGAGGGTGGGCTCTGTCGAGGCTCAGAGCCCGGCACTGCACCTGCCTGGTGGAGCTCCACAGGGCGAGCACCAGTACGAGATTTATTTGACGGTGTACTCTCCATAGAAAAAAAAAAAGCGAGTTGCGTGATACTGTGGTTTCCGGTGCGCCTTCTGGCCCAGTATCTATGACTTTAGCACCTGTTCAACGGGAGAGTGGGCTCATCCCTAATCTGTTTATGTTCCCAGTAGTAGACTATTCGCAAGCAGCCTGGGGGTGTCACTGCTCTGCGCGGACCTTGTTTACCGAGGCGGCGTCCGAGCTCGTATGGTGAAAATATGGTTGCATTATCTTCAAAATAGCCCTGTCTTTCCTGCCATCCTGCAACTTTGAGTTAGGGAGTTCTGAGCTCCAGTCTCTTTCCCAGGCATTTTATCCTGGCCTGGCACGCATACAGAGGACCCCACTTCTGGTTCTAAGTTAGCAGTTGGGGACAGGTGGGGTAGCACACTGTGCATTCCCCGTCATCCAGGGGGCTCTCCAACTATGCAGAGCTTGCACAATGCTGTGCTCTGGTTCTGGGCTCACCCAAGGAATCCTCACGTCCTGCACAGAGCCACTTCCAGATACCCACCACCTGCCAACCCCCCATTGTAGAAATCTCCTGCATGCGGCCATCCAGTCAAGAGCCAGTATTAAGTCTGGTGCCCAAGTGATTCCCCCCAAGCTCAGTGTGCAATTCTGGGTTCTCATCATGCTGCAACACAGGGGGGATTGTGATGCTCAGCCATCTCTCTCAACTCTGCACCGATAAATGACATCGGGGACTTAACTGTGTCTCAGTACTGGGAGGCCCCGTTTCCGGGTACACCACACACACAGCCAGTTGAGGCAACGGTCGCCGTGGGCGTGTCTTCAGTGGGGAAGTTGTGGAGTCTTCCTGTCCATGTTCTTGCACATCCTAACACTGCCCGCAAAACATCGGAGGTTTGGAGAGTGGCCTTCTCTGCTTTTTTGAGCCGGGGTGGGCTCCCCGGGCAAGTCTCGATGGGGATCGGGACGTGTCCACGCGCCAGTGGGCCCAGCATCGGCCGCATCTGTTGGAGGACTTGCTCTGCCAGGTTTGAGTTAGTAAATTCCAACTTTGTCATCTTCTTGGCATTGTGATGCTGGGGTGCCTGTGGATTTCCTAACGCCCCGGGTAGAAGCCAGAAGTGTACTGTGCCAGCTCTGGGGGAGATAAAGGGGGTGTTTCTGCGTCTCCTTGTGATACGTAGCCAAGGTAGGGCTCACAGTGCTCTTTCCCCGCCACCAAATTGCCTGCTGGTTACGCCGAGTTCTCCGAGGCTCTAGGCATGTGACCAAGAGTTGAAGGCAATAGGATCGTCACGTCCTGAGTCTCTGTGCCTGTACGATGGGTTCCGATCTTCAGGGAGCAGTCCACACTCGTTCCCACTCCCAAGACTTGTTCAGTATCCATCTGGCTCCTTCCCACCCACAGAGGGCGTGTACGGTGTAGTGCACCGGTTTTATTATCGAGGTTTGCTCCTCTAGATCCGTTGTGTTTAGCCTGAGGATTCGCACCCTCAGTTACCAGGACTACCTCGAGGAGGGTGTGGCTCTTCACCACGCACAACGATCTTGGGGTATGAGAGGTTTTGCTAGGCCAAGAGACTAACACCGCAATGGTCGCTCCTTTCATGAACAGAATTCACTAGGCCTAGGGTGAAGCAAGGGGGGAAACCCACTACCCACAACACCAGCACATCATACCCCCTGTCTGTAGACTTTGCCCCATGGGGATACCGAAGACCAACGTATCTATAATGGGGATAGCGAAGACCAACGTATCTATAATGTAGATACCGAAGACCAACGTATCTATAATAGAACATGATAACGGTTAGATCTGAAAGACCGACAAAGAATGAAGAAGTCCGATATGTTTATAGATAAGGGATAACTGCTAGTCAGATGACTAATACGGCGAATTATAAGAATTATAGTATATGCATGATAGAGATATATTAAGAGAAAATTTAATGAACTGCACTACGTTACGTTATCGAGCACGGAATAGTAGAGTGGTAAGAGAGCTTGCTTCACGGAGCAAAATGTCTGGGATCGAACCCTGGCATCGTCAAACTCCAGTCCATCCACGTATAAATGGGTACTTGACTCTGCTCTTAAGTTAGGGAAAGCAAAGGCGGCTAGGACGGGAACCGGTCACGCAATCTCATAAAGCAGAGACGTAGTGTTGTTAAATCTCTTACTACTTCACTCCCCTACAGCAGTATCTGTTAAGGTACTACCTTTACCGTTGACTACGTTATGCCTGTTCAAGCACTGGTAAACATTCACATACTACCTTCCCACTCGTAGTCCTACAGGTTCGAAGGACTGCCCAGTAACAATTATTCAGCAACAAGAGGGTTTACATGTATTCTGAGACATACGAATCATCCATGTAAGTCTAGCATGATTGGATAGTTTACAGCGCACAGCACATACATACAAAAAAAAGGGACATTTATTATACGATCAACACACATTGTTGCCTATTTTTAAGTCCGACGTAATCTATGCGACAGGTGACGCGACGTCTATGTTATGTGTGAGTGTTTATGTTCATGTGCCTAATAAGACGGGCGTGCGTTTGTAGGAACGTACTGGTGGTGTCAATGACATACAAGTTCAAGGTCGCGCTATACGCACATATAGAAGATAGTGTTAAAAAGCATTAGCCAGACGAGCTGAAAGCAAAGATTTCAACCTAGATTAACCCTGTCCTATTTTGCATACAGTTCTGCTAGAACTTTGCGTGGCGACAGACATACAGACACACACACACACACACAAAAAAAACTAACATATTCATACGACAATGTATCATCTTTTATGGATGTCTGTACAAATGTGTTTTTTAAATATGCATGCAGGCAATATATATCTGTTTTTCACGACCTCTCAGCATCAATCAATACCCTCTAGCTCCTCAAGGAGCATAGGCCCTCAACAAACACATGCCAAGTCCTCTTGTCCCGTGCCATCCGCTCAAGTTCTTTCTATGTTTTCCTATCATTTTCACCTCTGTATCCAGTTCTCTTCTCCATGTGTTTTTTGGTCTACCTCTGCCTCTCTTTCCCTGTTGATACTAGAACAAGGAGTGCCAGGTCTCCTCCTCAATGTGTGTGCTATCCATCGCCAGCGTCTTCTTCTCAGCTCTTGTTCCACTAGCACTTGTCTGGTTCTTCTCATCAATTCCACATTTGTGACTTTGTCATACCATTTCAGTCCTTCTAGTCTACGCAAGCACCCGTTTATAAAAGTCTGTAGCTTTCTGGTTGTTGTTTTTGTTGCTCTCCGCGTCTCAGAGCCATACAACAGGACTGACTTGACATTTGAGTTGAAGATTTTTATTTTCGTGTTGGACTTGATTTCTCTTGATCTCCATTATTTCCCAATGCAATGAAAGCTCCTCTTGCTTTTTGTATTGTTATTTTGATATCACTGTCTGTCCCTCCAACTCTGTCTATATTACTGCCAAGATATGAGTACGATTCTACATCGTTTAGTGGTGTTTCTTCAAGTTCAATCTTGTTATCATTTCTTGCATTTATTCTCAGTATCTCTGTTTTTTCCCCTGTGTATTTTCAGACCCACTTGTTGTTGTGACCTCTCATCGAAAATTTTCATTTTCTCCTTCATCTGATTATGATTATGGGACAGAAGAGCCAAGTCATCAGCAAAATCTAGATCATCAAGCTTGTTTAGTTAGGAAATTGACTAAACAGTTTGACCTCTCAGCACGCGTTGAATAAATTCCGCAGACCGTCGTTTTTGTGTGGTTCTTTTCGCTCTCTATGGAGCACCGACCAACCACAGCAGCTGGCCTTCTTGAAGGAAGCGTGCACACAACATTAACGTGCTCTTGTAGTGATAGTCTCTGTAGCAATTTGTTTTACATGATGAGGTTGCCAACCTCCTTGCACAACCTCATATTAGTCGCCTTGTAGGAGTTTCCCGAGGGAGCAGTGGTCAATATTCTTCCTTTCTCTCATAAGAGACACCCAGGGAGCTACATGGAGCAAATTTCGTTGATGTCTTCTCCAAATTATATCAATAAAACCCATACAGATTCATTACAACACATATACAAGGAAATCACTGGGTTTGAAAATGAATGAGAACGACACAGATTATCATAATAAAACTGCTATTAACGATAACCATATTAAAAACGCCCAACGGGCTGATCACCGTTTGCCAGTCACTTTGATTACGGAAACAACGACAAACGGATTGATTTGTCGTTGCCCTAAAGACGCCATTAGGCGTGATGGGAACAACGGCAAAGAAAATCCATTCGCTGTTGCCCTTAAGACGCCACTAGGCGTAATGGCCACTGACTGCTTTGCCGGTCGTTGGCTAAGGACGGAAGAAGAAGAAGATATTAAAAACGGGAGATACATCCATACCAAGAGGTTGGATCATATTCTAGCAGCAATACATGCCAAATTTGGGGGAATAGATAACACTATCAAAAAAAGTGTAGAAAAGGAAACAGGAGCTTACACTGTAGGGGAGTGATGTGTCACAGTCTTCACCACACTGTCTTGCTTTATGAGGGGGGGAAAAGGGGGGGGGGGGGGGGGAGGTGGTGTGACCAGTTCCCTTCCTCGCTATTTTTGCCTTCCATAATTCAAGAGCATTCAGGTACCCACACCCACAGCTGGGTAGACTGTAGCGTGACGTTACCATGTTCCGTACCCGGAACCCGATAACTATGCCGCGTGAGGGAAGCGATTTAAAAGCACTCTGCCAAACGGACGTCCAAACGTCGAAAGCTTCTTCTTACAGACTAAAATAATCTCGCTACGTTCAATCGTTGTTTCTTAAGAGAAGACGTTTAGAGAGTTGACCACTGACTGATGAAATCATTTTGGGGCAGCCTTTTTTCTCATCAATGTTGTCGTGATATCAGCATGCGCATATATTCTTGCGATTATCTTCATATGACCAGATTTCTTTAACGCGAAGAACGTGCAAATTGTGCCTTTTAAATTCTTAATCTCGCATGTGCCCCAGTCATGGGGGGTCTCTGAGGAAAGAAAGGATGAACTACGGATACCTCCGCCATGTCATGAGAGGCGATTAATATGAGGTTGTGCATGGGCCTGGCAACTTCATCTTGTAAAACCAACCGCTACAGAAACAGCCGCTGGAAAAGAACACGAGTGCTTTCCTCAAGGCTTCCTGCAAAGGGATCAGCTGCAGTTCTGGCTCCTTGCTCCACAAGGAGCGAAAAGGGAGGCGAAGAATCTCACATGAAAGAGTTAACCGCCATTAAAACTACTACTATGAGAGTCAGGGGACATGATCTCACACAGGCAGCAATTTACTCGCGACACCTACAGAGCTAACGTGACACGTTACCTTTTTTGCACCTATGCCTCCTCAGTTTATTCTATATAGTGAAGGAAACCTGAGTCCTGTGGATAGTAAATAAGTAAATAAAGGTAATTAACGGGCAGAAAAGAGTGTGTACACGAACGCGGCAAACACTGCCCCCAGAAGACTGCGCGTGGTGCTCACGGTGACGGGCCCTTCCAGTTCAGATGATAGGGAGAGCTACGGTGTCTGATCGGACGGCGTCTTTGGGCAGGACGGTAGCGGCGGTGGCTACGTCACCGGCTCGGGTGAGGACAGTTACCTCCCTCCCTCCCGTTCTCGTGGCATTGCACACACGCCAGACCTTCCGACAGCTAACCCAAAAAGCGACACCCCCAGATTTCCGCAAGGGTTAAGAGTGAATAACTCGAATCTCTGGGGATCGGAACAACATCATAAGACAATTTGCATTATAGTTACCTTCTTGTAATGTTTACCTTGGTCATGTACGAATAGGCAAAGTTCTCTTTCATTACAAGGGGAGGTCACTATAATGCATATGTCTACAGATAACCTTTACCCTACATAATACACATGGAGACAGACGCGAACGTGGCACAGAGACGAATGACTAAATGATAAACAGTTCTAGACCATACACGAAGCTGTTCCATAACAGATGATACCGTTATGAAAATGTTTCACTTTTCTTTACCTCATCATTCCCACACAAATTTTCAGAATCAAGCAGGCTTCTTCGTCGTCATACCGATCTTGAATTTGGCGTATTCTCAGTCGATCTAACACCCTGCACCAAAATTACCTCATCTTGCTGCTGAGTTTAACTCTGGTGTTAATAAGAGCCAAGCCTGACGTTTGACGCAAAAGGGCCTTTAGCAAACAGTCGTTCCCATTACAGATACTCTCAAACGACACATCCGCTGATATTTTAGCGAGGGAAAATAAAAAACATGCCGGATTTCCTCCCCGCCCTCGGGTTCACTTGCCGGAGACCTTATCGGTTTAGTCACGACATCGTGTACGAATCGTTGCAATGGTGGGAGTTACGACACATATCACAGGATTATAAACTCTCATCATTACTCATTCAATAAACCCCCACATCCCTCCTTACTGCTGTCTGGAACAGCCTGCAACACTAGCATGGGGTGGTCCTTTTTGATTTCCCACACTCCCTTTATTTCAATTCAAATGCCTTGTACACATGAAGACCGTATATAAAATTTTTGCTAAGCTCTAATAATAAAGTATTCCAAAAATACACAAAAAGATACAAAAAATACACAGACCTTAAAACGCATCTAGTAAAGTGCTTCTTAAACAGGTGTGCATGTACCTCCTCTACTGAACACCGACATGAACTGCTCACACGTGAGCGCTTTCCTCTCGCGGCACAGTTACCAGGTTCCGGAATTGAAACATGTAGCGTCACGCTCCAGTCTACCCAGCTGTAAATAGGTACATGGCTCTGCTCTTGAGTTAGAGAAGACAAAGGCAGCGAGTAAGGGAGCTGGTCACCCAACCTCCGGCAAAAGCCTATCTTACATTTACCTGCTACTGACATCCCATTACTCTTCTATGATTCGCTCCCGTAGCAAGGCGGTGTGCGTCGTCTAGCCCTTTTCTATCACTTCTTTATTTCTCACGATTTCTCACGAGTGCCTGAAACATACCTTTGTGTGTGTAATATTTATTTACAGTTTACAGGCCTCGGGTTTCCCCTCTTTATTTATATAAACCCTTCAATCACAGTATGCTCAATGTCTCTTTCTTCCTCTTCAAATCTCTCTCTTATTTTTTTTTCCTTTCTGTGGACTCCATTTAAAAGCACGTTTAGCTACAATAGATGTCTGTTTCCTGAGGGTATATCTTTTCCATGCCCACTTTCTCTCCTGAATCTCCAAACACATAGACTGCTATCAATTTCTCTGTCGCGGGCCGACGTTTATTACTTCAGGTCATCTGATATGAAGGATGCGACAGAGATCAAGTGTCATGTTTTGCCTTCTTTAAGCGAGGCATGCCCCGTTCAAACACAAGTGGATTATAATTTCAGCGTATGCACCACGTAAGGTAAAGGTAGTCCAAATAGCAGATACTGCCGTAGAGGAATGAAGTGTTAGAGACTTCACTGTACTAGGTTCAGTTCTATCAGGTGGGGGTGATCAGTTCCTTTCCTCGCTGCCTTTGCTTTTCCTAACTCAAGAGCAGAGTCAGGTACCCCATTACAATTTGGAAGAGTGGAGCGTGACGATACCAAATTTCGATCCCGGAACTCAGGGTTGTGGAGTTGGCCAAAATATGTTCCGACCCCGACTCCTGAAATTGTATATGTCCGACATCGACTACAGTTTTTTTTTTTAAATTAATTATATGCCATTTAATTCGGAGTCAATACATATTTAACCGACTCTGACTCTACTAAGAAACGACAGACTCCATGACTCCGACTTCACAGCCCTGCCGGAACCCGATAACTCGAGAGGAAAACACTCTAACCATTCTGTAAACCGGACGTTCATGTACCACATATAAAAGATTAAGACCTGTAAAGGACTACTAGTGGAGACATCTTCTGGTTAGGTCCGAAGTTTAAACATGGTGTTCTTAGTAATACGCCACGTTAACAAGGATCAAGTATGCAACAAACCATAATATTTGAAACAACCCACGTGGAATGGCACGACATTTGAATGACTCCTCCCACTTGTAACAAGTGGCGCCGGAAGTCCTTGTCGGTAACCAACGTTCTTAAAATCTGCTCTCTCGCTCTCCCTCCTTTCACTCTTTCTCTCTCCCTCTCCTCTCTCTCTTCGTCTTCTTCACTTTATCTCTGTCTTCATGTCTCTTTTTCTTCTGCCATTCTGGTCTTTAAAATAACTTGTAAAAGTTAAAGGTAGTCCAATAGTAGACAATGCTGTAGGGAAGTGAAGTGTTACAGACTTCATTATACTAGACTCAGCTTCAGAGGTGGTTCCCTTTCTCGCTGCATTAGCCTTCCTCAACTGAAGAGCAGAGTCAGGTACTCATTTACAGCTGCGAAGACTGGAACATGACTCCACAAGGCTTTGATCTCGGAACCCAAAAACTTTGCAGCCTAAAGGCCAGCGCTCTAACCACTTAGCCAATCGAAAGCTAAAATTAAAAAATAACTGAATGTGACGTATAATGGAAAAAGAGCCTACAGTAATCTGACAGTTTTGTAATCTCGTAGCGTTCTAAGATTTGCTAGCTAAAACCATGCATTTACTGCCTGTGTTTACTCACACAAGCTTATTTTTCATCCCCGCCTCTTTTCTTTGCACATAAGCAAATGAAGTGTTTTCAAACTTTCGTGACATGCCCGTCATAACAGGTAGCGAATCAGGTTTGTTTACCTCGTCTTCTCACGCGAGCTTATCTGTCAATCATACGATACCTGACAGACCGCACGTGAAACAACACGTGAAACAGACGTAACGGCCTTTTGAAGTCTCCGGAAAGGGGAGTTAACGCTTTGATGTCGAGTCGCGAGCAAAAATCTCGAGAAGCCCGTTACACGTATAAGTCTTTTGATGACGGTCGAAAAACGCCGACGAAAGACTGGCCGTAAGCCTTTACCTTGTAACTCTGTTTCTGATTCTCCGTTACATACGGTAGCGTGAAAAGTAAAATCATCGATAGATCAGAGAAATATGATGATATATAAACTGTGTTTTCTTAAACCTGCTATCAGTTGTCACTCAGAATTTTTCGATAGTCTAAGCACGCAGTTCTAGAACCATTTTGTTAAATGGGTTATTAGCAATTCGGAGTGACCACTGTATGAAAGAGTGCGTGAGTATTTTTCTTTGTTTCAGGGAAGTTACCAACATTGGATTTGCTTAAACTTGTTTACTTTACTGGGTAGCATATAGTAGGAACTTGGTTACTTTACTGTCTACTCTGTAACACTGTGCTAACCTTCGACCTTTGGGTTATTAACTTTTGGGTTCTTTTCTCCATAGGAGGAGGGCGCATTTATTCTGCTATTTCAAATGTATGTAAATCTGATTTTATTTGATCTTTCTTTAGATATTGGTGTTGTCAAGTTTAATGATAATAAACAACAAAGAAACTTAACTTTGTGTGTTGGTCAGACCCATATCCAAGTAACCGACGTTTTTTTCACGTTTGTGTGTCTGGTTGTCACATAGCTGTGTGTGTGTGTGTGTGTGTGTGTGTGTGTGTGTGTGTGTGTAGTTAAACTTATATTTATATATATGAGGAGGGCAAGGTTGTCTTGTACTAAATTACAGTCGTATAGATAGGCTGGAATAGAGAAACTTACTCATTCCAGAGACATATCTTTTGTTCCTTACGAAGCATTTTATACTAAACTACAGGAAATTATGGATAAAGTAAAAAGAAGAGACATCACAATTTTGATGGGTGACATGAATGCAAAGATAGGTACAGTCAATACTGGATTTGAAGAAGTCATGGGAAAACATGGGCTAGGAGTAATGAATGAAAATGGAGAACTATTCGCAAACTTCTGTGCTTCAAATCAACTGGCTATGGGAGGAAGCATGTTTCCACATAAGAGAATACACAAGGCAACATGGATATCACCAGACCATAGAACAGAAAATCAGATCGATCATATATGCATAAAGAAGAAGTTTAGATCATCATTGCAGGATGTAAAGGTATATAGAGGAGCAGATGTGGCATCAGATCACCATCTTCTGATAGCCAAAGTAAAAATGAAACTCAAGAGATATGCAACAATGCAAAATTATAGACAACAGTTTATAATGTAGGACAGCTAAGAAATCAAGAAACAAGAGACAAATTTGCGGTCACAGTATCCAACAAATTCCAAGTGCTCCAACAGTTGGAAGATGTAGAGAATACAGAAGACTATTGGCAGCAGGTCAAAACGGTATGGAAGGAGACATGTGAAGAAATACTGGGGAAAAGGGAAAGACAACAAAAAGCATGGATAACAACAGAAACCATCAATAAGATAAAAGATAGAAAAAACAAGAAAGCAGAGTTAAACACAAGCAAAACCAGAAGTTCCAAAGCCAAGGCTCAAGAAGTGTACACAGAAGCAAACAAAGAAGTAAAAAGAAGTATCAAAAGAGACAAGAGGAAGTATATATTGAGGAGTTGGCAAGAGAGGCAGAAGATGCTGCAGCCAAAGGAAATATGAGAGAACTGTATAGCAGCACAAAGAAGCTAACAGGGAAATACAAGCAAACAAGTTGCCTCATAAAAGATAAGAATGGGAAACTGCTCAGCAATATACAAGAGCAAATGAAGAGGTGGACAGAATATTTTGGGGACCTTCTCAATAGACCAGCTCCACAAAACCCGCCGGACATCCAGCCAGCAGAAGAAGAGCTACAAATTAACGGTGAAAGACCAACGAAGGAAGAAATAAAGAAAGCCATAAAGCTTCTAAGAGATGGAAAAGCGTCTGGACCTGATGGCATTCCAGCAGAGGCCATCAAAGCAGATATCGACACGGCTACAGAGATGTTATATAAATTACTTGGTAAAGTCTGGGAAAAAGAAGAGATACCAGCAGAATGGAAGGAAGGATATCTGGTTAAGTTGCCTAAGAAGGGAAATCTACAAGAGTGCACAAATTATAGAGGAATAATGTTACTATCAGTGCCAGGAAAGGTATTGAACAGGATTATCCTTGAGAGATTAAAGGAGTCCATAGACAAGAAATTGAGAGATGAACAAGCAGGTTTTCGACAAAACAGATCATGTACAGACCAGATAGCCACTTTGAGAATAATAGTTGAACAAAGTCTGGAATGGAATTCACCACTATACATCGGATTTGTGGACTACGAAAAAGCATTTGACAGTGTGGACAGAGAATCACTTTGGAAATTGATGAGGCATTATGGAGTTCCCCTGAAAATCATTAATTTAATAAAGAAAACCTATGAAGACATGACGTGCAGAGTTCTTCATGAAGGACAGCTTACAGAACCATTTGGGATAAGAACAGGAGTGCGACAGGGATGCCTCTTGTCTCCATTTCTTTTCTTGCTGGCAATAGATTGGGTTATTAGATCATCGACAACACACAACAGAAATGGAATCCAGTGGACTCTGACTAAGCAGTTGGATGATCTGGATTTTGCTGATGATTTGGCTCTCCTGTCCCATAACCGTAATCAGATGCAGGACAAATTGAAAACACTCGATGAGAGGTCACAGCAATTGGGTCTGAAAATACACAGGGAAAAGACAAAAATAATGCGAATAAATGCAGGTAATGAAAACAGGGTTGAACTTGAAGAAACGCCAATACAAGATGTAGAATCATACACATATCTTGGCAGTAATATAGACAAAGTTGGAGGGACAGACAGCGATATCAAAATAAGAATACAAAAAGCAAGAGGAGCTTTCATTGCATTGGGAAATATATGGAGATCAAGAGAAATAGGATCCAACACGAAAATAAGAATCTTCAACTCAAATGTGAAGTCAGTCCTATTGTATGGCTCGGAGACATGGAGAACAACAAAGACAACAACCAAAAAGCTACAGACTTTCATAAATGGGTGCTTGCGTAGAATAGAGGGATTAAAATGGTATGACAAGGTTACCAATGTGGAACTGATGACAAGAACTGGACAAGTGCCAGTGGAACAAGAGATGAGAAGAAGACGATGGCGATGGATAGGACACACACTGAGGAAACCTGTTGATAGCATTACAAGGCAGTCCTTGTTCTGGAACCCCCAGGCAAGAGAGGCAGAGGAAGACCAAGAAGTACATGGAGAAGAGAGTTGGAAACAGAGGTGAAAATGATGAGGAGAACATGGAAAGAACTTGAGATGATGGCACGTGACAGGAGGACTTGGCATGTGTTTGTTGAAGGCCTATGCTCCTTTGGGAGTGGAGGGTTATGAATGAATGAATATCACCATCCACTCTACTCAGACGGGCCAAAATTAACTCATAACCTATCTGTACGACACTGAGCAATAGTTAAAATTAATACAACACTTCTTGTATTACTAACCTTATTCAATAACGCCAATCAGTATTCACGTAAATTCAAAATCTGCATATAATCCCGGTTGTGTAATAATCCAGGTTGTGTAATAATCCAAGCTGCTTCAACAATCCAAGTTGCATAAACAATATGAGCTGTGCATCAATTCACGCTGTGTTACAATTCAAGCTGTGTTATAATTCAAGCGGTGTAATAATCCAGTTGGAATGCTGTAGAAAAATTCTAACAGTTATGGTACTTCAAGCACAAACAACACACGTTATACTGTTTAAGCAAAGTCCGATTTTTGCAAAATCAGCTCTTAGATAACAATTAGCGATTATGACAGCCAGGTAGTAACAGGTGATATAACTTGGAGAACCGTAACCTCTTACTTATTTGAAGCTATCGATGTTGAGATAAAAAAAATTGGCCCTTTTAAATGAAATTATATAAACTAAAAGTCCATTCAAATCGATGTTGAGATAGAAAAACTACCCCTTTTAAATGAAATTATATAAACTAAAAGTCCATTCAAATCGATGTACAAGTATAAGACAGAATTCTGCCGGATATAATGGAAATAATCGAATGTTCATCTGGGAATCACAGTCAGACTTAAAATTATTTCGGACACCCCCATGCAAATATTACGAGATTTCAGACAATAACAACAATCAAGAAGCTACAGATTTTCATAAGCGGATGCTTGTGTAGAAAAGAAGGACTGAAATAGTATGCAAAAGTCAAGGATCCCCTTACACGCCCATTGAGGCATATTGGGAATACGGTGTATGGCCCATTTTTTCTTGACCTTCGGCACACTATGGGGGGGGGATGTGGTGAGCATCACGCCGGCCGACTTAAACTTTCCTTCACAGAGCTGCTCTGGTACCCAATTCATGAGGCTGGGTCGAAAATAGTATGACAAGATCACTTATGTGGATATGATGACAAGAACCAGTGGAACAAGGGATGATAGGAAAATGCTGAAGACGGATAGGACACACACATTAAGGAAACATGTTGATAGCATTACCAGGCAGTCTTTGTTCTAGAATACCCCAGGGTAAGAGAAAGAAGAGGTTGACCGTGGACAAAAAAAAAAAAAACACTCGGGAGAAGAGAGCTGGAGACATAAATGAACGTGATGAAGACACGGGATGACCTTGACCTGACTGCACGCGACAGGAGGCGAACGTTCTTAAAATCTACTCTCTCGTTTAAGGCGTATGCTCCTTAGGGGAGCTGAAGGGTTATGAATGACATAAATGAAACACGTGTCCACTCATCTCGCTTGTGAACACCCGCACTATTCTCCAAGTATTAGTCCATCTATTCTGTCTGGTTTTTTTTTTAAAATTCCATTTATGTTCCCTGACCTTCTCATCTACCTTTGTCGGTAGGTCAATGCCCGATGAGTTATCCTAGCAGTCAAAATTCAGAATATTTCTTCAATATGTGAGCTCGGCTCCACTTTCTCCTCTCGTTTTCTGCTTTTCTGCTAATGAATTGTCTGGTTTTTGTCCAAGGTTTTGTCTTATTCCAACTGTTATAGTTAAACAGTTCTAAATACAGATAAAACAGGGAAAATGAAGGAACAGAAGATTATGTAGGGTTACATGAATTTTGCTGGTAAATAAAAAAATAAAGTGAACTTAGAAATAATTAGTGCATTCAGGTAGCTATACTTAGGTTGCTTTATACTCTATAAAGGTTAGAGAGATTGATAAGAAAGAAAGAAAAAAGAAAGAAAGAAAAAAGAAAGAAAGAGAGAGAGGGTTCTATAACCAAAACAAGACAAATATTTAAATATTATGCCTCTGAAACTAAGACAGAAAACTGTAGGACCCACGTCCTGCATCAAACACTGACACAAAAGAAAGTGATCTGGCGCCATCTTATCAGAATGAAGCCCAATCAAATTACCACTACAAGTCTACAACTGTAGAAGATATGGTTTTGAAGCACGAGAAAGACTAATACAGCGAAGTCTCGAACACTTCACTCCTCTTAATTCCGTTTATGCCATGGGACTACCTTTTTATTTTATTTGTTATTTTTAGTGCGCCTAAAATATCTTTAAAAAAAAAAAAACTTTAAAATTTTTTATTTTTTTTTATGAAAACGACAAACAGAACGTTTCTTTTTCTAGATATCTTATCCGTGGACCTACACAAACCAAGTCATCATCATCATTTTCCACTGATCTCCTTACAGAGCACGCAGCCACAACTGCGACCGTGCCCACTACAAGAAGCCTCACTACGCAGTCACGTGCTCCTTGCAGCGGTGATTTCTGTAGTAACAAGTTTTACATGATGAGGCCAGGCCTGCCAGCCTTCCCTCTACACACCCTCATATTATAGTCACCTTGTACGACATTGCCTGAGGTTGCAGTTGGTATATTCTTTCTCTGCCTCTTCAGAAACCCGCGGGGAGCTTACAGGGGCACACAAACACAATTACCTCTCAGTTATCTGTGACGCGTTTATCTGTCCGACCAAACATTTTCACGCAATGAATTTAATGTCCAGACACCCTTTGGGCATGCGCACGGGCTTGGCTTTGCCGGCGGTCCCAACTAAGTGACATCGATTGCCAAACATCTAATTATAAGAAAATATAATAATAACGGGGCATCACTCAATACAACTCACACCGCTCTGAATACAAGAACGGACAACAAGGACAAAAAAATCGACAGGAAAATGTACCTATAACATAAAATTAAATAACCGTGGTCCAACACTCGCAGACGGTAAATACAGCAACGCGCAAGAGATCAATACACCCGTACCAACGACTTATAAAATTGTGGGCTTAAAAAAATAAAATAATAATTACGTCTTACTAGGACAAAGAAAATTGCCTACGTTGCGACCATTCAGCCTTCGTCTGGGGGGGGGGGGAGAGGGGAAACCAGAAAGGTAAAAATGTGAAGTGAGAAACATGAACAATAAGTAAGAATAATACGACTCATAAAATCGGTGTGGCATCGTGCGGTGAAAACGCAAAATGGTTTCCGCACCTGGGTATTGAAAGTAATTGATATAGTTCGGTGAAGAGAGACCGATAAAAATAATTTTGTGAGAGGGAGGAAAATTATTTGTTGTCCAATGACTGCAACCCAGAAACGGCCAACTCCAAACCTCAGACATGAATTATCTGAGGAAGATGGTTAAAGTGACGAGACATGGTCCGCAACCAGACGATACGTCAGGGCCTCAAAACCGAGCCACTGCAGACTCAACTCTACACCCTACGATAGAAGAGAAACGACTAAATAAGTAAGAAGCAGGATCGAGCATGTTTTCTCTATGAAATTACTTATCTTCTTGGGGGATTTTAAAATGCCTCAAAATTCATAGTGATTCTGTCAAATGCCTTGTCACAGTCCAAGCTTCCAATGCAAAGAGGTGCGCTAGCTTCCAAGCTCTGTTCAACAACTATGTCCAGTGTATTTATCTGGTCTGTACACTTCTGTTGAAAACCTGCTTTGTCATCTCTCAAACAATCACTTAAAAAAAAAAAAGAAGAAAGAAAAATCCTAAATAGGCACATCTAGCAAACTTTTGATGACCGTGAACTCTTGAACAAGTTCAAATTATAATACATACAATGTGTAATGACGTCAAAGTTTAACCCCACGAAGGTTATCTAACTCGTGTCCCTTGGTGTAACCTTTGCTAATCAAATCTCCACTCGTGTTCTGTGACTGTGTCGATTTAGAAGTTGAGTGACGCCATCAATCAAATAAAATTCAATTAAGGCGTTATCCTCAGTACCGAATTCCACAAATACGATTTAGGATGCTCGTGAGCCTGCTTAGTTTTAGATGCCGTAGTTGGTCGACTGACTTTGTGCGGTTCTCCTTATGATTAGTCTGAAGAAGGCATATGTGGCATTGCTGGTGTTTTGTTCTCTCTTTGTTTTAACAAAAGTCTGCGGCAAATTGTTTCACTATTTAGTAGACTTGTGGTTGTCTAAGTGTGTTACAGCCTTTCCAGCACTGATAAGAAATTGTGCCACTATTCTTGTCGGAGGTTATTCTTCTTCTTCTGCGCTCACCCTCAGATGTCAACTTCAATATTTTGAATGAAAGCAGGTGTCAGCTTGAGGTTGTTGATATCTCCGTAGGTTTTTTTTCTCTCCAAGAATGGCACTGGTGATGGCCATATGCGCTTTTTCTGTTCCTCATATGTTGGGCACCTTTGAATAATTACTTCTTCTTCTGCGTTCGGTTTGTAGTAATGCTAAATCCGCATGCCTGTCGCCAGGACGAAGTCCAGTCTTTTTCAGGTCAGCGCGGCGGCCCCATAGCTTCTGCTTGAGGTCAGCACCCCTTGGCCAGGTCAGACGTCGTGGGTCATCATGGGTTGGGCAGTTCTGGAGGATGTTTCAGGGGTCTGGATTTCAGTTCCGCGTGAACATTCATTTGTATGAGATATCCTAAGGCGGTACAGGTGGCTCAGTAGTCTGCAGTGTTCAGTTCTCAGGCGGAAAATGATGGTCTGTTGGTGTCTGTTTAGTTGGTGTATTGGCTCATCTTCCTCCTTCCACTGATTTTTGTACTTGTTGTGGATGATGGTTTTAGCTGAATAATTACAATTTTTAATGTAATTCTTTTATCAGACTCAAAGGTCTTTGATGTTTGGACATGCGCCCTAATATAACCGACAAGGTTGAACGGGACGCGCCTCGCCAAAACGAGGCAAAAAAAAAAAAAGAAAGAAGATATTCAGCAGTCACTTTATCGTTGCCACAGTTACAATCATGAGTAGTTCCTTAATTTAACTTGTTGAATAGATGGTATCCCAGCATGTTGTGGCCTGTGCGAAGTCTGGAGATTACAACATTGTTCACTTCTGCTGAGCTGGCAATATGCATTAATTGTCTGGTGTCCTGGATGCTGTGCTTCCTACTTGCTCCTGTATCTGCGCTTGATAAAACTCGTGGCCTCTTCATAAAGAATGACGATATCCGTTAGAAGAGACAGAAGCAACAGATGTATATGGAAATAGAAAATAATTTATGTCGTTAACAAGAATTACCAACGAAAGGCATGAGAAACTGCATCTCAATGTTACAACTGAGTACTGTACGCGATGTGTAACAATGGCGAAAATGGTAGTGAAGTTTAACCCATATTTGCCCAGTATCCTACTTTTGGGAAGTCTATTAAATGATTTCTGTTTTAGAATCTTAACGTTTTCTTACATATGTTTTCTTCCACTCATGTCCTTATTTTTTCTACTTTGTATCTGTTTAGTGAAATTCCGGCTACACATTTCTCTTCTCACCACATCAAAAGTTTAGGAATCCTAAACCTAACCCCAATCCTAGCCTTAACGTCGTGGGCGATATATTTAGATGACTTGGAACACACGGTCCCACTGTTCATCATTTCAACCCTCACATTCTTTCAATCATTACGAGGAATCAATAGTGAATTTTTATAAGTTACAGCTTGTGGTAACCTTCTCTTGAAATAAACATACTTGCTGTAACAAGCTAAGGATAGGAACTACCGATGAGTGTGAAAGTAGCATCACTAAAATGGCTGCTGAATATATACTTCAAAGATGCCTAACATAGAGGAACAGAGAACGCACATGTGGCGGTCACCAGTAGCATTCGTGGAAAAGGTCTATGGAGATAGAAATAGCCTCAAGCTAACCACTGCGTTCTTTGAACATATTCAAATTGTGACTGAAATGTGCAAGACCTGAAGGTCTTTTATATTTGGACATCATCATCATCATCAGTTGCCATCTCCACAACGAAGGTTGGCTGTAATGGATCTCCAACGTCTTCTGTCTCTTGTCTTGATGGTGCACTCTGATAGACTCTTTCCTGTCCATCTCTTGATGTTATCTTCCCACTTATAGCGCTGTCTTCCCCTTGCACGTTTGCCTTCAACTCTCCCTTCTGTTATGGTCTTCTGCAAGGTGTTATGCCTTTTTATGTGGCCAAAGTATTTTAGCTGCCGAACTTTGACCTCCCTCATTAGTTCTCTTTTCATACCTAGATTTTCTAGGACCTCCTTATTTGTTTTCATCTCTTTCCATGAGATACGCCCCATTCTTCTATATATATATCCACATTTCAAGAGCCTCAATTCTTTCTTCCAACTGCTTATTCATCGTCCATGTTTCTGCACCATACAGAAATGCAGAATATATATAACACTTTATGATTCTCAGTTTTAATTTGTGAGATAACTGTTTGGATGTCAGTATATGTTTCATGTTGTTGAATGTAGCTTTGGCCATTCCTATTCTCTTCTTGATTTCTGTTTCACATCTGCCATCTTCTGTTATTATATGACCGAGATACGTAGCTCTTGACTTGTTCCAGGATTTTCCCATTTACGCTTATCTTTAATGTGGGTTTATCGTCTGTTTTGCTAATTATCATAGTTTTTGTTTTCTCAATATTAATGTCGAGTCCATATTCATGACTTATACTGTTCACTTGCTTCAATAGTTCTTGTAACTCTTGTTCGCTTTCAGCTAACAACACGTTATCATCTGCATATCTAAGGTTGTTTATTGACCTTCCACTGATGTTTAGTCCTGGTATTTCCGGTATCTGTTTGAAAATTTTTTCGGTGTATAAATTAAATAGGCAGGGAGACAGCACCTCTTTTTATGTCTATGTATGGTGAATAATTCCTTCCCGATCTTACTGTGGCAGTTTTGGACATGCGCCCTAATTTAACCGACTAGGTTGAACGGGACGCGCCTCACCAAAATTTTATTTAAAAAAAAAAACCAAAAACGTCTGAGAGTGTACGATAAAGAAGAAGTATACTGCACTCATTATATGTCACCATTACCCGGTGTTCTGGTGAGGGATCGTAGGACGCATACCTAAATTCACTTATATACAATACAGATTTTATGTAAACTAAAAAAAACCAAACACATAAAAATAAAAAAGTTCATTGGGCACATCATAAGAAGAGAACAATTAAAATGTGATTGAAAGTCACTTCATATTTTTAAATTGTTTTTCTTCCATTCACTCCTATCCAACTAATTTATATGAAACAAACTTCACAATAAAAATAATTAACTGATATTTTAACAAAACATGATAAATGACATTATCATTACAACTCGACGTGAGATCTGTTTGTTATACACACGATTTCACAGCGGGCAGCCAATTATTGATGCATTTTGAAACGTCAGTTTGTCATTTTAGATGTGATCTTGTTTTATTTGATTTCTGGGAATTAACAAAAAAATTAAGAAAACTTATTTACTTCTTGACGCCTTGACATTTCTTTAATGTATTATTCAGTGGATACAAGTAAGGATAAACAAATTAAACAAAAAATTAGGAAGATTTTTCTGAACCCTGAAGAATCTATCTAATTGAATTCACCTAAAAAAAAACAACAAACAAACAAAAGAAGCCAGAGACAGTAATAACTCGACAAACTTAACAGACGGCATGGAAAGAGATTAAAGAAACAGCTCACTCGCGCCACTTTTAAGACCACGGGTAATGGAAAGACATGATTACCAACGACAGCAGGCTTGACACAGAATGAATGCTCACAACAGCCTAGAGCTGACCAAGACCCTACTCCACCTCTAAGTGGTGGTCCTGGAAACAAAATCACTGCACTGGCGTGATCTGGGAAGCTCGGACCGTGCTGAAGTCGGATGTGTCGGGCCGAAAGGCGCAATTATCGCAGCTTCCCTGTAAACGGCCACAACGCAACCAACGTCCTTTTCAGGACGAACGAAGAAGAAGAATTAGTTAGTTATAAATATAAAAATGTAATAATAATTGTCAATACTCTTTTAAGTAGAGAGTGAAATTTTTTCTGTGGATCTGTTTATTTTGGCCCACTTATTAGCTTACTATTTTTGTATGTTTTCCCCTCCCCACAAAGGATATCAACTCTAAAACAAGTCAGTAAGGCAGAAGAAACTTCAGTTTTTCCTTATTTTAAATGTCCTACTTGATTTTTATAATCTTATCCAAGTAAGCCTAAAAGTCTTATCACAAATGTCCACGCTTCAAGATGCTAATAAAATCTGGTATGTGCAAGAATAGTCTTCGTCCATATTTAAAACTAAAAATAACTTTTTAGCCAACCTTTCTTTCAAAAAAAAAAAAAAAACCAAATAAATAAATAAAAAAATAAACAGGTAGTTGAGCTTAGCTTACCTTTCTTGAAATTAATATCTTTCTTTCCCTTTCATAAATTTTAAAAAAACCTCTGAAAGCAAACATAATAAATTTTTGTTCAATAACTGGCATACGCCAAAATGGGATTTAATTTGTCTAAAGTAGGTTCGGTAGATTTAATTTAAATTAAGTCTGTAACTTGAATTTAGTTAATGCTATTTACAATAAGAAAATTTATTGACAAAGTTGTATAGTAAAGCTACTACAAAATACAGGCCAAAGCAATATGAATAAAAATATAGCCTAATACACAGTTGTATACAAGACTTTGAAAAAACACGTTAACTTTTTATTTGTTTCCAATCACGATCTTTCGTGGAACCAACTATCGACCTCTCGCGGAACCCTAGGGCTCCGTGGAACCCCGTTTGAGAAACCCTGGCTTAGAGGTTAAAAACCTCCCTGGGTTAGAGGTAAACAACCATTAATAACATGCTAGGGCTTTTGCAGCAATGAAAGGGATTGTCAATATTTAGCTCAAAGTTAGGAACTATCCCCGTCTCCCTTTTTGCAAATAAATGCTAATCCATCAGATAAAACATTAACTTCATTACCCATGCAATTACACGACACTTACACGTCCCCTTAAGCAACATTTTCAGAACAGTTTTAATGCAGCAAATATGACAACGAAGATGGTGCAGCAGTAGTAGTAGTAGTAGTAGTAGTAGTGTGGGGTTTAAGCCCCGATTCTCAATCTGTAATTCTAAAATTTATGGTCACGAGACCAATCGATAGTTCTTAAAAGTCATCTAGAATGGCACGTTAGAGAGCTAGACAGGAAAGAAAAAAAAGAAACTCTTGAACGACTGCCGAAGAGAACCTTCACAATCACAACGCTGCTCAGACTGACAGGTTGAATGAAGGGAATGTCGTGTTGCATGTCTGTGGAACTATGACAGTAATCTGTGAGTTACGCCAATCCAAAAGTTTCTCAAAGGAACGTCCTACAGATCGAAATGTCACTAAGTGCGTTTCAAAAAGATCGGTCGACGACTTCAAATATCTCCATATTCCTTGCACTGATAAACATGATTTTTTGCATGTGGTCTTATATTTTCAATGTCCCAAAGTTTTTATAAAATTCAATGTTGCAGGTAGTGTTCTTTTCTTGCAACGGCTAATTCCTTTGATCTTTTTTAACGAAGTAATTATTTTGTCCTGGAAGAAAATAATTTACCGTAAATGACGGAAGTTGCATATTTTCGGCATAGGCGTCTATACAATTCGAATGTCAGAGGGGTTAGTTAACTGATTACTACGTGAGGTCCTTTTTTATTTCTTCGAAATATTTGAGAGAATAATAACGCCTATTCGTTGTAAATGTTACTTTTTATACTAAAACGTGAATGGATGCATGAAGAGGTGAAAGTACTGTGTATGTTAAAAATAGTATTGAAATCGTGGAGATAAAAAGGAAATGAATTAGTTTACATATACACATAGATGGAGAAGAAAACATAAAACATATAAGGTATTTACACACTTATTCTGAGTCAGACGAGTCTAACATATTGATGACTATTCTCGGCTGAACGAACGACAGTCCATCTTTTTTCCAATAGTCATTTTCCTCTTTTAAGACATGGTCTTCACATTTACACCAATAATCATTGTCTATCTGCGAGAGGGCGGCATATGTTAGTTCTTTCATATTGCATAGTTTGAAAGTTTTATTTTCAGCTGCCACCTGTCCTTTAACTTTTGCCCAAACGAGTTCAATTGGGTTTAAATGTGAATGATAACGTGGCAGTCTCAAACACATATGACCATGCTGTTTAATCAACTTGTCTATATGGAATATCTTGGTCTTTTGTGATTTCTTAACAAGGGACAGTAATTCAGGTTTCAGAAATCCCTCGTTAAATGGAATGTCTTCTTTTCTAAGCCAAATCTTTATAGCATCTTTTGTACTCGAAGATGTCGGGATTTTGTCTTCTTCTGTCACAGCGTTGTGGTATGATGCGTTGTCCATTATCAGACAGGATGGTCTGTCTAGGGACGGAAGAAGGGTATTTTCAATCCACTCTCTAAATGTGTTACCGTTCATCTCGGTATGATAGTCCCGGTTGTCCGTGTAATTGGAAGTGAAAATAAGTTCAGCATTTTTCACTAGCCCATTATGTCTGCTGCCAGCAAGTACCATTATCATGATTTGATAGACTCCGATGCAGTTTACCACGCTTAGCTTCTCTGCATAAATATTTATACATCTTCACTGCCATTGTATGCAGTGTAAGAAACTTGACTTTCATACCCATTGTATTACAGACCTAGAATACCGCAAGATACGCCTATGCACTGAAATACACAATCAGTAGAACGGTAACTGAACGCGCCGGAAGGATCAATGTAATGTTTAAAACAGTGCGATAGTGAGCTGAAACACGGGAAAATCACGTAAACTTGCGTTTAAGATGTTAAATCGAAATAGCGCACAAATATGAAGGGGTAAGCCCTCTCAAAACAAGGTTGGACTAGGAGGTGGTCGATTTTGTATACTTTAAATAAAGAAAATTTAAAACCATAAGTTTGTTAACGAGGAAAAAAATGTTCCCCTCGGGACATAGCGATCATTAGGTCATATGCAAAGTTGCAACAATTACGATCAAGTGGTTGCAGAGATATCGAATATTAAACAGCGGCAAACATTGTGAAACGCACTATAGCTGTTATTTCAAGGGAACGATCCGTATAGATAGAAGGGCTTCAGATTATCTATCCTATTTATGACACCTAATCACGAATACGACCAACTGTAAACATCGCTTTTATGGAGAATATAAGAAATTACAATATCTGCACGGGAGCCTTGCAATGGGTCGTATAGCTTAAAGGTTAAAATACTATTTTGCGTCAAATGTGAATCCAGCTTATGGTGAAACTCTACAGTATGCAAAGTTTTGTGTCTTCGATACAAGTGAAGCTCTCGATAAACGAATGGAGAACAATCTATAATACAATGCAGAAATAATGGACAATTGTCACTGTATTATCAGTGAAATTAATCCATCTGTTGTATTGTCATGGTGCGAAGAACAAGAGAGAACAAGGAGTGAAGAAAGGAACAGGAAAGGTTAGTATGGTTATTGAACAGGAATGGCAGAAGTGACAGACGAAGATATCATTTGCTAAGTGCCAACAAAACAGCCATGGTTTGTCCAAATAACTATAGAGAATTACAAGAAAGAGTTTATCCAATAAGATGACACTACTCTTGAAGAAGTCCAGACGATCTAGTAAACTACACAGGTTTACTAACAACCCCCCCCCCCCCCTTCCCCCCAACCGAACAGCGATTCTTAACATCAAAACACTGACAACTGATTCACTAATGTATAGAACCATGTATAGATAGAACCACCTTGAAGCACATGTGAGACCCTTACATAACACACTGTTCTAACACAGCGTCCAACAGATTGCCGATTAACAGTACCACTAAC
Organism: Oreohelix idahoensis; assembly: GCA_024509875.1. NCBI lineage: Eukaryota > Metazoa > Mollusca > Gastropoda > Stylommatophora > Oreohelicidae > Oreohelix > Oreohelix idahoensis. The sequence continues at coordinate 70,305 of JAMPIV010004995.1, forward strand.
CATACACAACTATAGAAACACTTGGTCACAGCACACAGTCCCGTCCTACTCGGGATCTGAGATACGACTGCAATTGTTGCTGAAGTTACCAAGTGTTTATATGCCCATTAGGTATCAATGGCACCCCATGTCATACAGAACAACAACAACAACAACAAAGCTCGTACGAAAACAATGTCATAACCTGTGATAATTGTAAACATCCTAATGTAGCAAAACATGGACAGGTAAGAAAAGATGTACGTAATAGTGTACTGAACACGTGAGGGAAAGGGGTAAACTTTCTAAGCACGAACTCTTCTTGATTAAAGTGTTTACGCAAAGAACGTGTTGACAACGGAAACTCACACTAAATCAATTGCTCTAAAAGGGGATCAAAATTTATAAAACATTTTATTTTCATATTCTTTGCTTGGCTGTCCTCGGCCCTCAATTGTCATGACCTCTACTCAATGCTAAACATAGCGCCGAGTTTGATTTAAGTGCGCGCGCGGGAATCCGCGTGCAGCCGTGACGTCAGTGCGCGTACTTCCGCTGCTGATGTGACGTCAACAGTGACGCAGTACCGTTCGATAATTCCTGCCTCGTGACCGACGACAGCCCTGATATAGGCCACTGTGACTGCGGAGAGCCAATCAGATGACAGGATACGGTCGGGCGTGCGCACGAGATCAATACTTCATTGTGAGCTCGAAATATTGCGGTGACGCCACAACACCTACAAAAATGAAAGAAAAATTTGATTTTTTTGTTAAAGTGTTTTGTTGGAAAAAAATCTCATGCGGGAATTACGAGGAAAAAATTACAGCGAACGCAAATCGGGAACACGAGAGAGGGGTATTAGCGGGGACTTGATAAAAGTGCTGACTTTGAGCAACCGTTTTTTTCACTTATAGAGAAACAAACTTCAAAGCGCTAATATTCCCCCCCCCCCCCCCCTCTCTCTCTCTCTCTCTAGGACACATAGTTAAAATGTAGCCAGAAATAAACTATTTTATTCCTTGTTAACATTTTATATCTATATGTGTTCGAGTCAAAAATTGTCTTTTATTCTGCCGCTCGCCTAGACAACGTTAACGGAACATATATATCACGACAGATCGAAATGTTTTTGCGTTTATTTTTTTTTATTTTTTATATTCATATTTTATAACCGTAATATACGGTGTATTTTGACGGCGTGAATGCTCGATGGCTTATCTGACGAGCTAATATACTTCTAATTTCGTTCAAAATGAAGCAGCTAGTATAAATATCTCAAACAAGTGGGGGGGGGGGGGGGGGGGGGTGCGGGGGGGGGGGGGGGAGGGGGGGGAAGGGGGGGAGGGGTTGGGGGGGAGGAGGAGAGGGGAGGGGGGAAGGGAGGGGAGAAAGAAGGGAGTAGAAGGGGAGATTCGGGAGGGGGGCACCGAAGGCAGCTTACGGGGTCTTTCAGGACCTGGGGAAGATAGGAGGGGGGAACTGAAGAGTAGTGGGAGGGGGCGGTGGGAGGAGGGTGGAGGAATAGAAAAAGGGAACGGAGAGAAGGAGGAGAAGGGATTTGGTTAGAGGGATGGGGGCCCTGGGAGGGGGATGCCATTATGGTATGGCGGGGGTTTAGACTGGGTGGATAGGGGATGTCAAAAGTGGGGCAAGGGTAGTTAGTCAGTAGACGGCGGTTTTTTCGAACCCCTGGGGTTCGGAACCAGCCGGTTTTCAGGGACCGGGGAGAGAGTGGGGGGGTCCGTAAGGGGAGGCAAAGTTTTTTGCGGGGAGAGGGGAGCAGACCCCCCAGGCGGTGGAGGGCGGCTGAGTAAGGGGGGGATAAGAGGAGAGGACAGTGGGGAAGGAGAGGCAACGCAAGGGGGGGGAGGGGGATTTGGGTTGGGTTTTGGAGGAGGGAGAGTCCTAATCGGGATTGGGTCGAAAGGAAGAGTAGAGAGAGGGAGAAACGGAAATTTACAAGGGGGGGGGGGAGTGGAGAGATCGTCTTTGGGGGGGGGGAGGATGGGGGGGGGCGGGGGGGTGGGGGGAGGGGGGGGGGGGGGGGGGGGGGGGGGAAGTTAAAAAAAATGAAAGTGTTAAGAGAAGGGTGATGTAGGAGAAAGTAAAATATCTAAAAACCTTGCCTACAAAGTCGGGCAAAACGAAACTCAAAATACATTTCAGCAACTTTGAACTAGTGTACAAATAAAGGAATTACATTGTTTGATAATAACAAGAAAACAATACTAGAAAGAATACATCAACAACAAGAACAAACATTGAGATTAAACCCTTACACATACACACAAACAGCACCGCGCTATAGCTTACAAAACAGCTACTAAAACAATAGTTGCATTTCATTTTAAACAACACACACAAAAAAAAAACTTGTTCTGCACCCCCCAACTTTCAAGCTAACACTTTTTTTTTTCTTGAACTGGTAACAACCTTACAATTTGTAAAGATGAGCTGCTAATTATATCAAACATGAACATTAACCATTAGTAATGAAGAGATTAAATTTACAATGCGACGTCTGAGTAAAAACGCAACGATACATAAATAAATAATTAGTAAAGGTAGAATATAAATACAAAGTTCAGGCACATTGCTGGAACAACAGAAGAAAAGGAATATGATGACACAAAGAGGATAAGTTGGTCTGGACGAAGCTCGATGTATCAGCATTCATTCATTCATAACCCTCCACTCCCAAAGGAGCATAGGCCTTCAACAAACACATGCCAAGTCCTCTTGTTACGTGCCATCATCTCAAGTTTTTTCCACGTTCTCCTTATCATTTTCACCTCTGTTTCCAGCTCTCTTCTCCATGTGCTTCTTGGTCTACCTCTGCTTCTCTTGCCCTGGGGATTCCAGAACAAGGACTGCCTTGTAATGCTATCAACAGGTTTCCTCAGTGTGTGTGTCGCACGTCATTCGATATCGATGCCATCGTCTTGCTATTTGCATAATCCTTTACTTTGTAGCGACGTGTTACTGGCAGCACTCTTGTCTAGTTTTTCTTGTCATCAGTTTACCCGTTTGTAACCCTTGGGTCTTAGTATACCCGCATTCTGTAAATCACCTCTATTCTACATCGCAGAGCACTCGCATGTTTATGAAAGAGGAGTCTGTAGCTTTTTGGTTGTGTCTGTTGTTTGTTGCTCTACCATGTGTCTCAGAGCCATTACAATTCTTAGGTTGTACTGTGTTGCGCTACATGATGTTTGTGGATTTGTGTTGAAGATTCGATTGGGATTTTCTTGTGTTGGAATCCAGTGGATTTCTCATGGATCTCATATATTTCCCCAAGGTGCAATGGATGAATGCTCCCTCTTGCTTTTTGTTGTACTTCCTTAATTTTTCAATGTCTTGTATCTCGGCTGTCGGTCCCTCCAGGGCCAACTTTGTGCTATATGATTACTTACTGCTAGAGAGATTTATGTTGTACGATTCTATTATCTTGTTAGTCTTACGTGGGAGTATGGTGTGTTGTTCAAGGTTCAAACCTTGTTATCATTACTTGCATTTATTCATCATTCTTTTTGTCTTGTTCCGGCTGTGTGTATGTTTAAGATCCGGGTCTCCAAATGCTGTGACCTTCTCATTCCAGTTGTGTGTTCTGACCTCCTCTGTCGACTGGCAATTGTGTTTTTAAATTTTTGTTCACAGACAGGTCTGAATCTGGTATTACGGTGCTTATGGGACGAGTAGGAGAGCCAATCAAGTCATCAGCAAAATCCAGATCATGCCAAACTGCTTAGTCAGATGTCCACTGGTTTCCATTTCTGTTGTGTGTGTTGTCGATGATCTCATAACCCAGGTCTATTGCTAGTAAGAAAAGAAATAATGGTAGACAAGAGGCCTCCCCTGTCGCACTCGACTGTTCTTAACCCTCTCCCAAACGTTTTCTGTAAGCTGTCCTTCATGAAGAACTACTCTGCATGTATGTCTTCATTATGTTTTTCTTTATTAAATTAATGATCTTCAGGGGAACTCCATAATGGGGCTCTCATCACATTTCCAGCGTGGAGTGATTCTACTGTCACTACACTGTCATAATTACTCTTTTCGTGTAAGGTACACAAATCCTATTGTACTAGTGATGAATTCCATTTCCAGAACTTTGTGCAACAGTAATATTATCAAAGTGGCCTATCTCTTATCTGGTCTGTATAAGGATCTCGTTTTGTCGTAAATAACCTGCTTGTTTTCATCTCTCAGTTTCTTGGTCTATGGACTTCTATACTTTTAATCTTCTCGAGTGGATAATCCTGTTTAGATACTTTTTCCTGGCCCCACTGATAGGTTAAGTAACATTATTCCTTCTATTAATTTGTGCACTCCTTGTAAATTTCCCTTCTTAGGCATCGCTAACTTAACCAGGATATCCGTTCCTCCTTCCATGTCTGCTGGTATATTCTTTCTTTTTCCCAGGACTGTTTAGCCCAAGGATAATTTTATATTAACATCTCTGTATAGTCACGTCTGTGTCAATATATGCTTTGATGGCCTCTGCTGGAATGCCATCAGGTCAAGTCCGCTTTTCCATCTCTTAGAAGCTTTTATGGCTTTCTTTATTTCTTCTTTCGTTTGTCTTGACAGTTCAATTTTTTTTTTTTGTATGCTCTTCATTCTGCTGGCTGGATGTCCGGGGGGTTTTTGTGGAGCTGGTACTATTGAGAAAGGTCCTCTCGCAAAATTATTCTGGTCCACCTCTTTTCATTTGCAGTCTTGTATATTTGGCTGAGCAGTTTTCCATTACTTGTCCTTTTATGAATGACAACTTTGTTTGCTTGTATTTTCCTCCGTTTAGGCTTCTTTGTGCTGTTTATACCAGTTCGCTCAAATTCCACTCTTGGCATCTGTTGCAGCTTATTCTGCCTCTTCTTGCCAAACTCAACATCAAGTATACTTACTTCATTCTTGTATCTTTTGATACTTCTTTTTTTATCTTTCCCATTTGTTTGCATTTCTGTGTTACACTTCTTTGTGCATTGGCTTTGGAATACTTCGGGTTTTGCTAGGTGTTTAATATGCTGGCTTTCTTGTTTTTGCATGTCTTTTATCTTATTGTTGGGTTCTGGTGTTGTTTCACCTTAAGCTTTTTGTGTGTCGTGCCCTTTTCAACACCAGTTATTTCATAACATGTCTCTATTCCATACCGTTTTGGATTTTGCTGCCAATAGTCTTCCTGTATTCTCCATGCCATCTTCACAGCTGGTGGTGCACACTGGGAATTGCAGCATTGGAATTGTGTTTGGTATATTGTTGACCACCAAATTTTGTCTCATGTTTTCTTGGATTTTTCTTAGAATGTCACCCTTAGATTAAATTGTTATCTTTACAACAGTATTTTGGCATTTGTTGCCTTATCGCTTGAGTTTTAATTTTTACTTTGGCTTAGTCAGAATGGTGGGTCTGATCTGTTGCGGTGCCACATCATGCCTCCTCCTCTATATAACCTTTTCATCCTTGCAATGATGATATAAACTTCTTGTGTTTATGCAATATAATCGATCTATTTGATTTTTCTGTTCTATGGTATGAGTGATATCCATTTTGCATTGTGTATATCTCTTGATGTTGGAAAAAACCATGCTTTCCTTCTTTTATATGACAGTTGGATTTGATAAGCACAGATGTTATGTTTGTGAATTAGTTCCTCACACTTTTTCATTCTCATTATGCCTGAACCCCTCGTTTTACCCTACTGTACATTCTTCACTGCAATATGCACAGGTGTTTTGACTGATACACTTTACTTTTGCATTCATTGGTCTCACCACATCAGCAATTGTAGATGTCTCATTCTTTTTACTGTTTCCATATATTTCCTGTAGTACTTAGTTTTAATTTAATTAAATATAGTATTATCAAACTGCTAACTTTTCACTATAACTCTTCTGTCGTCTTTGTTGGTTTGCATATACAATGGTCTTGACTATTTACTTTTATTTTCGGCTTTTTTGGTGTTTTTTAAAGATGATAGTTATTATTTCTGGATCAAAACAGCTTTCCCATTCAATGAGTGCTTTCTGTGCTTTCTTTAGATAAAATTAAGTGTTACCCCTTCACTGGTGGTGTCGGGGTGAACTTTCGTTTTTTCATGTCCTGTGGGACCAGCATCCATTTATCACTGTGATAAAGTTTCTTTCCTGTCTACCCCTTCCACTTTGTTCACTCGAGTCCCAGAATATTCTGATTTTTATATTCCCTCATCTCTGTTGCTGCTATATTGTGCCACTTTCCTTGCGTTCGTTTAATGTTTCTGAACATTCCTTATGGTGCCAAATTGGAAGTTCTGACTAGAAGATAAAGAAGGTTAGTCATGCAAAAAACTGGACTCCCTATTCGGCTTTTTTTATCTGTGTTTGCACATAAGACGCCTCCCTGCGAGAGGGACCTTTCCCCTGTATTTTGGATGGCTTTGTGGTTTATTTTTCTTTATTTGGACTTGTACATGTGTTGGTTGCTTTTTTTTTGTGGTTTAAATTTTTTACGGGCATGGGGTGGTTAGTGGTTAACCGGCACCCATGCCAACCATCCTTAGTCACGCGTTCTACGACATGGCTTGCATGGGGAACAGTGTTACTATTCATTTGCTCTGATCCTCTCTTATATTTATAGGGCCCGGTAACACTCGCGGGTGTGGTGATTTGTATTCTGCATTAATGGTATTTTTATTTATAAAGCTTCTACGATTTATTTTTATAAATTGTGTGAGTGATTAGTATGTACACACACTCTGGGGATTCGTCATGTACACACACACTGGGATTCTCGCCGGGGATAACGGAGGTTCGTTTCACCCTGTTGATTTGAGAGTCCTCCATTTGTGTGATATAAGGGAAGATTTTTGGGGTTATGATTTTGGATCACTGATGAGCGTTGTCCAGTGTGTGTAATGAAAGATAGTCCGAAAATTACAACCAAATTATGATATGTGCAGAAAGGAAAACATAGAACAGCCCAGAGCAATCCAATATAGAATCCAGGGGTGGAGATATTCTCTAAAAAGACGGACATCACATTTCAGGACTCATTTTGTCACAGTGCATCAAAATACCAATAGTACGTATTATCCACAAACGAACTAGAAAATGGATGGACGGGTGCACATTGCTGTGCATATTTCTGCAGGTGAACACATTTTAGTCACTAAATTATGAATGTATGCCAATGTAGGGTTGGAACCTCAATACTGATAGCATTACGACTGGAAACATCAAAGCACAGGTCCTTTTCCTTCTTTTTAACTTCCTTGATATATTCGAGGTTGTGTTCATGGTAAGTGTCATTCATTTCTCAGTATGATTTTCATGCCCTGGGGCTTTTTGAAATCTCTACAGAACAGTGAGGAATGGCTGTTAGCATACCCCATAGTCGAGACTGCTTGCCGCTACAAGGGGAAGCGAACCAGAGCTGGACCAAAGGACCCTACTTCTCCACTCACCAAGTGGTGGTCCGGGAACCGGAAATACTGGCTGCATCACTGCAGTCCCTGGATGACGTGAAAAGTAATATAGGATCGTATGAGGAAGGCTATAACCCGCCGGGGTCCCAAAAAGGCGTGCTTGAACTGTTGAAGTCGGATGTGTACGGCAGACAGAAAAGCGCAAATTTACGAGATCTCGCCGGGTAAAACGGACAACAAACGCCATCCCCCATCCGTCCTTTTCTAGGATGAAACGAAGAAGATAAAATCTCTTCCACCTCGAATGTGCAATTTTTAAAAAATTCTGTAATAAATCGGCTGCTTAATACTGGTTTTGTTTTATATATTTCCGGGCTACCTCATAGACGGGTTTTTTTTAGAAAAATGCGCTTTTTAAAAAATATAATCTTTAAAAAAAATATGAATATTATCGTCTTTTTCCGCTCTTCATAGAGCATGCAGCCACCTCTAAAGATGGTGACTTGAGGAAGCCAATACCAAAGTACAAACTCTTGCACAACAGTGGGTGGTTCCTGTAGAAATCTGTTTTACATGATGAGGTTGCCATTACCATGCACAAACCTTACATCAGTCGCACCACTATTTTACGTTAATGCACGAGGCGAGGCAAGCAGTGAGATCCTATTCTTTCCTGTGTATTCCTTCAGAGAAAATCCTGGGTCAAAACAATAAGGGGCCTGTTCTGTGGCTTGTGCTCTTGTTGTATGTATGTGAATATACTGTCCTGGATTCCACTGTTTACCGTTGTTCCACAGCCAGGACGAAGCATTTTCTGCAGTTGCGTCAAGTCTTTTGAGTGCCATCGCTGTTGAGTGTCCCCTCAGGCCCAACAGTTTCAGCAGATCCATACATTGAGGCGGCCATCAGACGTTTAAACCTACATCTACAGCTACGACTTTTGCTGTGAACCACCCCTTGTCGTGACCAGGTCATTATATCTGGCCATTTTGAAAACCTGCTGCTCATCTAATCTGGATTCAAATGAAACTGTTCGGCTCCAGCAGGATAGAATTAATACTGATGTGGAATCACAGGGCGGACAAACGCTAAATTCTGGTCAATCTTTTAGATAATTTTTCAACTGGATTGGGTATATTCTCCCCCGCACCAGTACGGCATTTCTGACATTTTCCCAGTCGTTTAGTCTGTTTAGCACTAGTTGGTAAGCTAATATCTGTTGGTTTCAGATATGCCTGCTTGTCCTGCTCTCAGAAAGTATGTAATTGCAATATTAGGCCTGGTTTTTCTGTTGGCCTTCAACCGTGTCAAGTCTGCTAGTTCATTTGGTACTCTGAATTGCTGCTTTGTATATAACTCTTGTTCTGGCGACACCATTTATGTTCAGAATACATCTTCCAGTAGGTTGGCACATGATGTACAGAGCATTCTCAATGTGTCCCTATTTCATAAGTCTTGCGGCCAGTGGTAGAATATCATAATTTTCCGATGAGCTCCTTACGGAGCATGGATGAATCACTGTAGTTGGTCTCCTTAAAGGAAGCCTACATCATCGTGCATTCACATGCTCTTGCAGTGGTGGTTTTTTGGTGCCAATTTGTTTTACGTGGTGAGGTTTCCAGCCCTGTGCAAACCTCATATTAGTTGCCTTTTACGACACGCTTGAGGGAGTATTCTTTCTTTGTCTCGTCAGAGACTCCCGGGTACTACACGGGGCATACGTTGATCTTCATTGTTTCCTTCCTAACTTCCTACTTTGCACTTATTTTCAATGTCCCACTTTCTACTTGGGACTTATTTTCATCAACAAACAATGTTCCACTTCCTACTTGGGACTTATTTTCATCAACACAAAATGTCCCACTTCCTACTTGGGACTTATTTTCATCAATAAACAATGTCCTACTTCCTACTTCGGACTTATTTTCATCAACAAACAATGTCCCATTTCCTACTTGGCACTTATTTTCATCAACAAACAATGTTCCACTTCCTACATGGCACTTATTTTCATCAACAAACATTATTCCACTTCCTACCTGACACTTATTTTAATCAATAAACAATATTTCACTTCCTACTCGGGATTTATTTTCATCAACAATGTTCCACTTCCTACTTGGGACTTTTTTTCATCAACAAACATTATTCCACTTCCTACCTGACACTTATTTTAATCAATAAACAATTTTTCACTTCCTACTTGGGATTTATTTTCATCAACAATGTTCCTCTTCTAATTGGGACTATTTTCATCAACAAATAATTCCCCCATACCCCCCCCCACCCTCCCCCCCCCCCCCCCCCCCCCCCCCCCTCCCCCCCCGCCCCCCCCCCCCCCCCCCCCCCCCCCCCCCCCCCCCCCCCCCCCCCCCCCCCCCCCCCCCCCCCACACCCCCCCCCCCCCCCACCCCCCTTTTTTTTTTGGTCCCTTCAACCCGGGACGAGGCAACAGAAATAGTAACCTCGTTTTCGTGCCAAACTAACAATCTTACTACAATACAGAGTACGCCTTCAAATAACAAAGTGTCTTCAGTTTTTTTGTTTTTCGGGAAAAAATGGACCGGATAGTGGGGAGTGGGTTGAAGAGGAAACAAAAAAATCACAACAGACACACCCAAACAGCAATTCTTTAAAATAAATGTTTCCTGACCTAGCACGGAAGGCGAAGTCAAGCAATCGTTACGCGCTTCTGTTGTGACTGTTCCAGCTTGTTCAAATGCATGAGCAGCTACTTCAGGGCAGTGACCCCGTGGAGACAGATAGACCGCCAGGAGAAATATTACCGAAGCAAGACCAGAACAGCCATTGATCTTCTAATTCTGAAGAGGCAGACGCAACCGATGACGCACGCAAGTGGCAAATCGGGCGCCCGTTGTAAAAGAAAGATCAATGGAGTAGTGTAAGTTCACGATTGACACCGGTCGCGAAGGACGGAAATAACGCCACGTATCGATCGCGATACGAAAATGGATTCATTCACAATTTGGATCGTCTTCTGCCGCTGGGCGACATCGCGTTTGGCGGTCGGGTGTGTCAAGTCAAGAGGTCTACATCATTAACAGCCAGATTTCCTGTTTTTTCTGAGTTGTTTTATTTTAAACCAATCAATCAACACCCTTCAGCTCCACGCCAAGCATAGGTCCGCAATGTCATACCTTCATGTCCCGTGCGTAATAGGACTTTCCACGTCGTCTTTATCATGTTTATCTCCATTTTTCTTCTCCAAGTGTGTGTAGTTTTTTTGGGGAAAGGGGGGAGGGGGGCGCTCGCTTTATTTCTCTTGCCCTGGGGACTCCGAACACGGAGCGCTCTGTAATGCTATCGTCTGGTTTTCTTAAGGATGTGTCTTGTCTATCGCCAACATCTATTTATGACCTCTTTTTTCCATTAGTATACTGTCGGGTTCTTTCCATTAGTTTCAGATTAGGGGGATCTTGTCACACCATTTCAATCCTGTTCTACGCTTGCACCTATTTATGAACGACTTTATCTTTCTGACTGTCAATGATGTATACAATAGCACTGAACTAATATGTGAACTGAAGATTCTTATTTCTGTTTATTTCTGTGTTGGACTTGACATGCTGATTTCCATATACTCGTACAATTATTAGTGCAACTTAGTATTCTCATTTTGTCTTATTCTATTTTACAGTGGTCACCAATGAGGTTTTGTGCTTGTTACATATTATTAGGTTTTGTGCTTGTTACATATTATTGGGTTTTGTGTTTGTTACATATTATTGGGTTTTGTGTTTGTTACATACGTATTAGGTTTTGTGCTTGTTACATACGTATTAGGTTTTGTGCTTGTTACATATTATTAGGTTTTGTGCTTGTTACATATTATTGGGTTTTGTGTTTGTTACATATTATTAGGTTTTGTGCTTGTTACATATTATTAGGTTCTGTGCTTGTTACATATTATTAGGTTGTGTGCTTGTTACATATTATTAGGTTTTGTGCTTGTTACATATTATTAGTTTGTGTGCTTGTTACATATTATTAGATTTTGTGTTTGTTACATATTATTAGGTTTTGTGCTTGTTACATATTATTAGGTTTTGTGCTTGTTACATATTATTAGGTTGTGTGTTTGTTACATATTATTAGGTTTTCTGTTTGTTACATATTATTAGGTTTTGTGCGTGTTACATATTATTGTTTTGTACATATTATTAGGTTTTGCGCTTGTTACATATTATTAGGTTATGTGCTTGTTACATATTATTAGGTTTTGTGCTTGTTACATATTATTAGGTTTTGTGATTGTTACATATTATTAGGTTTTGTGATTGTTACATATTATTAGGTATTGTGATTGTTACATATTATTAGGTATTGTGATTGTTACATATTATTAGGTATTGTGCTTGTTACATATTATTAGGTATTGTGCTTGTTACATATTATTAGGTTTTGTGATTGTTACATTATTTCAGGTACTTAAAAAATCTTCTTTTTTTTGAAGAAGAAGAAGAAGGAAGGGAGACAGACCGTGATACAGACAGAAAGAAACGACTGAGAAAACTTTTTAAAAAAAAAGTAGGCTATACGAATGCATTGACAGTATTTCTGATCAAGAATATAATGTGAACTAGCCTCGCATTTGGATTAACATGCTATAGTTATGAAAAAAAATGTGTGGTAGACAAAAGACAGTGTTCACGTCCGCAAAAGACACATTAGTATTAGTAACTTTATCTGGCTTTTAAATATACTTAAAGAAACAAATACGAGAAATAATTTAGCACTAAGCAGGCCAACTCTGTGCCAAGACGAAATTAAAATCCAGTCCTGCCTGAACGAGTCTGTTTCATACAAAGGAGTGCATTCCGGACGAAATTGAATCCTACGGTCGCCTTGTGACGCAACACGTGTGACGTGCGCGACCCATATTCTAAGTCAGGGCCACAATCTCACAGTCTGAACACGTTAAACCCGCTTGTAAGAGGCGGGACCAGAATGGAAAGAGATGCGAAGATGACTTGATCAGATCTGTGGACACGGTGGGCGTCTTGCCGTCATACGTGAAACGTTAGAGCGAAATGAGACCCCCATCTCTTTCTCCTGGCCTTTTAATTTCCTTTCTTGAGAGGACAGAAATAAACAATGGCGCCTATTTTTAGTGACAATAGCTTCTCATAGCGAGTCAGTAGGAAGAAGAATACCCGCCCTTACGTCACGGATACGAAACCGTCACATTTGATAGACAGCAGCATATTATCACTGAACAGTTTTTAGTCCACGCGGGATAACTGGACTATTCCTGCAAGCGTCTGTTTATAATATCTGTTTATTCCAATGCGATTATGTTTATCAGGATCATATCACCTCAGCTGCCCAACGAGCATAGGCTCATGTCCTCCTGTCTATTCCATCAGTTCCAGGTCTTTCAATGTTTTCCTCCTTCTTTTAATTTCTGTCTCTAATTCTCTTCTCCGCGTTTTGTCTTCCATCTACATTTCCCTCTTATACACTGAGGATTCCAGAACAAGGGCTGCCTTGTAAAACTATCAACAGATTTCCTCAACGAATGTCTTATCCATCACCAGTGGCTCCTTCTCATCTCTTGTTCCGCCTGTTGTTGACGTTTCTGCTGCTTAAGGGTTTTACTAAATGTGGTAACCGGTCACTTACCCAACCCTTATTAGTCGCCTTTAGCGACACGCATAGCAGGTTACAGTGTTCGTATTCTTTCCCCCCCCCCCCCCCCCCGGGGTTTCCGGCAACACACGTAATTTCATATTTGTTCTAGTCGACAGTAAGGACAAAATTTCAAATTTGTTCTAGTCGACTATATGTACAAAAGCAGAACTTTGTTCTAGTCGAGTGTATGGACAGAATTACAACTTTGCTCTAGTCGACTATATGGACATAATTCCAACTTTGTTCTAGTCGACTGTATGGGCAGAATTACAAATTTGTTCTAGTCGACTGTATGGGCAAAATTTTAAATTTGTTTTGGTCGACAGTACGAACAGAACTCCAATTTTGTTCTAGTAGAGTGTATAAACAGAATTACATATATGTTCTAGTCGACTGCATGGACATAATTCCAACCTTGTTCTAGTCGACTGTATGGATAGAATTTTAAATCTGTTCTAGTCGACTGTATGGATGTAATTCCACATGTGTTCTAGTCGACTGTATGAACATAATTCCACATGTGTTCTAGACGACTGTATGGGCAGAATTTTAAATTAGTTTTGGTCGACAGTATGAGCTGAATCCCAAACTTGTTCTAGTCGACTGTATGGCCAGAATTCCAAATTTAGTCTCGTATATAGAAAAATTGTAAACTTCCTTATCTTAGCCACTTAGTACCTTGAAGTGTATAGAAAAACTCCATGAATTCACACCCTAGCCTGTGCAATTCCTTCTGCTTAACAGACACTCCCCCCCCCCCCCCCCCCATACCAACCGATTCTTCTCATTTTTCTCTCCCATTCTCTTCTCCACCATGTTTTATGGTCTTTCGCCTTTTCTTTACTTCCGGTAAAACAAGGATGAACACAGGGGTAAACAAAATGAGCATACGATAGTGGAAACATGGACTGAGCCAATGGTCTATGCAAAGAACACTAATGGTACACCAAAAGAGTCAGACAAAACACATAACAGCGACAATGTCACAGCGATTGCCAGAAACAAAAGACAACTATCTAAAAAAAAAATAAAACATGGCCAGTGCTATTAATCTCCGATATTTTGTTCAGCTCCACCCCCGCTCTGTCTTCATTCCTCAACTTTCTACTTAGCCCGAAACAATACACGATAAGTAGACTAACTTCTGAGGTTACGTTTTTTAATGCACTAACATTTTGACATACTACAGTATTCTGAGAGAAACAACGCTGACTGCACAAATAGAGAAAGGTTTGCAAGGCTCTAGTTCATGACTTCTAAATCTGTGATCCATGGACCCCCTTCCTTTCATCAGACCGGTCTCTTTCTCTCTTACCCCGGTGATTCCAGCAAATGGACCAACTGGTGGTAACACTATCAGATGGTTTTGATCAATGTGTCCATTATCCAGAGGCAGCGTCTTTTTTCACATCATCTCTTGTTCTTCCGGGACTGGGATAGTTCTAACTATCAGTTCTACATTTGTGGAGTTGTTATACCAGTCCAATCCTTCTATTCAACGCAAGAAACCATTAATGGAAGTCTATTAACTTCTTGACTGGTGTTTTCCATGTTTCAGAGCCATACAATAGGACTGACTTGACATCTGAATTAAAGATTCTGATTTGTTGGTTGGACTTGAGTTCTTTTGATTTTTACATATTTCCAAATGCAATGAAAGCTCCGATTACCTATGTTATTATAGTTCTGATACCACTGTCTGTTCTTCCAACTTTGTCTATACAGCTGCCAAGATAAATTTGTCATTCACCGCATTCATTCTCATAATCTGTGTCTGTTCTCAACAACTCTAACAAGGGGAGCGCTTTATTTCCATACCGGCAGGTGACAGGTCTTTGTCTGGAGGGCGACATAGGTGGAAGACACGAACGCTTGTTTACCGAATTGCGTTGTCAACCCCCCTTTATTTATGCCAAATAATTGGTGTATACTTCACTGCTTGAGACTGCGTTGTGAAGTATCACCACGCCTTTGTTGTAACGCCTGTTAAGCATGAAGATATGGTAGTATGCAGTGTTGCCTCTCTGAATTTTGAAGAAAAACAACCTAGATGGACCAAATTTCGAATTGTAGGCTACATTTGGGCGAACTTAAGACAATTTATTGGGGCGAACAGCCGAAAATTGATCTAGGTGGCGCTCTTCAACTAATGAAGGAAAATGACAACACCTAGACGGAATCTCTCTCTCCCCCCCCCCCCCCCCCCCCCCCCAAAAAAAAAAACCCCCAACAACAAACAACCTAGATCTAGGTGAAACAACCAAGGATTGGCAACGCTGGCAGTATGTGACGGAGAATGTGTGAATGTTGTTAAAGTATACCTTTTGTATCTACCCGCCCTGTCAATCTGATCTTCACAGAGGCTACATGAGTTATCTTAGACGGGGACTTTGTTGCTGAGGACTCCTTCTGCATTCCACTGTAGTGTCCTGACTTATGGGCAATGGCATTTGCCATTTTCACCTAGGGCGATTGGTGTTGTACGCAATGCCACATTATTCCATCCAGTTTACTATGTATTTTGATGTACAGTATTCCAAAAACGATATGGATTTCCATACGCGTAATTTCCCCACTTATGGTGGTACTTCATAATCGTATCCCTAGCTGTTTTGTTAGTTTTGTCGCAAAGCGTATTCAGCAAGTTGTAGTTCTGCATCTGTGCATTTTACTTTATTGCTACGGATTTAAAAAAAAAAAAAAAAAATCAATGAAATAAAAATATGGAATTTATCTTGTTAACTGCACACTAAAATCAACCCAACACAAAGGTAAATGTAGTCCCACCGCATATACTGCCGTAGGAGAATGAAGTGATCGGGAGTTCGCTATGCTAAATCCAACTGCTTTTCATTTTATTGTGTTCTACTAGTCTTTTTCGTCATATTGTGCCTTCTTTGTATGTGTTCCTAGCCAGTATTTTCTCTCATACTGAACGCATGACTCAGTTTTCATGATGTTATTTCGCATGATCTATCACGGGTAGAGATAACATAAACAATCCCACCTGGGCGCCCATACTTCTTGTACTGACAATCGGAAGATAAACACGAATTACCGGCAGGAAAGTTACATTACCTATCGGGGGATGGGCACTCGTGTTTGTCATCATTCATAATAATAAATTAAACGGAAGGTTTGTTATGAAGTACAGACATGAGTCATCTAAAAGTGGAAGTATCAATATCTTCCTTATATGAAAGGCGTTTGATATTACCTGTATCACGCGAAATTTCATTGGGGAAAGGGGGGGGGGGGGGGGGAAAGGAAGGAAAAAAAAATATTTTAAAGCCAAATGGTTAAATTTGCTTGGTTTAACCAAAATATATTAAAATAGACGACGTCTGATTGGCGACGTTCACCGCTTTGAAGCTTACAGAGCGTGAGCGAAAGAACCCATTTAATGTAGCACATTTTCAGACTCCAGCACTGTGTTCCATTCAGTCAAGGCGACACCTTCAGACTGGCCAGGACCGAAGAAATACGGATTTCATCAATAAAACTCGATTTTATAATACTGGAAACCACACAAAGTCATCGGAACATATAACCAGGATAATAGTGGGATCATGATTAAAGTAATACTCAACTACCTGTAAGACGGCCTCATACCCTGTGGCCTGACATTATTGGAACTCTTCCTGTGCCAGGCGTCTGTAAATAACCCAATTATATGGGATAAGTTGTAACATATACAATTTTGCCATTTTATATTTGACATGTTTAACTCGCTGGTGGTTGTACAAGTTCACACGAGGCTGACAACCTCAACTTATGAAAATGATAGTCATGAACCACAACAGCAAGCACTGGTGACTGTTTCATGCCGGTTCTCTCACAGGGAATCAAAAGCAGACGTAGCCCAGGTTCCAAGTGGAACAGGGAGTGGATGATGATGATGATGATGACATCAGGGTGTACATATTTATTATATTAAAATTTTAATAAGTTTGTATGTATATCTAAACATGCCTAAATCAGGCTAAAGTCGTTTCCGCTGTCCAGCCACATTTCTTCCCGTCAGATTACCTGAATTAACGACGATTTTAATCATATCCACTACATTTATCATTGATGCTCAGTGTGGGTAAAATTACTGAGAAACAAAAGGGAGGGGTCGATGAAACGGACAGCAGGGAAGGCTCCTGACTAAGTGTCAGGAGCTCAATACTTAGCACAGACATTTGTTTTCTTCTAAAGTTCGTGGTACAAGTAGGTGATACCAGTTTGTGCTACAAGCTGGAGATACCAGTGTGATACAAGCTTGATACAAGCCTGTGGATCAAAAGCTTGTAGTCTACGCTAGATGACTGCCTTTGACGGGTTGTGAAGATTCTTGCCTTAACGTTAGGAGAGGTTACCCCTGCAACTACACCTGGGACGTGCCCCCACCTCAAAAGTCGATAATTGACGGAGCAGTCAGCAAATCATTCCAACAGCTGGCCAGATAAGTCATTTTAATCGGCCAAAACAAATAATTCTCACCACCCAAATAAACCACCCGCTGAACTTTTAAAAAAAAATTGTACGCCCGCTATTACTCGAGGCGAAATCTCCGGTTAGTATGTCTAACCTGAAACTGATTTTACGTGAGTATCCCTTTTCCTTGTATGCTGACAGGTGTCCTCTCGCCATTCAGGCAGATACTCGCCGTCTTCGGAGGTGCCCATTAGAGCTGGGTCGGCTAAGGAGCCGTTCGGGTTATTCGAGTCCCTGGTCGACGATACTTCTTCAAATGTCTTCACCAGGGCTCGAATTATTCCAGTCCAAGTCCTGGTCGACGACACTTCTTCAAATGTCCTCGCCCGGGCTTGAACCTGGGATCTCCCGATCACCAGCGCAGTGTATGTAACCACTACACTAGCGCGGCTCCCTCCCCGCTGAACTAATTTGCAAACTAAAATGCATTTCTGGTAATCACTCTCTTTTCGATCTTTTCTCACGGTCTCTACTTTCTAATGTCACCACTTCATTTTATTAGGCCGGGGAAAATCGTGGTCATGTGGTAGACTGTCTACAAAGTTCTAGGTGGACTGCTAAAGAAGGCTTGTGATGAATTGTATTAGCTCCATTAGTTTCTATCTTCCCCCTCCCTCTTTCTCCTGGTGTGTATTTGTTATGTTTCTGCTAGTAACACGGAGAGGGTTTGCTGGCTCTTTAAGACTAATCCAGTAATTGGTGTGACGACGACGAAACCAATTCTCCGTATACTTCAAAAACTTTGTCTATTCACTATTTTTTTTCCTCCTGTGCTCTTTCTTTTTGCCGCAAACAGCGGTGTTGTAGCATAGAAATCACCGCACTGTTTTCCATATACTCCAGCCATGGTTTGTTACCGGCAATTAAAAAAAAATTTTATAGGTGTTTTTCATATTTTTAAAATATGTGTTTATTCTTCCCATTTGTGGGTTGCTGCCAGGTTTTGAATGATTTCTTCTCTTCTTTTCGTTATTTCTCTTTTTCTATTCTATTCTTTCTCATTCTTTGGTTTGTCGCTGTTGTTTCCTTTTTTTGCATTTACTCTTTCAAAATATTGTTTGTTTTCGTATTATGTATACAATGGATTTTCTTGTTCAACACGTACATTCGATTAACGAATTTTACGGTGATTTACTCCAAGGTCTCCTTTCCGTAAATTACATTCTGTGATGTATCGTAGGCTGATGTTACCACCTCCTCCACAACTTCTCTGATGCCTTTATCTTAAGTCAGTATCATTAAAAGGTGTTACAGAATTGTCATTCACTGATTTACCCAGTGGTTTTGGAAAGAAAAGATATAGATAGGTAAAGGTCGTCCCGTAGCGGATACTATCAGAGGGGAACGAAGTGTTAGAGATATCACTATACTAGGTCCAGCTTTATCAAAGGTGGATCAGTTCCCTTTTTCGCTGCCTTTGCCTTCCCTAACTCTAGACCGGAGTCATAGACCCACTTACAGCTGGGTAGACTGGAGCGTGACGATACCAGGTTTCGAACCCGGTAACTGTCCCGTGAGAACTAAGCGTTCTAATCACTCTGCCACTTGTACCCTGTCAACAGACCAGTTTATGAAAAGCGGTTTTACATTCCCATCTGACCAACTCGGTAGTTCCTTGATGGCAGACTACTTTTAACAATTATATTACCAAGGCACTCTCTTCTTCTTCAAGTACCATGCCTAGTGGCGTAGGAGATCATGTCTCTCTACAACTTCCTGTCTCCAGTACAATTTATCTATTCTGTTGACTTATTTCCATGCCACGATGTCAAACTGTCCAGTATTTGCTCTTTGTGTCTTCCGCTATCTCTTTTTCCTTCAATCTTACCCGTTGTCACGATATATTCCAGCTTTCCTCTTCTCATAACATGCCCAAAACATTGGATTGCTTCTGTCTAACTTGCGAAATAAGTGTTCCTGTTTTCCTTTGCGCATTAGCCTCGTTCAGGACATCCTCATAACTTTGTGTGTGTGTGTGTCCATGATATTTTTAACATTCTTCTGTAAAACCACATCTCTGTGACCTCTAGTGCCTTCCCTACTTGTTTACTAATTGTCCATGACTCACTCCCATATGTCAGGATTGATTCTATATAACACTCTTTCTAACTTCCGTTGACAAAGAATTGTTGCATAAAATACTCTTCATTTTATAGAATGCCGCTTTTGCTAGAGCTCTTTACTTTTGAGATGCTTCTTCCATCCGTTATTATATAATGTGCCCAGGTATTTGAATCTATTGACCTGTTTTAAAACTGTTCCATTTACTTCAATAGTGCATTCTGGGGAAGCCCTTTTCTTTTAGATGACCATTACTTCTGCCTTTTTTGCTATTAAGGCTGAGGCCTTTATTTTCACTTTCTACCACTATTGTATCAACCATCAAGGTACCCAGCAGCGGATAATATCAGTGAATTAACAAAAGCTAATCTAAGAGAAAATTTCGCAACGTTTTTCCAGTTACAATGATGAAATAAGAAAACAACTTCCTATAATTAGACCGCCACGTTTTGACAATTTTAGACTGATGTTATGCTACGTCCGATGTTTGTTATTTATCGAAACATAGTCATCAAGTGGGCAAGTTATTCTCTAAGTAAGCTTTTATTCCGTGTAACCGGTTAAACACAGAATGGATTTTTCTTTTAATCATACGCCCGCTATTACTCGAGGCGAAATCTCAGTATGTCTAAACATAAGACTGTTTTACGTGAGTATCCTATTTTCTTTGTACGCTGATAGGTGTCCCCTCGCCATTCAGGCAGATACTCGAAACAGAATGGATAAAAGCGTTGAGAATAAATGTAGCCAAATTATGATATATGAAGTATGATCTTGTCAGGATGTTTTGTCTCCTCGTTTACTAATATCCCTAAGCGATTTATCGCTTCTGTTTGTCGTTAGCAGCTGTCATTTTTCTAATTGTGCCTGTAATGAGGTATTCAGGTAAGGAAAACACAGGCGTTATTTGAATCTTAGTGATCGATCAGCAAACAGTCGCTGTAGCAGAGAGAGAGAGAGAGAGAGAGAGAGAGTGAGTGAGAGTGAGTGTGTGTGTGTGCGCGCGCGTGTGTGTGTGTGCCAATCATGTTCGTGAACTGCCACTGCAGCCAGAACCATTCTGCAGGACAGGCAGGAGTACTGACGTTGCAATTCGTAGTATTAGTTTTATTACTATAAACAAATTAAACATTTGCATGACGAACTTTATTAAACCTACAGTATTTCGAGTTTAACAGGAAAAAACCTTACGTATACATAAGACGTTCGTTACTTAAGATGTCACCAGACTGAGTGCAATTTAAAAAAAACAACAACAATAAACCAAATATTAAGGGCACACACAATAGGTATTAGAACTATGTCTGTATGTGTCGTGTATTTTGATACTTGAGGCATCAGACTTTCATAAATGGCTGCGTGCTAGAAAAAAGGGTTGAAATAGCACGACATGTTATTTTCTTTCTTCTTTCTTTCGTCCTTGATTGTTGACTAACAAAGTAATCAGTAACCATCCCGCCTGGTAGCGTCTTCTAGGGCAGCAACAAACTGTCTGCACTTTATTTTCGGTCGGCAGTCATCCTTCGTGTGGTGCCCCAGCTCTGGTTCATGTTTTGCATCTCTGCCTTCAGATCTCCGCTGGGTAGCTTTTGGCCGGCCTGGCTTTCTTTCTAGAGTCCATAGCAAGGCAGTTCTTGTGATGTTGTCAGGTGTCGTGTTTTGGTCTGTCTTACACCACGGTCATATTTACCGCTCTCAATAATAGGATAAAACGGACCGATATAACAGCCAATGAGAACGCTCCTTTTTCTGGTGTGTATAAGGAAACCTTTTATGCTTAACATAGAGGCCTATTTTGTGTAATTGAAAATACGAAGATATTTAATTTCTTAAAAACTAAAGATATTTAAACGAAAAGATATAGCTAGTTTAAAACGGGGATATTACTTAAGAGATATGTGTAAATACTTCCTCGAATAGTATGTTATTCTAAGAGGAAAATCGTTTTAATTGATATTTATATATCAGGGTAGTCCACAATATAGTTAGTTAAAGGCTGCATAGATGTAAATGCATTTTGCTAACTAAACAAATTTTAGATAGACCGATAGAGATAAATTACCAGTATGATACTAACTTTAAATAATTAAAATCGGTCCACAATTAAGAAAGATAACTGCATAGATTTAAATGCATTTTGCTAACTAAACAAATTTTAGATAGACCGATAGAGATAAATTAAGTATTAACAGTAAAATCGGTGATACTAATCTTTAGATATAATTTAAAATTCGGTTTATTTTCACAACCTTTGTGGAAGATAAGATTTTAAAAGTAGGTCAGAGTGTATTACCTAAATTATGCAAAATGTACAATTGGTATTATCTTCGCTTCTAATGCATGGATTTTTCGGTATTCAGAAGCTAAAAAGATAATAGCATTGTTTTGAGATTGAACGAGAAGGCAAAAAGACGCATTGTTTTGAGATTCTCAACACCGCTTTTACCCCTTCCATCCGCGAGGTACGATACGACACTATATAAGACCTTGAACTTGGCAGAATTGAGGCCACAACATTTTCAAATACTACGCTGAACAGAAGAAAGCAGCAAACGCTTGCTGTCAAATAATTTTCCGCTGTATCTATGTAGCAGACCTAGATACCCATTTACAGCCTGTTATAGCTATTGTGTATTACCTGAGGGTAAGATATATATATATATATATATATATATATATATATATATATATATATATATATATATATATATATATATATAATTATGTAATTTTCCTGTGTATAATCCACTTATGTGTTCGGTAGTGTGTTATATGTGTTAAGAAAAAAAATCCCGGACGAGCCCCCAGATGTCGCGAGAGGTTCAGATGTTATTTGTATTTCCCAGGTTTTATCCTGATATGACTTACAGTCTTCGAGACATTCAATTCTAAGGAACTCTGTTGGTGCGAAACGTTCTCAAGATACTTATAGTGAGTCACCCTGTTGTTTCCCAGCCTGGAGATCAAGACACTGTATGATCCGGGCTATAGTGGATGCTTCACCTTATAAAAGATAGGTGGCCACATAACTCCACTGGTCGGCACATCTAGACTCAATTTGTTTAGAAATAAAACACACATCAAACAAACAATCAAGTGACGACTCTTGAAAGATTTAATACTCTTATACCAGCTTTACAGTCCAGTGAAAATAACAACTATAAATTTATATGAATACAATAACTGACGTTTGAAATATAACTATCATTTTTAACTACTGTGGAAATGAAAATTCCATACTTATTTATTTCTATTATGTAAAAAGCATTTGAATTTTATTATCATTTTCCTAACTGAAAAGAGAAACGGTATAGGATCAATAAATTGTAAATATTTACACTCAGTCTTACTTAATTATTCAAGTTGAGTTAGGTTCTGTTTGTATGTATATTACATATCTATTAAATTAATTTATCCCCTAGCAGAGTCAAAATAACTATATATATCCATTATTCAGGGTGGGATCTGGAGAGGTAGCACTTAGACCTTCAGTAACATTCACTATCATCATACTTGAAGGTTTATACAGCTTGACCCTACCTTGATTGTCGATACACCCCTTACTTTTTTCAGAGAAGGGGGTATTGCTTATAAGACCAGTATCTTATTTGGCGCTATACTGGTATCCTTTGATACATCTTTTTGTCTGAGATATCCTATATTCAAATAACAACTGAACCTCTCGCGACATCAGGGTCTCTTCTGAGGATATGGCCAACCTAATTCCTGCGTTTACATGCTATGATGGTGCGCACGTCTTCTTGGCGGCTCCAAGTTAGAAGTTCTTAGTTGGTGATGGTGTTCGGCGACAAGATCGACAATATGAAACTGATTACAAGATCCAGACAAGTGCCAGCGAAACAAGAGATGAGAATAGGACGCTGGCGATGATTACGACACTACAGTGGGGAAACCTGCTGATAGCCTTGCACGGCAGTCCTTGTTCTGGAATCCCCAAGGAACGACAGGTAAAAGGGAACCAAAAAACACACAGACAAGATAGCTGGAGACAGAAATGACAGGGATGAGGAAGACATGGAATTAACTGCTGGTACGGGACTGAAGGCCCATGCTCCTTGGGCAACTAAAGGGCAATTATGATGCTACTGATGATGATACCGCATATATGATGATACCGCATATATGATGATACCGCATATATCTCCAGCAATTTTTACGTCATGGTTTCTGACCTCGGAGGGGAATTTACAGAAGTTTAAAAAAAAAGTATCTGATAAATTAGTTCAGTTTGCAAATTGTTATTCATAACGAAATCAGCTGTGCACATCACGCCAGGTTATGCGATATGTCTGTCAACAACGTGAAAATTTAATTATGCAGCGTATGCATTATGTGGCTATCTGCAAATGAAGTTAATGTTATACTGAATTATTATAATAGCTAATATATCTATTCAAAATCATCAGGGTATTGGTTTGTTTTTTTAAACGCAATTACGAGACAGATGAAGTTAACAAAATACAGACAGCCATTTTATCTTGCCAACAACAGATGGACTACGGTTACCACAGTCATGGCTACTGCTGCAGCCTCTGCCAATTTGGGGATCCTTAAAAAAGTAGCAGCATCATCTGAAAGAACAAACAAACAGAAACTAACTTGTGGGATGGACATTCTGAAAAGGTAAGAGAGTTAAGCGAGGACCATAACACATGGGGAAGTTACTGAAGACAGGAATGAAATGGATCAGGAAGACATGGAAAGATCCTGAGAGGATGGCACAGGACGCGAAGACCTGGCATTAATTTGTCGAAGGCCTATGATCTTTGGTAAGCACAAGGGTAATAATGATGGTGAAAACTGATGGAATTACTGAAGTACGTTTATACTATGAACACAGGCACAGTGACGTAAAAGCACACAGTGAACATACAACGTAAAAGCACACAGTGAACATACAACGTAAAAGCACACAGTGAACATACAACGCAAAAGCACACATTGAACATACAATGTAAAAGCACACAATGAACATACAACGTAAAAGCACGCAGTGAACATACAACGTAAAAGCACACAGTGAACATACAACGTAAAAGCACGCAGTGAACATACAACGTAAAAGCACGCAGTGAACATACAACGTAAAAGCACGCAGTGAACATACAACGTAAAAGCACACCGTGAACATACAACGTAAAAGCACGCAGTGAACATACAACGTAAAAGCACGCAATGAACATACAACGTAAAAGCACGCAGTGAACATACAACGTAAAAGCACGCAGTGAACATACAACGTAAAAGCACGCAGTGAACATACAACGTAAAAGCACGCAGTGAACATACAACGTAAAAGCACGCAGTGAACATACAACGTAAAAGCACGCAGTGAACATACAACGTAAAAGCACGCAGTGAACATACAACGTAAAAGCACACAGTGAACATACAACGTAAAAGCACACAGTGAACATACAACGTAAAAGCACACAGTGAACATACAACGTAAAAGCACACAGTGAACATACAACGTAAAAGCACACAGTGAACATACAACGTAAAAGCACACAGTGAACATACAACGTAAAAGCACACAGTGAACATACAACGTAAAAGCACACAGTGAACATACAACGTAAAAGCACACAGTGAACATACAACGTAAAAGCACACAGTGAACATACAACGTAAAAGCACACAGTGAACATACAACGTAAAAGCACACAGTGAACATACAACGTAAAAGCACACAGTGAACATACAACGTAAAAGCACACAGTGAACATACAACGTAAAAGCACACAGTGAACATACAACGTAAAAGCACACAGTGAACATACAACGTAAAAGCACACAGTGAACATACAACGTAAAAGCACACAGTGAACATACAACGTAAAAGCACACAGTGAACATACAACGTAAAAGCACACAGTGAACATACAACGTAAAAGCACACAGTGAACATACAACGTTAAAAAGCACACAGTGAACATACAACGTAAAAGCACACAGTGAACATACAACGTAAAGCACACAGTGAAACATAAAACGTAAAAGCACACAGTGAACATACAACGTAAAAGCACACAGTGAACATACAACGTAAAAGCACACAGTGAACATACAACGTAAAAGCACACAGTGAACATACAACGTAAAAAGCACACAGTGAACATACAACGTAAAAGCACACAGTGAACATACAACGTAAAAGCACACAGTGAACATACAACGTAAAAGCACACAGTGAACATACAACGTAAAAGCACACAGTGAACATACAACGTAAAAGCACACAGTGAACATACAACGTAAAAGCACACAGTGAACATACAACATAAAAGCACACAGTGAACATACAACGTAAAAGCACACAGTGAACATACAACGTAAAAGCACACAGTGAAGACAACCGGAGACATAAAAATTGGATGAAGAAGACACGGAAAGACCTTGAGCTGATGACACGTGTGATTTTTAATCTCTTTCAACCTTTTTCACCCTGGGGATTTCAGAACAAGGACCGTCTCGTAATGATGTCAACTGGTTTCCTCTACATGTGTCCTATGTTTGCCATATGGATGTGAATGACATTCTGTATATCTGATAGATGCGTTTACCGTAGATCAGCGCTTCTGAAACTATCTGACAGGTAATTCAATTCTTCTTTTTTTTTTGGTCCGTTTATCTGATAGATGCGTTTACCGTATATCAGCACTTCTCAAACCATCTGACTGGTAATTATTCTTTTTTAGCATTAAATTGTTAAAGGTCTATGCTCTTGGATAGTTAATGAGTAAAGAATTAATAAATGAATGAATAACGTAAACCATCTGCTGACAGCGCACCGGAAAATCGAAGATCTAAAGATCAACCTATCACATAAAGACAACCGTACGCCACATTCATATATCACAGCACACCCTTGAGAGAGTCATAGAAACATGTCCATTAACTATTTTAAAATTTTTTTAAAAAACGGAGTCCTGCCTCGTTTTGGCGCGGCAAGTTCCGTTAAACCTAGACACAAGCTCCGTCGATTATATTAGGGCGCATATCCAAATATAAAAGATCTTGTGGTCTGGCGTATATTGTCCATTAACTATTTTCACTGTTCCAGATTTGCCAAATGCCCTACAACAGATGTTTTAGTCTGACAGATACCGAGAATCTCCACCAGATAAACATTGATCTGGCGTTAGGTATGTATTCATATTACAAGGTGGTAGTTCTGGTCATAACTAAACTAGCAGCTATGTTGATCATAGCGACAGCACATTGGAAGTGAACAATAAAGAAGGAAACAGTAAATGATCAACCATGGGTGATACCTCTGATGACCACAGCAGTACTGACAGTGGAAGTGAACCAAATGCTATAAGCATAAGAGTATATACATTTGTAACCAATAATTCCATTTGCGAGGATCCACATGCAACTAGTTCTTTTATTTATTTATTCTTTTTTTCCCCTCCATTTCGTCATGCTGCATGGACAACAGCTTGACCTCTTTACCTAAGCGCTCGACCCCGAGTCGGCCGAGACAGTGTCTTGGGGGCACGTTCCTATGGTTAGTAATGTACCAACTTTCCAAAATAATAATTGTCAGTACTGTTGCCCGTGTTGCAGTGGACTAACAGTCCAGAGATCCTTAGACGTCCAGGAAGCAGAGGTCTGAGTAAAGATTTCACTCATTTTCATTAGTAACCATATTTGAATGGATTACAAATCAACTGCTTAAGACTTCTCCCTAACAGATTAGCTCAGACTATATTAGTGACATAACATTTCAAAAGGTGTGCATACGACTACTGGCGCTTTTCAATGGTTTATAACTACAGTATATCGTCGGATAACGTCTGTTAATGTCTAACGAAGTTCAAGTCTCTGGCATCTCCTCTAAGTTCTTCTGCGTAACTTATCTTTCTGTGTTGTCAATGTAAACTATGGAATGGGTACTTTTCTACCGCATTAGCCACGCAATACTAACATGCTATCTTACGGACAGCGCAAGATTAAAAGATAAAAACACACATATACTTCACAAAATAGGTTCTCCGGCGTGTAAGGTTCTTTAATGCTCATTCAAAGTCCTACCATTTCTCTACATCCGGTAGTTCAAACGCAAAAATACACATCTAGTTCTCCTCTTTGCTTTACATATTTTTATTATTTATTTATTCATATTTAAACACAATTTAAAGAAAAAAATTTTTTATTCTCTTACTGAAATGTCAGGTTATATGGCTCTGAAACACAGAGAGCAACGGGGGGGGGGGGGGGGGGGGGGGGGGGGGGGGGGGGGGGGGGGGGAGAACCAGCCAAAACAGATACAGACTTTCGTCACTAGGTGCCTGAGCAGAAGAAAAGGCCTGAAAAGCAACGACTAGGTCAAGGTCACAATGTGGACATGATGGAAAGAACCAGATAAACACAAGCTGAACAAGAGGCTAGAAGACAACGCTGGTTTTTGATATGACAAAAATAAAAATAAAACCAGTCGACAGCCTTACAAGGCAATGCCTGTTTTGGAATCCCCAGGGTAAGAGATGCAGAGGAAAACCAAAGAACACATGGATAAGAGAACTGGAGACATAAATGTTAAGGGATCACGAAGGCAAGGAAACGACACTGAACGGATGGCACAGGAAGGCGTGGTTTATTTTCTGGGTGTGTGCTTCATGGGGGAACTGAAATGTACTGGATTGATAGAAACATAGATTTGACTTGTTTCTCACGTTCCCAACAAATCTCTTTCCCTATTCCTGTTACAGCAACTTCACACGGCAATATGAGGTGTGTTCAGTACTACACAATGCTCTTCAATCCAGCGTACAAGTACCACTTGGTGGTACCGCTGATGGTCTTCTCGTGGCATACTAAGACGCTTGGGTATCGCCGTTGTAATCTGTATTGCAATATTTCAAAGTAACTTTCAATAATACTTTCCACCACTGAGACTGAACCAGTAAAAACTGCGTGTTATTAGTACGGTCAGTTCACGGCGGTAGGTAGGTCTTGGGTCTTGACTGGATTATGTTTGAGAAGAGAAAAGTGCTGCCAAGCACTGGTCAGCATTATTATAAGCGAATGAACGTAAACAAAACAATACGTACCCTCTCTCTCTCTATATATATATATATATATATATATATATATATATATATATATATATATATATATATATATATATATATATATATATATATATATATATATATATATTCAGACCTAAGGGTCTTTTATGTTTGGACATGCGCCCTAATATAACCGACTAGGTTGAACAGGACGCGCCTCGCCAAAACGAGGCAAAAGTTTTACATTTAAAAAAAAGACAACGATTTTACGACTCTATTCATTTCACTGCCCGCTAGTTTCGGTAGTCAGCGGGTTTAACGACATATCCGCATGACAGAGAACTAAAAAAGTGTCCAGTTTTATTCCTGCTAGTGAAAGAAAAAGCAGAAACAAATAAAGAAATAACAACAGATGTTTTATTATTTAGTGAAAGAAAATCACTTTGTTTCTTCTACATCTTGCTGTCGAGTCTTCTTGTGTAATATTACATCTCAAAATGTATAATTTACCCATTACGGGGATTTATAAAAACACAAAGCTATAAACAAGACCGCCGCATTAACCCGCTCACACTCTGTGTTTACAAACAAAACAACTTTATAGTGTTCAGGAATATTCATGTCTGGTAGCCTACTCAAAACTTATAACACTGTTCTTTAGAAAAAAAAAAACCACATTATTAACATTGATCATCAGAAAAAACAAACAAACACATTATTAACATTGGTCATTAGAAAAAACAAACAAACATATTATTAACATTGCTCTTTAGAAAAACAAACAAATATATTATTAACGTTGCTCTTTAGAAGAAAAACAAACAAATACATTATTAATATTTCCTTTAGAAAAACAAACAAATACATTATTAACTGCTCTTTAGAAAAAAACAGACAAACATATTATTAACATCGCTCTTTAGAAAAATAAACATATTATTAACACTGTTATTTAGAAAAACAAACAAATACATTATTAACACTGCTCTTTAGAAAAAAGTCGGCGTCTGTGGCCTAATAGATATGAACGCAGTTTCATAATCCAGATATACCAGGTTCGAAACCTGCTGCAGGCGGTTTCGTAGCAGCTGCAGGCGGTTTGGTAGCAGATCGCTTTGTGTGGATTTTTAACAATGGTATAAGCGCCGTACCGTTCAGAAAGCAATGGCAAACTACTGAATGAAAAAATTGCCTAGAAAAATCACAAACACATTATTAAAATTGCTCTTTAGAAAAAAACAAACACATTATTAACACTGCTCTTTATAAAAAAAAAAACACATTACTAGCACTGCTCTTTAGGAAAAAAAAACACATTATTAACTTTGCTCTTTAGAAAAACGAACAAACACATTATTAACGTTGCTCTTAAAAAAAACAAACACATTATTAACTTCGCTCTTTAGAAAGAAAAAAAAACATTACTAACTTTGCTCTTGAAAAAAACAAACAAACACATTATTAACATTGCTCTTTAGAAAAAAAAAAACAAACACATTATTAACACAACTCTTCAGACAAAACAAACACTTTATTAACATTGCTTTAAAAAAAAAAAACAACAAATAAACACATTATTAACTCTGCTCTTTAGAAAAAAAAAACACACACATTATTAACATTGCTCTTAAAAAAAAACAAAAAAAAAACACATTATTAACATTTCTCTTTATAAAAAACGAACAAACACATTATTAACATTGCTCTTAAAAATAAAACCAAATAAACACATTATTAACATTGCTCTTAAAAAAAAAATACATTAACATTGCTCTTCAGAAAATAAAACAAACACATTATTAAGTTTGCTCTTTAGAAAAAAAAACACATTATTAACAGTGCTATTAAAAAACAAATAAACACATTATTAACATTTCTCTTTATTAAAAAAACAACACATTATTAAAATTGATCTTAAAAAACAAAAAAAATAAACACATTATTAACATTGCTCTTACAAAAAGAAATAAACACATTATTAACATTTCTCTTTAGAAAATCAAACAAACACATTATTAACATTGCTCTTAAAAAAAAAATCAACACACTGTTAACATTGCTCTTAAAAAAAAAAAAAAAAAAATCAACACATTATTAACACTTCTCTTTAGAAAAAAAAAAAACACATTATTAACACTGCTCTTTAGGGGGAAAAAACACATTATTAACACTTCTCTTTAGAAAAAAAAACCTTATTAACACTTCTCTTTAGAAAAAAGAACACATTATTTACACTTCTCTTTAGAAAAAAAAAACACATTATTAACACTTCTCTTTAGAAAAAAAACCATTTGTCACGAACGGTTTATAGAATGAATGTCAGTACTCATGCTCCGGTGGGAACTAGATATGTTTATGTAAGTTGTGAGTTGAAGTGCGTGAATGTTAAGTTTGACGGGGGCATGAATACATTAGTAGCAGTAAGTGCTAATGTCGAGTTCACGGGCATGACTGAGTTGTTGTGAACAAAGTGGGGGTGAAGACTGGTCAGCGTGAAAAGGGTCAGAGGTGTGTAAAAAGGTCAGTCGGGAGAGCGATTAGAGCGAGGAGAGATTACGCGGAGAGTGAAGGCGGAATGGTTGAAGGAAAATAGGAAATATATTAAGATATTGTGAAATCCTTTCCATGAGATGCTGTTCTAATTATGCACATCATATATTGTGTTTTTCTTATGTGATGATTTATGGCCAAAGCGGCAGTCTGCCTGTGATATTGTGTTATACTCAAGTTTGTGACATAAAGTCGTCGGATATCGTATCTACGTGTTGGAGTTTAGTGAGTTAACAATTAGCTGTGGAAAACGAGCCATGTTTGTCGCTCCATGTGTATGTAATACATATTTGTCAATGTGTACACACAGCAAGCACTTGACAATTTTGGGGAACTCGTAAGTGGAAGAGAGGACCCACCCCTAATTTTCTGCAGAATTTTTGACAATTTCGCCTTCTCATGAATTGTTGTTGAAAAATTACATCAAGCGGAACAGAGAACTAGGCCTATTTGTTTGAATCAGGTCACAAGAACTTAATGTGCAAAACTGAAGTCTTCATTTCAGTGATAGTCAGCAATGGTATAGCTGCAGAAGGACTGAATATTTAAAAGCGAAAAATAGTTTAATCACTGTAGCAGAGGCGAACGGACAGTTTTGACGAAATCGACAGTGTTATTTTGGAAAGTAGCACGAAGAATGAAAAGGCGGTAATCAGTCTTGTTTACCTCGGCGCACTGATATTGTGTTATTTCGCCCCGTGATGAGTGTGCTGATCTGTCGTCAATTTATCTGTGCTGTGTAGTTCGGCATAACTGTTGACACGAAAAATCGTCTGCTGGGTCTTGTAATGGAATAACAAGGCCATTGTTTTGCGGGTGATCGGCTGAAATCGTAACATCTTGCCTGGAGATGGAGTAAGCAGCGAGAGAGACATTTTCCTTTGCTACCCTTTGGACCAGTAGTGAAGAAGATCCGGTTCACCGTACTGATAGCTGATGTGCACCTAGGAGCTGATTTTAATATCTGACTGTGCTGTGTTACGACGTGAAGCGTGTTGTGTGTGGTAATCATCATTGAGCTGTAACACCGGGACTCCAAGCCTGCGCCTATCTCAAGTGGAGCAGCGGACACAGGATATTGTTAAGTTAAGTTTGTTATTAAGTTTGTTAATTTCCAGTCTTCTGTTTACTTAACTTGTGCGTCTGCATATTTCCTTTTATATATATATATATATATATAGGCTATACTTCTTTTAATTAATTTATTTGGTTATTTATTTCTTCCTTGATAAGGTTATTGCCCGGAACTAATAGGGTTTTTTTATTTATTTATTTTTTTAAAAATTCCATTATTTCTTCAATAGCATTTTTGCAAATTAATTAACGTTATATTTGAACCCTATGATCTGTTATATCTAAAAATGTACTAAATTTAGTTTATTTTGATACTAGTTCCTTTTAGGACTTGACAATTTTGCTTCGTCATATCTAGACTTCCTTCTGTCTATCACTTCTACAGTGTACTTGAAACTTATGTTATTTTTATATTAGCTTTTGTTATTAGTTAAAAATTCATATATTCATTCCTGTTTGCCCTTGCTGCAGGGTGGACGAGTAGAGCTCTTGGGTTACTTCACTGTCCAGTGTTTTGTTTTTGTTTTGTTCATATTATGTGGTAGTATTTAATTTTGATTTCTGTATAAGGGGGATTTTGAGTGGTGAGCACAATCCATCTTTCTTCATTGATGAAACACATTTTGTTTGGTCTATTACAGTTTGTAATGCCTACAGACTGATAACACAAGAGATTGACCCAGGGTGTAGACCCAGTGTGAAAAGTTGTTCAAAATCTGTTGTGTATGACAGACGTTCTTCAGAGGTGAAGGGGCACCCATTATAGTTTTCAGACACCATTTGACTTATCAGGTGGTATACGTTTTTTTTAAATTTCCTTAATTCATTTTTCCATATTTATCATAGTTGAAAAATATTGCAGGATGACTAGCCTTTTGGATTTTATCACCAAGGGACAGGCAATTGGTAAATCAGGGGATGAACTTGAATTATGGGCCAAGACAAATTTTTTGGATGCTGAGGAACGGAGGGAACGCAAAGAGGAAAGAGAAATTAGGAAGATTGAGGCTGAAAGGGAAGCAAAGAAAGAAGAAACAAGGAAAGCTGAAATCGAGGTAGAAGCAAAGAAAGAAGAGACAAGGAAAGCTGAAATTCAAGCGGATAAAGAAATTACTTTGAAGAAACTGGAACTTGAAGCTGCGAGTTCTAGACCAGCTACGAAGGAGTCTACTCGTCCTTTCAAGCTGCGACTCCCATCCTTTGTTGAGGGCGTCGATATGATGGACGTGTATCTAGAAAGGTTTCAACAAGAAGCAGTATCTTGGAAGGTTAAGAAAGAAGATTGGCCAAGTCTGCTCAATAATCTGCTCACCGGAAGAAGTTTACAATGTGTCTTTGCATTGCCAGTAGAGGATCGCATGAATTATGACACAGTGAAAGAGATACTTCTTTGAAGATTTAGACTGACAGCTCAAGGGTACCGTGAAAGATTTAAGGAGGCTATTCCTACAACAAGCAATGACTTTAGTGAGTTTATTGCTGAAATCAAATTGCTGTTCAATAGGTGGATTGAACTATCAGGTATTGTGAAGGATTTTGATGGGCTAACCGACCTTATGCTACAGGACAAGGTTCTATCGTCTTCAATCCAGAGTTAGTGGCTTTTCTACAAGAGCGAAAGCCAAAAGATATAAATATTATGTCAGAGCTAGGACAGCAGTATGTCAATGCGCACCCAGGGAAGCCGATTCACAAGCAGATAGCTGCTGACACCTTTCCAGCTTGTGTGGCTCAGGATAAAACTGAAAAGAAGCCATACATACATCCTCGGGCCAGCAGCTTAGACAGATATGTTGGGAAAGATGGTGGAAATAGAAGATGGAACGGGGACAGAAGATATTCTCCTAAGAGACAGTACCCTTCTTTTGGGTCAGGCTACAGTAGAAGGGGTTGTTATAAGTGTGGCTCAAGGCGTCATCTATCTTATCAATGTGGGAGGGACCCAGAGAGGTGTCCCTTCAACCCACAAAGAAGTCCATATGCCAGCCCAAAGAAAAAATTATAATAGCAGTCCAAAGAGAAGCCCTTACAAGCACCAAGAGACGGATTCCAACTGCCCCAATTGTAATGAGAGAAGAAACAGTCGAAAGGAGAGCTCAAAGGAAAACACTGAGCATGCAAATTCAGCTACTGTACTTGATACATTTAATAGCGAGGAGTGTGAGGGGTGCAGACCATTGTTCGAGCCTGATGGCAAGCCTATTTTTAATATGTGGCCATACTTTGCCTTGCCTTTCATCAGTTGATGGGAATGGCACCTTAACTTTACATAAAGGTTTTGTGGAGAATAAACCTGTATCTGTTTTGAGGGACACGGGATGTACGACCATTGGCATTAGGAAGACATTTATTAAGGATACGTATTATA
Organism: Oreohelix idahoensis; assembly: GCA_024509875.1. NCBI lineage: Eukaryota > Metazoa > Mollusca > Gastropoda > Stylommatophora > Oreohelicidae > Oreohelix > Oreohelix idahoensis. The sequence goes on from JAMPIV010004995.1 coordinate 104,917, forward strand.
TTGGAAAGATGGCAAAATGCATTACATTTGGTGGTAAGGTCGAGTACTATCCATTGGCGATTGTGCAGATCGACACCCCTTTCTTGTCGGGTAGAGTTCGAGTATGCGTCCTTGATTCTCCCATCGCTGATCTCATTATTGGAAATGTTAATGGGGTTCATGATTGCACCAGTCAGGATATTGAGGAGTGGGAAAATGGGCATGATTTGGTTGCTAACGCAGTAATGACGAGGGCTCAGACTAAGGCTGAGGATGCAAATATTATGATATCGCAACCCAATAATATCCCTTGGGTGCCTACGGTTGCTGGAATTACAGCATCGGATTTTGTAGACAGGCAGAGGAAAGACATTTCACTTCTGCCTTTGTTTCGGTTGGTGGAGTCCAAGAACATATGGCATACCAAGTCTGCTCGATACTGGTTTGAGGTTAGGAACTCCATTCTAATCAGATGCTTTGCAGAGCAACATTCAGTCATTACACAAGTGGTTATTCCAGTGGAACTGAAGAATACAGTGTTAAGGACAGCACATGACATCCCTTTTGCGGGTCACATGGGTATTGCAAGAACTCGCTGTAGAGTGTTGTCCCAGTTTTACTGGCGTGGATACAATAAGGATGTGAAGGTTTACTGTCGGTCGTGTAAAGTGTGTCAGAAGACAAGCCAGAAAGGAAGGACTCCCAAGGCACCGTTAGTAGCAACAGATTTGGCATTTCGCCCTTTTCAGAAGGTTGCAATAGACATTATTGGGCCCCTTCCAGTTATGTCTGATCGGGGGTATAGATTTATTCTAACATTAGTTGATCTATGTACGAGGTGGCCGGAAGCATTGCCAATGAAATCCATCACATCAAAGGATATAGCAGAGGCTCTAATGAGCTTATTTAGCAGATTAGGATTTCCTGAAGAGATTTTGTCTGACAGGGGCCGGCAATTCATTTCAGAAGAGATGAAACACATATCTAAACTGTTAGACATAGCCCAAGTGTTCACCACCCCGTATCATCCTCAGAGCAACGGGGTCTGCGAGCGGTTCAATGGAACACTGAAAAGAATGCTAGGTAAGGTGACAGGAGATTTTCCACAGTTGTGGGATAGATACCTACCGGGAGTTTTGTTTGCATACAGGGAGATGCCACAAGAGAGCACAGGATTCTCACCGTTTGAGCTAGTATTTGGCGCAAATCCTCGGGGTCCAATGAAAATTTTGAGAGACTTGCTGACCGGGAATTATGCTGATGATAGCGTCAAGTCAAGTTATGAGTATGTCATTGACTTGCGAGAGCGCATAATTACATCGTGTTCGATAGCACGTGAGGCATTAGAGACATCGGGTGCAAGGTATAGAGCATACGCCAATAGGAACAGCAAACTTGTATCCCTCAGTCCTGGCAGCGAGGTATGGTTGTTGCTACCTACCAAGGAAAATCACCTGCTAGTGAACTGGCAAGGTCCATTTCAAGTAAAGAAACAGATTACCGATGTGGATTATCTGATATTAGTCCGAGGGAAGGAGAAGATTTTCCATATTAATATGCTAAAACCATATGTAGTACGTCCAACTGAACTGGAACCAGTCGTGAACGCTGTTCGTGATAGTACAGTTACTGTAGCTAGTGCAGCAGTCATCGAGGAAGATGGAGAGAAAGGAGAGGAGGTCAATCTCCAGATCCCACTATTGCCATTGGTTGCTTCAGAATCATGGGGAGATGTAGAGGTCTCTGCATCTCTACCACAGCATCAGAGGAAACAGGTGAAGTCACTGCTGTGCGAATTTCAAGATGTACTCACAGATATTCCTGGAAGAACTGATTTAGTTGAGCATGATATTAAACTGACCTATGGAGAGCCCATCCGGGTGAGACCATATCCTATTCCACTACATTATACTTCTGCTGTTGAAAAAGAAGTGAATGATATGTTACGCTTAGGTGTTATCTCCCCATCTGAATCATCATACTCATTTCCCATGGTCATCGTGCGGAAGAAGGATAAATCCCTACGGATATGTATAGACTTCCGCCGCTTGAATAGTGTCACAGTGATAGATGCGGAACCTATGCCCAACCAAGAGGTCCTCCTATCCCAAATAGCGGGGGCAAAGTATTTTACCAAACTAGACTTATCGAGGGGGTATTGGCAAATTCCCTTAGCAGAAGGCGCTAGGCCACTTACAGCATTTTGTACCCCTCAGGGTCTTTTCCAGTTTAATTATATGTGCTTTGGACTGGTGAATGCCCCTGCAACTTTTGTGAGAATGATGAGAATGCTTTTGAGGGGACAGAAGGATGTTATCACATATATTGATGACATCTGTTTGTTTCATGACACGTGGGAAGAACATGTAGAGGGATTGAAGTCACTGTTATCATGCCTTCGGGTGCATCACCTTACAGCAAGACCCAGTAAGATTAAGGTGGGGTTTCAGGAGTTAACATTTCTGGGGTATGTGGTAGGACAGGGTGTTTTAAAACCAGTTGATCAGACAGTTGGAAGAATTTTGAATTTGCAACCTCCAAAAACAAAGAAACAAGTACGTAGTTTACTCGGTCTGATAAATTTTTATCATAAATTTATCCCCAGGTTCTCTTCATTGTCAGCGGCTCTCTAACATCACTCACTAAAAAGGGCACGCCAAACAGAGTAGTCTGGACTGAAGAGTGTGATAGAGCACTGAGGAACATCAAAGCTGTATTCTCCAGCGAGCCCATTCTTCTACTGCCAGACTTGGCTAAGCCTTTTGTACTGAGGACTGATGCTTCTGCAGTGGGCATTGGTGCGTGTCTGATGCAAGAACATGATGGGTTTCTACATCCTGTCATGTATGTCAGCAGAAAGTTGCTTCCGGCTGAAACGCGATATGCCACTATAGAGAGAGAGTGTTTAGCTATTATTTGGGCTGTTTCCAAACTCTCTAGGTATTTGTTAGGATCTCATTTTGTGCTGGAAACGGACCATTGTCCATTGACTTTTCTTAAGTCATCTAGGTCACCAAATTCACGTTTAACAAGGTGGTCGTTGTTGTTACAACAGTACAACTTCACTGTTTTTCCTATTCAGGGTAAATTGAATGTCCTTGCAGATTCGTTATCTAGATTATGAACACTTGCTTGTAGTAAATGGGTGTGTTTTTTTGTTTTTTTGTTTTTTTAACCACCATTTCTATGTAGTATTTGATACTTGTACATGAGTAATGTTTTCTCAACTGTATTCTGCATGATTTTTGTATAAGCTAAGTTCTTATCATATGTTGGGTATCAAGTACAGGGTTATAGAACAGATATTCTCCGGTATAGGAGAATTTGGTGAAATTGATGTAATGTTATCACCTTTAATTTTGTGTGTAATTAGAGATGCATGATTTTTGCCATATGGTTGCTGTTGTATTTTTCTAGCAACTCGGTTCTATTGTAATTTTTTAAATTTTATTTTTGTGTTCTTCAGAATGTTATTATTGATTATTTGTAGATGGCATATTTTCACACTGATGCTATAGATTTTGCCCACATATGTAATCAGAGGTTTTGGATGGTTGGTTTCCTGATATCTACCACCCATCCAGTGAAAAACTATGTTTTTCACTTGGAGAGGGAGGGGTGGATGTCACGAACGGTTTATAGAATGAATGTCAGTACTCATGCTCCGGTGGGAACTAGATATGTTTATGTAAGTTGTGAGTTGAAGTGCGTGAATGTTAAGTTTGACGGGGGCATGAATACATTAGTAGCAGTAAGTGCTAATGTCGAGTTCACGGGCATGACTGAGTTGTTGTGAACAAAGTGGGGGTGAAGACTGGTCAGCGTGAAAAGGGTCAGAGGTGTGTAAAAAGGTCAGTCGGGAGAGCGATTAGAGCGAGGAGAGATTACGCGGAGAGTGAAGGCGGAATGGTTGAAGGAAAATAGGAAATATATTAAGATATTGTGAAATCCTTTCCATGAGATGCTGTTCTAATTATGCACATCATATATTGTGTTTTTCTTATGTGATGATTTATGGCCAAAGCGGCAGTCTGCCTGTGTTATTGTGTTATACTCAAGTTTGTGACATAAAGTCGTCGGATATCGTATCTACGTGTTGGAGTTTAGTGAGTTAACAATTAGCTGTGGAAAACGAGCCATGTTTGTCGCTCCATGTGTATGTAATACATATTTGTCAATGTGTACACACAGCAAGCACTTGACACCATTATTAACACTTCTCTTTAGAAAAAAAAAACCTTATTAACACTTCTCTTTAGAAAAAGAACACATTATTTACACTTCTCTTTAGAAAAAAAAAAACACATTATTAACACTTCTCTTTAGGAAAAAAAACATTATTAACACTGCTCTTTATAAAACAAAACAAGCAAACAAACAAACTGATGATACCAGGTTGTCTGAATAGAAAACCAACATATGAAAACACAAACAGAAATGCTGGGAAATTTGTGTACATGTGAAAATCAAATGCGAGCAAACTTGAGCTTGGTTATTAGCGGAGCTCGGTAATTATTAACAGGGGTTAGTAACCGTTCGATCGCGCTTTACAGGTAGATACGGGATGATATGCTTGATCTTTACGAGATGGAACAGGGAAAAAGACAGATTTTTTGGGTTAGGGATATTTTGGATTAGCCATCTCCCGCCAGCATTTCTCCCCGGGATTAATGGTACTTTTTCCCAGCTAAAGCCCATGCGCCAGCTTACTAACATTTACTTCATTGGTAAACTATATACGATATGAAAGCAATCTTTCATTTGAAGTGACCGCTGGGTCAAATATAATTTATTTTGCATTTCCCACCGCTCTTTCAATTGAACTGCTGGAACAGCAAATCTTTCGGCAGAAATGAAACTTACATATACGCTGCACTAATTCCTAATTTTGAAAAGGCTTTTGACAGCATACACAAGGACAGCCAATGGAAAATACTGATGGCTTATGGAATTCCTAGCTGCATTGCTTCCATTATAAAAAGCCTCTATTCTAACTGTACATGCAGTGTTGGGTTGAGCAACCTAACTTTTGAGGTGAAGACAGGAGTACGACAGGGATGACCTTATCAACAACTTTATTTTTGACGGTCTTAGACTGGGTGATGGGCCAGACAACAGAGGGCAGTCCAAGAGGAATAAGATGGACAACATTTTCTAAACTGGATGACCTGGAATATGCAGATGACATTCCACTACTCGCACTTTCACATCAATACATCCAAGAAAAAAAAAAAAACCAGATAGACTGAATAAGTATAGCCAGCAGGTGGGTCTGAACATCAGTCTGAAGAAGACAGAGGTCATGACACTGATTACACATAAGGAAGGAAATCCGAGGCCTGTAAACAGTAAATTAATATGAAACAAATATAAAGGTATGTTATCAGGCACTCGCAGGAAATAAAGAAGTAGAACACCAGACAACAGAAAAACAACAGACATCAGTGGCTTACCCAGGATTTGAACACTGGACCTTCCGTGCGACAACCCCGCCTAGCCATGCAAGTGAATCACACTATCCTCCCTGCCATCTACGCATCATCAAAAAATGATGTTTCAATGGCAGATCATCAGTGCGAACCACAATACACGACACCGGAAGTCCACCATGGGCAGTTCAGCCTATTAATGACGCAATCACTTCTGTTGTATTTCTATCAAGCAGTATAGGCCGAATCCAACAAGACCCTTAGGACCTTAATACTGTGTCGAGTAAATGATAGTAGACTAGAACAGTGAGAACAGGATAGTGGGTAGGTTTGGTATTGTACAAACATTTATTACAAATAAGGGAGGGAAACCTGAGGCCTGTAAACAGTAAATTAATATGACACAGAATGTGGGCAATCCTGAGCCAATAACAATAAGGAACGAGAAGCTAGAACAGACAGACACATTTACATACTTAGGATGCATAGTAACACCAGACGGCGGAACAAGCAAGGACATCAACAACAGAAAGAATAAAGCGAGAACAGCCTTTGCTAGTCTCAACAACATCTGGAAGTCTTCCCAGTACATCACAAACACCAAATTAAGATTATATGAGAGATGTGTACTTTCAGTGCTTCTCTATGGTGCGGAATGCTGGAGAGTAACAAAGAAGGAAATGTCGAAACTGTCCTCTTTCCACACAATGTGCCTAAGGAAAATTCACCGAATCTTTTGGCCGAATACCATCACCAACCAAGAACTACTTATTCGGAGTAACCAAGAGGACATGCACACCATCATAGCTGGCAGACGCTGGAGTTGGGTTGGCCACGTCCTCAGAAAGGACCCTGATGCCATTACAACAGCTATGCTATGGACCACCGAAGGAAAGCAAAAGAGGCCGACCAAAAACAACTTGGTGGAGAACTGTGGAGGCTGAGATGCAAAGAATGAACCAGAGTTGGGGCACTGTATGAAGGATGGCCGCCGACCGAACAAAGTGGAAGCAATTTGTTGCTGCCCTACAAGACGCCACCAGGCGTGATGGTCACTGACTGCTTTGACAGTCTGCGGCTAAGGATCAAAGAAGAAGAATTCCTAATTCCACATACCCTGAAGACAGACTTTTTCAAGTGTTTCGAAAGTATATAACCACAGACCCTGGGTTCCCTACCGCTGACTTTATTGGAGATCCAGTATAGAAGACTGTAAAGGTCAAAGGGGAGTGATACGTACTATACTGATTATACAGTGTGAATTCAGGGTTGTAGCACTTGTCGGCTTGTTTAATTGTGAAGTGTTTAAAACATTTATATGTTAAAATAGAAAACAGAGTGTACAGAAAGCGTGTGAGCGTTGGTCGTGTAGTTATTCTGTACTGGTTTCGGCCGGCTGTGAATAGCTCACGGGGAGTCCGTGAACAGCCGAGTCCGGTGTCTGTTTGTGCGGGAGATGTGTCATCCCGTGACAGTCTAAGTTTGGGCGGGTGACTGGAGAGTCAGCCCAGTATCTTGTGTGTGTTCCCAAGGGTAGTGTAAGGGAACGATATTTGGCCATTTTTTCGAGGTGTACTAGTACTTGCCTATTTAAGTGTGTTTATCTGCAGATAAGATGTGATAAATCTGCAGATAAGATGAGATAAGATGAGATAAGATGAGATAAGATGAGATAAGGTGTACTTTATGTTAAGGACATGTTCTGAGGCCTTGGTGTCTACAGGCCGATGTTTTGGATCATATTTACCTCCCTGATAGATTTCTATTGTGCAGGAACGGCGCTAGGAGAGATATTAAGGCCATTGTTCCTTATGGAGGGAGAGTTTTCTGGAGATTATAAGGCCAGGAGTTGTGTAGGCCAGATTACTTATAGACTACAGAGCGGACAGTCTTTTGAGTATATATAGATTTAAGGATCCAGGAACAGATAGAGTAATTGAAGAGATTATAAGGCCAGGAGTTGTGTAGGCCAGATTATTTATAGACTACAGAGAGGACAGTCTTTTGAGTATATATATAGATTTAAGCCTGGGTGGCGTTTTGTAACTGCAGTATCAGCAGTCGTTCCGGTGGAACATTAGAACTGCTAGGATATATAGATTCAAGCCTGTATGGCGTTTTGTTAACTGCAGGGGTATGCAGTCGTTGAGGGAGTCCTATAGATATACGCCTGTGTGGCGGGTTTTGTAACTGCAGTGTCAGCAGTCGTTCTGGTGAATTTACTGATGTAACATTAGAACTGCGATGTAAACAGGGTTTACATCATACTGAACAGCTGTAACATTCTGCGCAATTGATTATTATTGATTTTTGTGTATCCTGTTGTACCTGTGTAGTGTATCGTATCGGATTGATGTTGCTGTGTAAATAAATGATGTGCTGTCAATTGGAAATGAACACTAGTCTGATTCGTTGATCTATGCTTGACAGTACAGGGTGAGTGACTGTACCTTTCATACCACTCACTACAGACTTTATACACAGGGACAATACAGAGCTAACCTATTTATCATCTGCTCTGTGTGGGCGCATGTACTACAACAGTCTAATCACTGCAACAGAGATATACTCTTACCAACCAGACATTATCAACAGAACCTTATCAATTAGACCCTGAGATAATAACTACACCACCATTTGTTTGTATACATCAAGATAACAGCCTTTATCAGTGGTGGCCAGTGGTGTTGTATGACGTTACCCCGTGCGGTTTACAGAATACTATCGAGGACCGCGGATTTGTGACCTATTTATTTTTTTTTTTAGGAGTTAGTTTAAGATTGCTATAGTGTTGTTTACACTTAATTTATTTTTTGGATAATGAATTACTGTATTGTATAGTAACTTACGTTACATAATGTCTTAGGTATTGTGTATGTTCATATGTATGCACTGTTGTGACTGTCATTATTTACATGATTGTTTTGTTAATAAACATTGCATGTGTTATGATTGCAATGAAATTATGACATATCACTTTGTAGTGACTTATCTTTAATTTTTGTAATGAGATTGTGGATTTGTGATTTTTTTTTTCATACGCTAGTCGGAAGACTATTCCACTTAGACCATATTATGTATGACCATAGGTGCTACGTTGTGAAGTTGAAGCAATGATAGTTAATTCATCAAACATTGATATGTTTTGCAGCGTTGATTCTTAGGAAAATTTTTGATTTGATGAGATTGCCAGCCCTATGCACAAACTCATTAGCGTCGAATATGCGTTAGTTGTTTCAGAGAGTCTTGTTATTCAATAAATTTTTTTTTCTTATATTCTGGTGCTATGTCTAATTAATATATTACCATATACAGAGGTTATATGCAGTAACTATTGTGTTGTGAAATGTGATTTTGAAACTAAACTTGTATGTGTTAGTTATGATTTTATATTTGTATTTGTAAACATATTTTGAAACATTGATTTCTGGTATTTTTTTTGCCATGTGCTTTTTTATGCTGAATTCTGTTTAAACTAGTATGTGTTTATTATGAGTCTACTTAAGTATTGGAATTCTTTTTTGTTAGATGTCATTCATTTGGTTAAAAGATAATTTTATTTTGGTATATTAGTTATAGATTTAATCTAGAAAAAATTAACATACTATTTTTATTTAACTTAGCTTAAAAGAAACTTTTTTGTACTGTAATTTTTTTTTGGGAAATGTATTTTTCTTTGACATTGTTATATTTTTTCTGCGCCAAAGCGCTTAATAAGGTGTAATAATATATGTTGATATTCCATTTAAAATAGTAATTTTTGTTTTGTTTTGAGATTGTGATAATTTTATATATCGCACTTTTTTGTGTGATACCTGTGATAAATCATTTTAGTTATGAATAAGTTTTGTAATTTAGCTGAAATTATTTATTATGCGTTAGTTACTTGGATTGTTGTTGGGATGTATTGTTGTCGTTTTTCTATGCATTCATCTTTTGAATTCCCTTCTTCCTTTTCGAATGATTCTTCGTTTCACTACATTTCTTTGGAAGCGGTCTATACGTTGGTTATGCTTCCATGTTTCATCTGAATGTTACTTGATACTAGTTGTATACGTTTACTTCTTACACTTCTTATACTTCCATACTTTGTATTCTTACGTATTGTAATATGGATTAGTATATGTAATTATTAGTGACAGTTCTATGTATTTCATGCAGGAATTGATTAGCTCAATTATTACTATTAGGTATTATGGATCTTTCTTCCTATTTCGATTTCTTTGTTGATTTTCTGTGCTGACCATGCTTCTTTTGTTTGATCTTGACTTTACTTTCTATTTATTGTGTCATGTTTGGTCTACAGTAATAATACATAACTTTGTTTGTAAATGATTATTTCGGTGTATTTAGCAGATTATTATGGGTAATTTGTTTATTGTACACTTGCTTTATTATTTGGCGATGTATTATTTTGACCTTATCATAAAACTATTGTTGTAAGCATATATTAGAGCTTAGCTGACCCCTCATTTGTCGGTGATGTAGTTTTTTTCAAAAAAAATGATAAATCATTTTTTTCTCCGGACCGGGTGGTAACTGTAAAGGTCAAAGGGGAGTGATACGTACTATACTGATTATACAGTGTGAATTCAGGGTTGTAGCACTTGTCGGCTTGTTTAATTGTGAAGTGTTTAAAACATTTATATGTTAAAATAGAAAACAGAGTGTACAGAAAGCGTGTGAGCGTTGGTCGTGTAGTTATTCTGTACTGGTTTCGGCCGGCTGTGAATAGCTCACGGGGAGTCCGTGAACAGCCGAGTCCGGTGTCTGTTTGTGCGGGAGATGTGTCATCCCGTGACAGTCTAAGTTTGGGCGGGTGACTGGAGAGTCAGCCCAGTATCTTGTGTGTGTTCCCAAGGGTAGTGTAAGGGAACGATATTTGGCCATTTTTCGAGGTGTACTAGTACTTGCCTATTTAAGTGTGTTTATCTGCAGATAAGATGTGATAAATCTGCAGATAAGATGAGATAAGATGAGATAAGATGAGATAAGATGAGATAAGGTGTACTTTATGTTAAGGACATGTTCTGAGGCCTTGGTGTCTACAGGCCGATGTTTTGGATCATATTTACCTCCCTGATAGATTTCTATTGTGCAGGAACGGCGCTAGGAGATATTAAGGCCATTGTTCCTTATGGAGGGAGAGTTTTTCTGGAGATTATAAGGCCAGGAGTTGTGTAGGCCAGATTACTTATAGACTACAGAGCGGACAGTCTTTTGAGTATATATAGATTTAAGGATCCAGGAACAGATAGAGTAATTGAAGAGATTATAAGGCCAGGAGTTGTGTAGGCCAGATTATTTATAGACTACAGAGAGGACAGTCTTTTGAGTATATATAGATTTAAGCCTGGGTGGCGTTTTGTAACTGCAGTATCAGCAGTCGTTCCGGTGGAACATTAGAACTGCTAGGATATATAGATTCAAGCCTGTATGGCGTTTTGTTAACTGCAGGGGTATGCAGTCGTTGAGGGAGTCCTATAGATATACGCCTGTGTGGCGGGTTTTGTAACTGCAGTGTCAGCAGTCGTTCTGGTGAATTTACTGATGTAACATTAGAACTGCGATGTAAACAGGGTTTACATCATACTGAACAGCTGTAACATTCTGCGCAATTGATTATTATTGATTTTTGTGTATCCTGTTGTACCTGTGTAGTGTATCGTATCGGATTGATGTTGCTGTGTAAATAAATGATGTGCTGTCAATTGGAAATGAACACTAGTCTGATTCGTTGATCTATGCTTGACAGTACAGGGTGAGTGACTGTACCTTTCATACCACTCACTACAGACTTTATACACAGGGACAATACAGAGCTAACCTATTTATCATCTGCTCTGTGTGGGCGCATGTACTACAACAGTCTAATCACTGCAACAGAGATATACTCTTACCAACCAGACATTATCAACAGAACCTTATCAATTAGACCCTGAGATAATAACTACACCACCATTTGTTTGTATACATCAAGATAACAGCCTTTATCAAAGACACAAGACGATGGCTATAATTAAAATTTAGTACTCCAATTCTACTGCGTCTGAGTGGCTAAGCGGTTAGAGAGCTTTCCTCACGAGGCACAATTATCAGGTTCCAGGATCGAAACCTGGTAGCGTCTCGCTCTAGTCTACCCAGCTGTAAATGGGCACCTACTCTTGGAACATCATTTTCTGTTTAACGCTTTATTATTAGCTTCCACCTTTGTCTGTTTTGTGCCGATATATGTTTCAGCAAAAGTCTTTCTTGTCCATTCCTGAATATGGTCTGCCCACTGTATCTTTGGTCTACACTTATTCGTTGTCCCGGGACCTGTACCATATAGATTGGACATCCCGTCTGATCTTGACACGTGACCATACAATTGAAGTCTGCATGTATTCACAATTATTAGCTGATCTTTATTGGTCCCATTTTATGATCTTCCGCACACCGTCATTTGTGACTTGGTCCACGTATGATGTTCCGAAGATCTGTCTGAAGCATCTTAAGTTGCTTCATTATCAGATCTGATCAGCTGCCAACTTCACATAGAAAGTCGACTACAGTGGTCCACCAATGTCTTCTGTCTCTTGTTTTGATGGAACACTCTGAAAGACTTATTTCTGGCCATCTCTTGGTGTTATCTTCCAATTTGTAGCGATGTCGTCCTCTTGTGCGCGTGTCTACAACTTCCCATGATGGTTTTCAGCAAGCCGTAATGTCTTTTTAAATGACAAAAATATGTTATCTGTCTGCCTTTGATCGTATTCATTATTTCTCTTTTTATCACCTAGGTTTTATACAATTTATTTCTATCTTCTTCCTTTCCATGAGATGCGGCCCATTCTTCTGTATACCAACATCTCGGGAGCCTCAATTCTTTCTTCCAACTGCGTGTTCATTATCTATGTAGTCACCTGTAAATGAAAGGCGATAATACAGGTTAGGGCGTGTTTATGTGGATTTTGAGAAACTTCCTAACACTAACAGCAATCAGACGCACACCGCGTGGCAATTTACATAACGGACGGCTCAAACAGACGCGGACACGCGCGATAGTAAACAACAGTTAACTTGAGGTCCATTCTGGGACACTGCTGGGCGGTAAGCTGCAGACCAGCTACGTCTGTGGAGAATCCTTAGCTTGAACATGCGGGGGGTTCTGAATGAATGAACTTATTTTCATTGGGTTTTAAGGAGACACAATTTATAGCTTCTTGTGTTATGCCTACCCCGGGTTGTTCCCTTGGGTCTGTGAAGAGACAACGAAAGAATAGGATTGCTGCACGTTCAGGGTCAACCCTATCATGTAGTCAAACTAATTGCCGCAGAAACCACCGCTGCAAGAGCAGGCGAATACATGGTGCAGGGCTTCTTGCAATCAGACCAGCCACAGAAGTGGCTTTAAGCTCCGTAAGGAGCGTAACGAAAAAAGATGCTGATGATATTAATGCATATTTAGCTACGTTCAACAACATCAGACATATACTACACATGCAAACAGGTGACTCAATTTACAATTAGCCATGAAGCGTTATATACACTCTTCGTTACTATATGGTGTGGAGAAAAATGGACAGTGAACGAACAGTTAGAAGAGAGAGAGAGAGATCCATTGCAGAATGCCTTGCACTCTTTTCATGGTGAATTTTAAGGAAAATAAGGAAACGGCACTCAATGCACAGTGAAAGATAATCTAAACAGATTTTTAAAAAGCACGCAGACATTTCATGGTACACTGACCATAAGTCAAGATAAATTTGACTACAAAGATCTAATAAAGTAGAAGTGGAAAGGGATGGAATGAAATGATCACAGAAGAATTAGTGACGTCTTCAGGGCATGCAGCAATCAGAGCACAGCATACTTATTTCCCCCCTCATGTTTTGGAGAGTTACCTGCTCGTTGCGCATGGAAAACATTAAGGGGAGGTTAAACCCCCAAAATGAAAAACACAGAATTATAAGTTAATAGCTATGCCTAGTCATTTATACAAGCAAAATGAGTGAAAAAAAAAATACAAAACATTGAGGTATATACTAAAAACTTGCGGTCTATGCGTGAAAAACAGTAGAAAAAAGGCAAATTTTAGCTTTTTTAGGGTATTTTGTTGCCCAAGATATCTCAAATGTGAGTATAACTTGAGTTATGAAATTAGGCTGTTTCATTCGTTAATATATGGTAATGATTTTAAACTAAAATAATTTTGATTGGTTTGATATTTGAGTTTTTTTGGATTTTAACATACCAATCGAAAAATAGTTGAAATTTTTAAGGGGGGTATCTTAGCTATTTCTTAACAGTTTTGTAGTTTGTTAACATATATCCTTTATTTTAGTTTATTTTTATGAGCACTGTGTGTACATCATGTGGCCCAAACTTTACAGCTGTATCACTAGGTCTAATAGTTTTTGAAAAATCATGGGCTACGTGCCCACATTTGTGTGAAAAATGCGGCTTTGAGAAAATTAAGAAAAAAGGGAATTACACTTTTACACAAAATTTACTCACCTATGTATTGTTGACGATAAAATACGTATTTTACGCGTACGGTAAAACTTCCGTACGTTGAAATACGTTGCATCACTGCGTCAAATGACAATTTTTTTTTTTTTACATCTGAACGTTTTTAGAGCGTTTCAAGCTGTAGTTTAAATAAAACATATGTATGATATGTACCTGTAAAGTGTCCGCAAAACTCTTGTTACATAAAACAAACAACTTGTTTTTTTTTTTACACATTATGCACAAATGACGTAATTTCACGCTATACCCATGGAAAGCGCCCTACGTCAAACTTACGCATATTAATTTAACGTATTATACACGTATTCTATTTGCCATAAAATACGTATAATACGCGTATTTTTTCTCAGACGTAACGTACGGTCGAACATTGAGTCTACATAGGCCTAATAATAGCCCCTTCTGTCATAACTGACTATGGGAATGCGCCTTTGACGTGACAGCTCTCAGCTGATTTGTTTTCCTCTGGTGTTCTTTCGACGTTATTTTTTCTCTTCTGCTTGTTGTGAGAGCTTCTTTTCGCCCAATCTGAGGTGGCACCGCAGAGAGCATCGCCAGTTGATGCGATCGGCAGCTTCATCCTCCAAGGTTGCTGGATTTATGTCCAATGCCCTCATGTCTCTCTTGAACAGGACCTCAGCTGCGGTCGCAACTGTCCTTTTGCCGTCTGCCAGTTGTCCATGTCTCCCTGTCATATATAAGTGTGCTGATGACGCAGACATTATATACTGCAGCTTTGGTCTTCATTGTGAGTTTGGAGTTTCCCCAATCACGCGTTGTAAAGCGGGCAATGATGGCTGCCACATAGGTCTAAAACTAAACATATCGAAGTCCTTCATTTTTTTCTTAAGGGGAGGTTTAACCCCCAAAAAGAATACAAGCATCACCATCGCTGGGGAGTATACATTAAATACAAAGCCTGGCGCCTTAAATCGGCGTCCCTTTTTATGCAACGCAGCCTACGTCTAACCGCATATAAGTGCACGCACACACACTCAAACACACGCACGTACACACGAAAGAGAGGTACTGACATGGTGAACAAATAACAATTACACGCCCTTCTACGCCACGTGTGCTTACAGCCCCACATTAGAAACTGCACGCGGGTACAGACATCCTACCAAAGGAAACATAACACATATCAAACCTTAATAACGACGCCGAATTAGTCAAAATAACTATTTTTAAAACAGGGAATACACATTGACAATCTATTCCTCTCCGCGGTCTTGTATGATCAAGTTGTAAAGGAATCTTTCTCCTCCTTTAAGTGGGCTTAACAAGCAAATAACAAGGGGTGATATCGCGTACGGTCGCCATATTTCCCATAATGTAAACATAATGGAGCCGTACATTGACAGGGTCTATGAAATATACAAAAGTGGAAGCGGTAAGTTAACGGTGAGAAAATAACCACCAAAATAGAGACTAAAGAAACTGCTTACCAGGCACGTTCTTCACGAGTCAGAAGAGCTGTTGGTGTATTCCTACTGTAGGCCTGGTGTGTGCAGGCTAGTGGCAGTCACCTTGGTCTGGTGGTAGTGAAACTTTAAATGCTCGCCAGACCACCTGGTTAAGTGTTCGTGTGTGTGATCAATATCCCAGCCTCTTGTGGCTTGTGTGTAGTTCTTACACTTTCTTATCAATGATCGCCCTATTACAACCACTACTACTACACACAGCCTTGTGTGCCCGTCACACGCATCGGAAGTCACAATGACCTTCTCACACTACACCAGCACATTCCGATAGCCGCTACACTGTTTTTTCAGGGTCAGTACACACCATACACGTTGGTCTACGTTTACGAGTCATACATATTAATTGTTGGCGGGATGCAAACAAAACAAAAACCAAAAAATGGGGGGGGGGGGGGGAAGAGAGGAGGAGAGGGGGGGAGAATATTCCCCTTACCAGGTGGAAAAACTATGTCTAAAATTTGCCAGGTTCTTAACTGTGCAAAATTTGCTTCGTGGATTTCAATTGTGTCCCAGTGCTGCAGGACGCACAAGGTAGGGGGCAGGAGACAACACAAAAATGCTAGGGGAGATATACCGATAGATAGTTAATAGAATTCGCCTCCTGGCTAAAACCCAATCGATCGGCGGAGTAATAGGTCCTGTATATTGTAGGGTTTACAGCGCGCACACGCAGACGCACGCACACACGAAAACCACCTGCTAAGTCAACAATGATCAACTGCCAGCTGGTTATACAAGAGTCGACGGTATTCAAAAGCCATTATCAGGCCGTCTGTTCGGGTAACGCAGGTCACGAACTGTGCTTTAATAAACTCGTTCCACTGACCTTCTCAAGATAGCATCACTTACTACCAGGTCTAATGAAAGAATATTCAACTCAAGATGCTTCTACAGAAAACACGCCGTGAATGCGTCTCCTCTTCATTAGCCTAACAGAACGGTCCTTTTTCATTCATCCCCAACGCCACCCAATATTTCGGTAGTTTCCGTGTTTCTTGTCCTCGATGCCCTTCGGAAGTCCTTGTTGGTTGACACGTTAACAATTTTGTTATTTTCTAACTTCGTGATTCATCATCATCATTTTCCCTTTTAGCTCTGTACGGAACATGGAGCCACCACCGCAGCCGGGTCTCCTTGTAGGAAGCCTGCACACGCAATCACGTGCACTTGACGAGGTGGTTTCTGTAGCAATATGTTTTACATCATGAGGGTGCCAAACCCCATGCACAATCTCATGTTAGTAGCCTTGTACGACATGCCTGAGGGAGCATCTATTCTTTCTTTATCACACCAGAGACCCTCGGGAGCTACACGCGACAAACTTCGTTAATAATCTCTTTATAACTTGGATGTTAAAAGTCTATTGTCACAAAGTAAGAGAATTATTGGCGCCATGTTAAATTCAGTGGTGTAATCAGAGCTGTGGTGTCAGAGTCGGTCATTTTGTTTTAGTAGAGTCGGTAACAAATGTTCGGACTCCGACTCTGAATTTTACGAGATAAGTCTCACGGCAGATCTACGTTTAATCCATGATAGGGAGGAGGGGAAGAGGGGGGTGGGGGCCGCTTAAACAATATGAAATAATATTTTAAAGTGGTAGAATTCCTAAAAACTCTTTCGTGTTAAAGTACATCCATTTTTACATAGTGTAGGAAAATTTCAGTTGCTTCTGATCAAAGGTTTTTTTTTATCACAGCTGGAAATGTGTTGGCCCAGATAGACAAAGTACACAAGAAATGAAAAAAAAAATAAACTATATACACTGTCATTTTCCCCCGACATTGTTAAAACGACACTGGAAATGTGTTGGCCCAGTTAGACAAAGTACACAAGAAATGAAAAAAAAAATAAACTATATACACTGTCATTTTTCTCCGACATTGTTAAAATGAAACTGGAAATGTGTTGGCCCAGTTAGACAAAGTACACAAGAAATGAAAAAAAAATAAACTATATACACTGTCATTTTTCCCGACATTGTTAAAATGAAACTATTATCTCATGGTGTTTGGCAAAGCAGTCATTTGTGTGCAGGTGTGGATGATTTGTTATTTTGTATTACTGTATGAATGAATGAACAGTTCAAAATGCAGTCAACGAAAGCCACGTATTCAGTTATTCACACACATACCATACTTATACATATCGCTCCATAGAAGTGCATAATTTTATGCCATATCATTAGTTTAAAAAAAAAAAAAAACTGTAGTCGGAGTCGGACTTCTAAAATTTCCGGAGTTGGAGAATTGTTTGGCCGACTGCACAACTCTGGGTGTAATAGTGATACCTATGTCAGAAGGTAAGCCGCGAACCTAAAAGAATAATCACTCTAAGGCAAGGGTAAGTAATCTACTTTAAAACACTGAACTCTCTAAAGATCTACCTTGATTAAATCAAGTCTGTTTTCAGGTTTCAGTGTATCTTCTTCTTCTTCCTCGTTCGCCTTCAGACTTCCAAATAAAAAGTGTATCTGGAATTTGGGATAAATCCAGCTTATATGAAACTTTTATCTCTGCCGCACGATGTGCTTCCTTCAGTTCAATCAACACAGCAATGAAAGATTAAAATTAAATATTTGACAAAATGTTAACTTTACTTCAAACAAAAGATGGCTTTATATTTTATACAGTTCACGAATAGAGTGAATTTTAGTTAGCTAGCTGGCGAGGTTTGTCACTGGAAATGCGGTGTAAGTAACTTTAAACGCTGTTAATTGCTGGTAGGAGAGAGCTTGCCTGAAATTTACCCAATTTAAACATTCTTTCCCTCCCCTCTCCTCCGTCACATGTAGATCTACCAAATGATGCCTTGGGACCTACCGGTAGTTCAAGATCGATTGGTTGCCCGCCCTGCTCTAAAGCAATAGTAGTAGGTACTGTAAAGGTAGTCGCGCATCATATACTGCAGTAGGGGAGTAAATATTAAGAGACTTTACTGTACGAGGTCCAGCTGTGTGTGTGGTGGGGGGAGGAGGGTCGGGGGGTTAGAACAATTCACTACCTTGCCCTTCTCTAACTCAAAAGTAGAGTCAGTGGGAGTCTCATCAGATTTTTTACCCAGAATCCGATAACTCTGCCGCTCTAATTCTCCAGTCACTCGACAAGATATCAAAACAATCACGAAGGAAGTATCCACGGCAGGGGTGTGGGAGGCGAGAAATGACGTACAACTTCTACACTTTAGTTATCATCAAAACAATTTCCTCGGATGCTGCCGTCGTTAACTGCGCCCTAAAAGGCTCATTCTCCGCCACTTCACAAACAAGAATGTTTTCCTCAATGATGCAATGCTATTATTGCATTACCTGAACTGACAGTAATGTGTGCGTCCAGGAAGAGTGGACAATTTTATTACGGCTAATTTTAGTTGATGAATGCTGGTCGCTCCATCTTGGCTTTCCTGAGAATTAATGAATGTCATAAAAGTGGTATTTCTAGCAGTACAGTAGGACCGCATTTTACGCGAACTCAAATCACGCGGTTTCAAGTATACGCGATTGGCGATCGAGGAAAAAAAAAAAAGGTCGAAAAATACGGAAAATATACGAGGTACATTTTAAATTGAGCGCCATATCTGTTCCATTTCCAAAGCGCCGTTAAAGTCTCGCACCATCTCGTACCATCACGGTATTTCTCGCTCTGGGTAGCGTCACTGTGAGTCATTCCAATGTTTATTATTATTTCACTTTAATAATTTTCACTATAGTGTTCATTTACCTTATTTATAGGAAAAAATGTGTGATAGGTAATAACATATAGGAAATACACATATACTGTATATGGGGTGCGCTATTATACGCAATTTTCAGTTTACGCGACGGGTCTTGGAACGTATTGGTCGCGTAAAAGGGAAGAATACTGTACTTTGGATATGAATATAACATGTACGATTTGACACAGACATGTATGTATATAATGTGTGTTTGTCTGTCTCCTTCTTTGGTCCTTGGCCACTGACTGACTGACGAAGCAGTTAGTGACCATCATGCCTGGTGGCACCCTGCAGGGCGGCTGTCGTGAAACGAGTGTGTGTAAACCCACTTCTTAGTTAAATCCCTATGTCGAGAGCCCAACCAATCAACGAGCAACGTTCACCAGTCTCTGAGACAGAATAAAATTAAACTTAAGCCCTGTTTTTTTCGGATGTGGGTCGCGGCCATCTTGTTCACGCAATATGGCGGAGAAAACAATAAAATTAGGCTGTACGGAGCATGGTACGGAACTGCAGACAACCAATCAGCTTGCCCCGCCAGGAACCAACCAAACGCTTTCCTTGTGCAGTGGAAGTTGCTTCACCTGCCTATATAATCGGGCGAGATTTTATGCGAAAACATGCAACACCAACACGAAGCCAGATACCGACCGACTGAGGAAGAGGAGCTGTCAACCTTGATTTATTGCTTACCTGCGTGCATTGACCTAGCAGACGGCTCCGCTAGTCGAGTCACTGGCCTGTTTAAATCTTAGAGGGTTTTATTCGTGTCATCAAACCTGAGGTCGTATGTCCAGCCAATCCAGCTGCCTGGAACTTCACAGGAGCACAGAGATTGTACATGAGATACATCTTTAGTCCCCCTCAGTCTTGGGTGGGCTAACGAAACGATCAACAGCGGGTGTTTTGTGTCAACCAAACTATGGAGAACAGAACGTTTTGAGAGATGAGTACACATTAGTACCATTTCTGTCAGCATTGTGAGCAAAGTAACTGTCAGTGACGAGAAAGCGAGTTAGCATAGCAAGAGACAAACATAAGATCATAGCTGATAAAATATATATATATACGTAATTAACAGCACAGCTGATACATTTACTATAAGTGATTAACAGCCCAGCTGATATAAATTTGTTTCCTATGATTAGAAGACTTGTAATATATATAAATATATAAATATATGTGAATCATTTGTGAACTTACAACAAATCCATTACATTCCATTGTTTCAACATCCACCCTTCAGCACAAGAGTAGATAGTGTTTATACTAAATAAATAATAAGGAAATTGTATTTGAACGACTTGTCAATTTTTTAATAATTGTTAAGTAAAATCTGTTTCCTTGTTTTTTTTAAATATCACAGTTAGTTACACAGCGGGGGTGGCAATTTATGTCAGTCTCCTCTCTACTAATTTTTCGAGATCAGATCATTCACAGCCGTAACTAATTTGTGATACCAGTAGTTCTCTCAGACACTGGGACTTCACCATTTTCTGCAGAAATTCTATTTCTGTAATTGTCAGTACTATACTGATGCAAGAGCCAATAAAAACCTCATGCCACAGCGGCAAAAAACTGTTCTCCACTTTGCACGGTGGGCAGCTATCCCTCGTGTGGTGCCCCGACTCTGGTTCATTCTCTGCATTTCATCGCCTTGGTAACTGCTTTATTCTATCTCCACTTTCGGCCAAAATTGACCTGAGGTCATAAATCGAAATAACACAGTTTAATCTATTAAAGTGTGATGAAAAAATGCCTTGTTATGATAGAAAAAAGGGAAATATCAGCCAATCAAATGCATGTAGCTCTTTCTCATCAGTGAAAAGGTTCGTAATGGCGTGTAAACAAATGGAGAGATTTGTGCATAGGAGTACGTAGACTTGGATGAATTAAAAGAGAATGGATGGGCGGAATAACATGATATTAGTCTCGTTTGTCGAAGAAGAAGGCCAACTATATGCATGTCAAAGGAAAAGTTGCTACGTTATTTCGTTTTGGAGAAAACTTAAGGTAAAGGCGCCGGCTCGATTAAAACTGCTGTGTCGATCGTATTAAAAAAATTGGTGTACATCGAAGTCGGAACCAACTATGGAAAACTTTATTTAAAAGGAAAGCAGAAGGTGTGGAAAGTGACAGGAGATATAGATAAAAGTCATGAGTAATAGGGTTGAGAAGCATGAAGAAGATTTCTGGACCCAGCTAACACAAACTCACTCAAAGTCTGCAAAAATACACAGTTTGAGAAAGGAAGCGTTATATTGCTCTCCGAAACGTCCGTACTTCACTTTTAAAAAGGCAAGCAGCGGAAATTTCAAACTACACACACATAGCAGAATACAGATAGACTGAAGGAAAGAGACGCTCGTCAAGGCTAAACTTTACCATCTGTGTTGCCGGGCAGCTCTCCATCACCAAATCGAGTCTATTATGTGCTTAACATTTATCCTAAGAGGGTATGTAAGTTTATGAATAATTAATTTGTTTATTTGCAGCTTATTTAAATAGAATTGTATCAGGCCTGAGGACTGAACAGAATTTGAGTTGTGAATGTATAAAGGAATTCAATGCTTACCAACATTTAGCAGAACTATCAGTTGGAGTGATCTATTAGAAATTATTATACTGGAATAATGGACTTGGCACTCCAAAATGTGAAAGGCGACGGTAACATCATAATCATGTATAAAATGTATTATATTTATTCACGTATTATATTAGAATAATTTAAGCAGATAGACACCTGTCTTGTCTCGCTATTCCTAATTAGAACTGATCCATGTATCATTCATATACATGAAAACATCTGAACACTATCATTCATGGACACATAGGTTTGTGGACCCTATGACCAAAGGCTAGCCACTTGTTACGTATTGTCCCCAGGTTCATTCGTGTCATACTACATCAGACGTGCAGAATACTAGATCAATAAGTGCCTTCCCGGATCAACACAGGAGCATCAGATAGTCATCTAGATTCACGCCCTAGACCCCATCATTGCTTGGTGGTCTAGTGCAAGACTTTCAATTGACACTGCTGTGCATATTCATAGGGGACAGTCACAGCACTTAAATGTTAAGTACTCTATGTGAAAACATTCTATCAACAATTGTGAGGAATCAAAGCAAAATGACTAGTGTGTAGGGATGAGAAAACAGTTCTGAACTAGCAGAATAGACAAGAGATAACTTTAGTAATAAAGGAACATTTGATGAACATTTTATGTTATTCTGAAGATTCAAGAAAGGGCTTCTTAATTAGTTACTGAATGAAACTCAACTGTCAAGTAAATTTGTAATTAAATTTTATTTATTTGCCTTTTTATCATTTCATCATCCATACTTTACACAAGGAGAATACAAAAGATAGATGTACATAATAAATGATTCATTAATTGTAATTCTCCTACTTGTCACATTTATAATGTTGCATTTTTGAGTTTTAATGAATTGTTGATTATCATAGGTTAGTTACATAGCGAAGGTGGCATGTTAGGCTCTGACTTTAATCTGAATATTATCTGAAGCAGAGACCTTTACAGCCGTGACTATCCTGTGATACCAGTGCTCTTCTCTGACACTAGGACTATATTCTTGTCAGACAGAATTCTTCTTCTGTTCTTTCAGTAACTACTACTGACTACTACACTAATAAAAACCTTAGAATGAAAATTTTTTTTTTTTTTTTACAAAAACTCACAAATAGTAATACGTCTTACAAAGAGAAAGAACAAGAAAAACCTACGTTGCGGCCAGACAAACGAGGGACAGACAAACGAGAGACAGGAGGGAAAGAATGTGAGAATTAAGTGGAGAACCTGAAACTATAGAAATAAGAGAAAAAATACTCCCTTAAGTTTTGTCACATGTTGGAGCAAAGATGGCTACCACAAAACCAGAAAGCGGAAGTGGATAGGACATAAAGCAAACGTTTTACCCCCGCCTTACGGCAGTTCTCCTCATATACTCATAACAACCTTTCGCTACATCTATCATCCTACACAATATTTTACAGTTAACAGTTTAGATCATCATAAAAAATTTCATTTTAATTTGATAAACCTTCTTTTGAACTCATCATCATCATCAGCTGCCATCTCCACAACGAAGGTTGGCTGTAATGGATCTCCAACGTCTTCTGTCTCTTGTCTTGGTTGTGCACTCTGATAGACTCTTTCCTGTCCATCTCTTGATGTTATCTTCCCACTTATAGCGCTGTCTTCCCCTTGCACGTTTGCCTTCACCTCTCCCTTCGATTATGGTCTTCTGCAAGGTGGCCAAAGTATTTTAGCTGCCGAACTTTAATCTCCCTTATTAGTTCTCTTTTCATACCTAGATTTTCTAGGACCATCCTTATTTGTTTTCATCTCTTTCCATGAGATACGCTCCATTCTTCTATATATCCACATTTCAAGAGCCTCAATTCGTTCTTCCAAATGCTTATTTATCGTCCATGTTTCTGCACCATACAGAAATGCAGAATATATATAACACTTTATTACTTTTGAACTAGTAACCCACAAACTTTTAAACGCGTTTTTCTCAAAAACAACCTGAAGCGGAGATGGAATAAAGCAGTACTACGGCTACGATTTCTGCTTCCACTGTTGCTTTTGGCCGGCCTCTTTTTCGCTTTCCTTCTGGGGTCCATAGCTCGACAGTTCTGGTGATAGAATCAGTCTCTTCTAAGGATGTGGTCAACCCCATTCCAGCGTCTACTCGCTATGATGGCATGCATATCTTCTTGGTGGTTGTGAGTTAGCAGTTCTTGGTTGGCGATTGTATCTGGCAAGAACATTCGAGGAATTTTTCTTTGGCACAATGTGTGAAAAGAGCACGCTTTGGACATTTCCTTTTCTATTACTCTCCAGCTTTCTGAATTATAAAACAGTATAGAAAGTACGCAGATCAAAATAATTTAACATTTTAATTTAGCATTTGTGCTGTACTGGGAATATTTACAGATGTTGTTTTGCGTGGCAACGGCTAGTCTGGCTTCATTCATGCGGTTACTGATGTCTTTGCTTGTTCCGTCGTCTGGCGTTATTATGCTTCCTAAGTATGTAAATGTGTTTTTATTTTCTAGCTTTTGGTCCTTATTTTTTTTTATAGACGCAGGACTTCTTACATTGAGTATTATGGTTTGTTTGTGTGCGCAGGTTAAAATTTCGTTGCTAGCTTCTGCTCAAGACAGCTTTAAGATTATTTATTAATAATGCTGAACTCTGACTAGATCCTCTTGGCAAATTACTGTTTCCGAGTCTTTTACAGCTCTTGTTTTTAAAAACATATTTTGAGAACCTCCACCAAAAACATAAACCACTTTGTTTTGTGTGGTCTATATTTTATTTCCACCCATTTATGCTTTCTTTGTTCGTGGATGTATTGTTTTGACATCGACTCAATTTCGAGTGTTTTGTTCTGGTGACTAAACCGTTTTTCTTCACATCTTAGTACTATACTGCACCTCTGATTTACAATGTCGACAAACGAATTTATAACACAAGTAAATGACAGCAATAATAATTACAAATTTCATGAAGGATTCATGGACACAACTCCTTAATTGTGATTAGTGACGCAACAGCAATCAATAATATTTGAAAAATAACACTACGGATTCATGTACATAACTAATTCATTGTAGTAATATGTCTATCTTCCCTTCCAGTCATTACATACCATAGGAGCGTACCTCCCGAAATAACTTTCGGTGGCACGAGGTTGGGCAATTGTAGATCAAGCTGTTGTCCATGCAGCGAGACCCGGCCTGGAAGTCAGAGGAACGATCCGGCCATTACAGTCTGACACCAGGAGCAACCGCCTGTCATCAGTAGGATACGGAAATTGCCCTCGTAGACATGCAATCATGTATTAGCTCTAGAATTGGCACAGTTATCCAAGTAGGATATGTACATAGCTCATTAATTGTAGTAATATGTACATAGCTCATTAATTGTAATAATATGTACATAGCTCATTAATTGTAGTAAACAACTGTCGTAACTGCAATAACTAAAACAGCACCATCGTCAGTCCTCGTCACACACGTGGGTGCACAAGCCGTCCACCCATTCCCCCTGAAACCTATTAACTTGCTTTGCCTTCTAAAAATCCACAAAAGGACAACAGAAAAGAACCATAATTATATACGCCGTGTTGTTAGGACACACAACAAACACTGATAGAAAGAAATTTGTGTTGTGGAAACAAGAATGGCTGAAGATATTAGGTGGCAAAAACGGAATGTGGGGATTATTTTAACTGTCTGCGCGCTACAACCATAAATGACATTCTATTTCAAGCTCAGACTTAATGCATACCCTAGGCGGCTACGAATAAATTATGACACGTGCCTAAAAGAACTTATAACGTGGTAACTGCCTGGTTCCTAAATAAAGGTAAATACAAGCATGTCTGGGCTAAATTTAGCGACAGGCAGATAACCAGCACATGGCACACACAAGGCGGGATTGGAAGGAGGAAAGAAAATAAAAAAACAAGTGATCCACATCACTGATCTCAACATGTCTGTGAGGAATTTCGCCCCCTTTCTGGCAGAATTAGTAAATTGTTGCGAGTTCGAATCTGCGTTACAGCAGAGCGACTCACACTTTTCTGACTCTTCGAGATTGCTCTTCATGGGGTGGGGGGAGGAGATAGGATCGAGAAATCCGAACTGACCTGTTGATGTTCCTTAGATGAAAGTTCACATAGTGAGAAAATAAAAAAAAACGCTAGTTGTAAACCCCTCACAATATGACTGGAAAATAAATTACGTTGTGCTGCGTGTCCTGACGACGGGATCAATTCTCCCATGGCCATTTAATTTCTTTCCATTCCATTCTATTTCAACGTCCTTCATTGGATTTTTGTAGTCAAACATGGTCGATACACCATTTAAAAAAAAGAAGAAGAAGAAGAAGAAAGGCCTGGTTGCCTTTAATGGTTTTTAAATTCAGCTTTCACTGTGCAATGCGCGCCGATTACTTATTTTCCCAGACAATGCGCCATGAAAAACAATGCAAGTCATGCACATTATTTTAATGGGAGTTGAATTTAGCTTTCGCGGTGCAAAGCACACCCTTTGCGTATTTCATCGAAAAGTGGGGGGAATTTTTTCATTGCTTATTACAGAACGTTTCACTTAGACATTTAGCAATTATGGGGCAACTCCACGATTTCTTGCAGAACCCCTGACTGGCAAACACTGCTATATACTATTATAACGAGTAGCATTGGCGGTTCCATATGTGTATGAAAAACATATGTCTGTCATGACATCCCCTAAAAGTCGGCAAAACAAGCAAAGTATATCAAACAGAATTTTTTTTGTTTTTTTGTTTTTTGGTTTGACTAAAAGAAAGATAAAGAGCGAAATACGAGCTGGACTGTGAAAACTACTTGAGAGATAATTACCATGACTCCCTGCTGCGTCGCTCTCCGTGCCAGTCTGTAGCCTGTATTCAAAGTCCTATAAATAACACGTTTATGCTGTGACGGAATTCCACGATACACAAAGAACCATATTAAATATACATCGCATATCAACGTACATGAATATCTCTGTATGTTCGTCTATCCAAAAAAAAAAAAAAATCTGAAATTTAACTGCCGTGTAATTTGCCACCGGAGTGGGTAGTGCGTAAATGTATTCGCCCACCATGGCATTGTAATTTCACATACTGGAATCTCATATATTGTATGTCGCTACGGGACTGAAGACGCAGCTAACGAGATGAAAGCAGTCAGCGACTCATAGATTGACTGCTTGCGTCAGGGTCAGCGAACCAGAGCTGACCAAGACCCTACTCCACCTCCAAGTGGTGGTCCTGGAAACAGGCTGCATCACTGCAGTCTGGCCGAGAGAGTAGGGATGGGATCGAAGAGGGAAGGCAAACCTGGTCCCCAAAAAATGCCGTGCGGAAATCGGATGTGTCGGGCCGAAAGGCGCGAATATCGCAGCTTCGCTATATACGGCGACACAACGCAACCAACGTCCTTTTCAGGACGAACGAGGAGGAAGAAGAAGAAGATATGTAATATAGACGTCGAAAAGCTGTCTGTCATCTTGTTGCGTGCATATTTTGACGCACATATTACAAAAATCGATATGGCTATTTAATATGGGAAAAATATAGACATTCATTCATTTGTGTATGAAAATGCTGTCTATGGTAAAAGCGAGAGAATCCATGTTTGATTCACACTTTTGATTATAGGAGTAATCGTTCTTGATATTGATCCGGCGCATGGATTGCTCTTGCGTTTGTACTTATTTTTTAGGGCCAGAAAATATATTAATTTGCTTATTGTGTTTATGGCCTGAATTCATATGTATTACATATTATTAGTACAAGTAGAATCAGTCCTATATTGTATATTTTGGATGGGTAGGCGGGACTAGATTCTTATTATTCCGGTCTAGCGGAAGTATGAGTTGTCTTGACAAGTCGTGATGAGTTCCGATGTACCGTGTTAATGGCGGGTACGCATTTTCCAAAGGGCTGGTAGATTCTTAAGGAAATACGATTCATGATGTGGTTTTCTTCTAAAGGAGATGGTATCTCTACTATAGTTGATGTTAGAGACTCTCCTAAGGTACGGTACAATGTATAATTCGGACTCCATGTATTGCCAGACCCTATTTTGATGATCTCATGTCGATTCGACCTAGATGGAACATTGTGCTTCGTATCGCTAGGGTCGTGTTTTGTATCGACAAAGATGACAGACTTTCCTACAGCGGTTATGGCTACATGAATTAACCTGATCATCGTAGAGCTGTATGGGAACATTTAGGAAATCATTTATATACCCATTATAAATTAACTCTGGCTTATATTCTCCTTCCTATGAATGAGTGAACGACAACTCAGGGAGGCGGCCATGTTAGATTTCGGTCATCATATGTTTTGATCACTGCCAAGAGAACAGATTATTTATCCTATTATCGGACAGTGACAGGGAGATCTCAATCTTGCTAGAAACCCCCTCTTTCGTGGTTTCATAGTATATGCTACAAACTATGGACGTCAAGTAACTTTAGTTATTTATCAATCTGCCTTCACTGACGCGTTTAGTCAGATAGGGGAATGCGGCCATAATATATCATGACATTGAACTTTTGATGTACTGCCCATTATTTCTGAATGTGTCATGACTTCAGATCTGCTATGTATACCTACAAATTGATATGTCAACATACCATGATGTACTCGTATGTCCCAGTGTGTACGTCTGAATAAATTGAGTAAACAAAGATTCCAGCAGTCTGCATTGGTGCCTTGTAGACAGTTGTGTATGAGTGGTTATATTGGTCAGCACACGAACAGTACACCATTCGCGGTAATCACACTCTACACTTCTACTTCATACATACACCATCCTGCGTCGGTTGGAGTGACCAAGTTTAGGGCCTGCTTCCCCTGGAGCCTTTGCCTTCCCTAACTCAGGACTAGGGTGAGTTACCCATTTACAGCTGGGTAGACTGGAGCATGCCTGATCTCAACAACACACCACTCTTCCCTACAGAGCATACAGACTGACACTTTACAGAGTGGAAAGAAGAAAAGAAACTTTACACATCTCCAGGTGATAACAAGCGTAATCTCCCCCCTTCTAAATAACTCGGGAGCCAAGTTTGTGCACTTTAGTTAGTCCTAACACTGAAAACTCTACGTTTAAAACACAATACCCTACATTAGTGCCTAACAACCACCAGTAAGCATGTTATTATGGTGACGTCTGGAAGGTTTTGATCATCTGGTGGTACGTCAACTTACTTTTTTTTTTATGTCAGCTGCATCGCTGAGTTCCGTGGGAATAAGCAGTTTTCATTCTCGTGCAAGCTGTGCTGCCTTCGGCCGAATCCTACAATTTTGTCTTTGCAATTTCTTTAGCACTGTCTCTATCGTCATCTCAGGTGTCACCTTACTAGATCTCCCAATGCTGAAAGTCTGACAGGTTGGCAAAGGAAGGTGGAAAGCTATTCCAACTTAACACAAGCATAACTTATGAAGAGGCCAAGAATTTTATCAAGAGCAGATACAGGAGCAAATGGGAAGCAGAGCATCCAGGCCACACAAACAATGATGCATATTGCAAACTTAGCAGAAGTGAACACGTGGTAATCTTCAGACTTCGCACGGGCCACAACAGATTGGGATACCATCTAGTCGACAAGCTAAAGACAGGGACTACTGACGAGTGTAACTGTGGCACTGATATAATGACTGCTGAACATCTACTTCAAAGGTGTTCAACAAATAAGGAAAAAAAGCACATATGGCCATCAAAAGTACCAATCCTGGAAAACAAAAACTCTATGGAGATATCAACAGCCTCATGCTGACCACTGCTTTTTTTTAACACATTCAAGTTGACGTCCGAAAATGAAGGAAGAAGAAGAAATTCTGTACCTGTAGCTGATCTGGTTGTATTCTCAACAGGTTCCCAATACACTCTTATGTTTTGTATATGAGTGGAGATAATGCGTGGTGTTGTTCTAACGAACTTTCCAGTTTGTTCTACCTCTATCTTGTTCCCTCATACGCCTGCTATGCGCGCGCGTGTGTGTGTGTAAGAGAGACCGCGCACGTGCAGACCTGCAAACAAAGAACTAGACACAGTAGTATTCACGGGAAAGCAGCATAATGATAATATTAGATTTTTTCACAGCCCAAACAAATACTGTTCTATCATCACGCAATTTGGTGGTTTCAAGAATCCTCAATAGCAAGAGTTGGGGGTGGGGGGTAGGCAGAGAAGGGAGAGAGAAGAATGATGGTATGGATGCCCTAAGCCTGAACGAAATGTTTGCTAGGGCGCAAATACAGCAGCCTCATCACCCACCAGTACCCAATTTGTAATTAGTTTTTACCAACTGTGTTGAAGTTTTATATATAGTTAATACTTCTGTTTTATCTGTATTGATCTTCATGTAAATGTCCTAGGCTGTTAACATTCAGAACATTTATAATGACCTGTATTTGTTCGCTTGTATGTGAAAGACAGCATGGTCATAACAACAGTCAAAGATTACTTAGTTAGATCACATAGTTCAGTTAGGTCACATGATTGTTCGCTAAGCCTCTTTCATTAAGTTCCATATATTTAGATTGTAATACTAATAGTACACATCGTAACTGAATATTACTACAATATGTGTGTGTGATAAAGAGGTTTAGATGTTATTAATTATAGGATATCCTGGACAATTAGATGTATCAGAAGATACCAGGATAGTGCCAGATAAGAGACTGGTCTTATAAGAAATACCCCCTTCTCTGAAAAGAGCAAGGGTGTATAGACAATCAAGGTGAGTGTTGCGCACATATTCTTTGGTGGCGCACGGATTACGCATACAAATGTAAAATGTATTTATCTGTCTGATAAAAATATATTTATTTTTGAATTCACGATTCTCAGTCTAAAGGGACAGAACTCAGATTAGGCGATGGGTATTCATTCTGTGAGTTATCGCTCCTTGTATCGTTCCTGAAAATCGAACTCAGCGGAGGAATTTAGATTTACTTTGATCTATTCTATGTTTGGTTAGGAATAGATTGTTATTGCTTCAAAATGTCTATGGCCCGAATCTATGTGTAGTTCTTGTCTATGTAGGACGAGTATGTCCTATAGCTTGATATCTTTGTATGTTTATGTTGGACTATTTTCTTTGTACTGTACTTTTGGGGTCAGGTGCTTTTCGGCGCATGAAGATACGTTAGGGAGTTCTTCGGTGATGTAGAAGCCTATGGCGGGAAGTCATGTCTGACCTGCCCAAAGTTTGTGATCTCTTTTTGATTATGGGAACGAAGATAGTTTCTTCTGGGATTGTTAAATCCATGAGTTCCCTAGTGTTCATTCCATAACGCCAGGAGAAGAGCGTTTCTGTGTTTGCTAGTGGTTTTTTCCTATGCCAAGGTAAAGAACTGTTTACCGAACTTTTTCCATTCCTAGGCCTAATATGGGCAGACAGCTACATGAATTGAACCATGTCAGTATGTCGGAACGACATGTTATCTAGCAGCACTGATTTTGTATATATGCAGCAACTATGAGGAAAGAATATGCTGAATGTTATAGAAACAGTTATGTTCATGAACTGCATTGTTATTAAAGCTTCATTGTGCATCCTTATCGTGAGCGAGTCTCACAAGACTAGAAGCCATTTTGGAATGCTATTTATTGTTGATCATTTACCAGAGAACAGAGACGCCCTTATTATCAGGTGATAATAAAGAGATCATACTTATGAAAGGAAAACCTACTATTGGTAGTTTAACGTTTCCTCAGGAAATATTGGCTGAACTGTATTTAACGGAATCTTCGCTAGAGTGCAAGTTACGTTTATGCTAAAGAGGTTCGGTCTAGGAATCAGGTTGGAACCTTGTATATTAACTGACATGATCAGTCAGTAGGGCCTGATGAATATTTATATAAGATATGGAACTCTGAATGCTTGTATACTAACGTTCCATTGTGATTTTCCTCAACATGAATGCCAATTTATTATTGTACACCGTGGGTCAACAATATGCTATTGATGTCGACCTGTGTTCCTGTAACTGTACCCGTTCTGTCCAAGTGTGTGCGTCAAATTAAACTATATGAAACGTCAGCTATAGTTCCAGCCATCATTGACTTTCATAAGAGTGTGTGAGTGTAACATTATCAAGTGGTCAACTACACAGAACAGTACACCCATTCGCGTACCTGATACTCTCACTCTATGTCAACATGACCAGTTGTTTCAATTATGCATTGGTAACCCAAACAAGTCCTGTTTCAGTCGTGAAGAAGACCTCTACAGTGATGACCAGTACTACCCCCCAAGATATAACAAACGGTTTCAGCTGACGTTTTCAGTGGTGGCCAGATCCCTGGGGTTATTGTAACCAGACCATTCCTGACGCCTCATACGACACACTAGCAGTACAACTCTACACTTTGTCAGTATTTTGCCACGTGACCTGTCAGAAGCAGTAACTAGGTCAGCGTTTGTTGACATATTTTTCGTGATTTAGACAGCAGTACACGGAACGTTTGAATCGAGTGTTTATCTGTGTTGATAAGAAATGCAGCAATATTGAGAAGTTAATATATTTCATAGGTGGATCTTCTATATACTCATTGTTGAACTTTGTAATAAATTAGTTCAAGAATTTAAAAATTTATTAAAAGTAGCAAGTTATTTTGATTAAAAAACTGAGCCTTCTTTGCAACACACTTCTTCTTCAACACATTTCACTGATGATATATATATATTGTATGCTATTTGTATTTATGTTACATGTTACTTTGTGTATTAAATTAGTTTATATTTCTGCGGGCCTGGATGGGAGGTGACTAGTATAAGGTATACCGAGTAACATTGGTCTTATATTAGCGTTCTATAGGGAGCAATTTTCTTGATTGAAAATTTGCTTGCAACATCTGTTGCTATTTTTGTTAGTTGTGATGAGGTGTTCGTTTCTTCGTTGTTTTTGTTAATAATTTTGTGTTCCTTAGTTTTGTTTGATCTGTTTGTATTTGTAGATCTCCCCTTTTCTGTCATTTAATTTTATACACCATTTATGTTTATACACTGTGGCGTTATTTGTCTTGTTGATTCCACTGCAGTTGTCGTCACAGATTCTGTGATTATTTTCATTAATTTCTCTATTTTGACTTAGTTGATTTCTGCAATTGTTTTCATATTGTCTTTAATGCTTGTCCTTTGTTAATGTCTTTGGTTGACATATGATATGAGATAGTTGAGTACACGTATGTTATATTATAGACCAGTACTTTATTATTATTATTGTTGTACAAGGAAATATACAAGACCTTTGTAAGGCTCGTTTCCCACAGAGATTGGGATAGTGAGCTAATTATCAAGTTCATTGAGAACTTGTTCCTGTTTACTTGGAAATAGATTACATTTTTGTGTCAACTGATTGCTATCATTATTAGACATCATGTCTACATTAGAATACTTCATTGAAATAGGGAAGTCCCTAGGCAAGACTGGAGATAAGTTGGAGGAGTATGCTACCAGTCAATATGAAAAAAACACAAAAATTGGAAATTGAGAAACTGAAAGCTGAGACTGAACAAAAGAACTTGCAGATGCATGTGGAGGAAAGAAGATTCCAGATGGAAGAAAAAAGATTAGACAGAGAAGCTGAACAAAAGAGATTAGACACAGAAGCTGAACAAAAGAGATTAGACAGAGAAGCTGAACAAAAGAGATTAGACAGAGAAGCCGAAGAGAGTAAGGCAAAAAGATTACATGAGGAAAAACTATTTGCATTTGAATTAGAAAAATTGAGATTGACAAATATGAGTAATGTTAATCAGTCAAATGGTAACAGTGGTAAACCCTTTACTTATAAGGTCAAGGTACCAGCGTTCAATCCTTCCAGTGACGATATTACATTCTGGCTGGACCGTTTTGAACGCTCTTGTCGAGCTCATAATGTGGATAAATCACAATATGCTGACCAATTATCAGAAAATTTGAAAGGTGATTCTCTGACTAGTTTAAGTTTGGTTGAAGAGGTTGACAAGGATAATTATGATGTTATTAGAGCAGCTTTATTGAAAAAATATCAGTTAACTGAGGAAGGTTACTGTATTTTGTTTAGGAAAATGGTACCTGAATCAGGGGTAGAATTCTCAGAATTCATTGCAAGGACACGTCTTACATTTAATCGTTGGATTGAGTTGTCCAAAACAGAAAAGACATATAAAGCCCTTATAGACTTGTTGCTCAGGGACAAAATTATGTCAAGTGTTAATAAACCCTTCTTGGAATTCCTACATGAGCGTAAACCCAAGACACTAAAAGAAATGCAAGAATATTGTGACCAATACGTCACTGCACACCCTGACGTAACTCTTTGCAACACTAAGATTAAAGAGAGTATGCCAGTTGCATCAGCAACTCCATACAACCCTAATTATTCACACAAATTTCAGGGACAACAAAACAAGTTTGGGAAGAAAGGTAACCATAATAGTTATCAAAACCAAGGAAACCAGTCATTTCAGGGTTCTTCTGCGAAGAACTGGAGACAAGCTGACAGCCCTCGATACAGAGGTGGTCATAATTATAGAAATTTCCGCAGAGGAAGTCATTATAGGAACTATCCAAGTTATCCATCATGGAGACAACAAGACCATAATTATAGAGATACTCATTATAATGAATATGATAATGGTAACCATGAGAATTATGACTCAAACCCAAATAGGGGTTACAATAGAGGGAATAATAATGATTACAGAGGCAATAATAATCGAGGTAGATCCCAATACAAAAAAACATAAATCTCATTATCAGGCAAACTCTGCACAGCAAGAGTCACATGAAGCCTATAAACAGAGTAAAGATAATAATGATGCTAATAATATGGCATGTTCCGCTTTTGATTTTGGGAGAGCATCTCAGTGCCCCCAATGCAAAACATTATTTGAACCAACTACAGTGACCACTTTAAGTTGTGGCCATCCTCTTCCCGCTCTTCCGGCGTCAATCGCGCATGATGGAAGAGGTTCTCTTGTCTTGAATAGAGGTTTAGTTGATGGTACTCCAGTCGCAGTTCTTTTCGATTCGGGGTGCACCACCATTGGAGTGAGGCAGTCACTCGTAGATCCTTCTCGTGCCACTGGAAAAGTAGTCAAATGTGTAACATTTGGCGGCACATTAGAGAAATACTCTACTGCTATCAATAGGATTGCTACTCCTTTCTTTACAGGAGATGTACACGCATGTCTTCTGCCGAATCCGATCGCTGATCTTATCATCGGTCGTATTCACGGAGTCAAAGAATGCACTCCACAACACATTTCCGTTTGGGAAAAACAGAATATGCAAACTGCTAATGCTGTAGTCACTAGAGCTCAAGCTCTTAATATGCCTCAAACTTCATCTACTGAAGATAATGAAGTGCATAACCAGGATGATCCCTTGGTAATTTCTCGTGACTCGTTTATAAAACAGCAAGAAGAGGATCCGACTCTTGTCATGAAATATTCTAATCCACATATATAAATTATTAGGTAAATATGAAGCCTAACAAATAAAATTAATAAAGAGAAGAGCAATGGTAAAATGACAGTGCTGTCACAAGGAATGTACTCGAAATCCCCCTTGTTTTCTGCTTCGTCTGCAAATTGTAACGCTTTCACGTTGATAGTAAAAGCTTACTGTATTATACCCGCTTTCTTCAATGAAACGTGTGCTGTATTTCTTGGAAAAACATTAAGAGGCAGACTGCGTAATGACCTAAATTTTAAATTCCATTCATGTCTTTTTCTACATTACGTTACCAAAACGAACGAACAGATGGACAAAAGGATAGCGAGAAGGGAGAGGCAGAAAGCCGAACATTAAACACGCGTCGCGCGATACACAATTACTACTATCACGCGTGTAAGTCTACAAGCACTAACTTTTTCAGACGGACAGTGATAAAATACACTACCCTTTCCCAGAGTTAGGTTTATAAATCATAAAAAACTCTTATTAGAAAAGATAACATTAGATGGGTTTACGGTTGAGAACATAACAGTACCCAGACAGAACATCTTCGAAACAGGAGGTAAAAGAAATTGCATATTTTGAACGCAGCCACGTAGCTCCTTTAAATTTGTATTTTTGGGTTCATTAGGGCTTGCTGACAAATAATATGTAAAACGTTACGCAAATAGTCCAGGAATTAATAAATTATACCCAAAATAAAATATTGGGGGTGCCTGACAGCATAAAATCATTTCTGCTCATAAGATTTTTTTTTAACGTGTTTGAAAAAAATTTACGTTACAGAAATAGCCTACCATGTAAACTCCAAATTGATTGGAGCGCAACAAATGAAAGCCTAACCACAATTGGTCGGGCTATAAATACTATCTTGGTTGTTAGGGGAGACGGGAAAAGATAACATTTTTTCAAACACTTGTCGAAACGTGGCTCATTGGCCAGTCTCGCTGATATACACACTTGGGAGCGTTAGTTCGAGACCACTAATTCAAATAAGCTTGATAAAGCGACAGTACGTTGAAGCCAGCTCACATTTTTGCTAAAATAAAAGCCTGGAACATAGGCAGAACGGAATTTGTGCCAGTTTGTGCCAGAATTCATTGCTAATCAACGTATCTGTGTTTATTTCCATGAAATTGTGGTAAGCTTGAACCATTCAGTATCTTTTAATGAAAAATTGAATGTGAATTGTTGATTTATGCCTGTATATATATGTGTAGTTCAGTGGCAAACGTGAGGTAAAGCCTATAATGCTCCAGCCTGAACAGAGGGTGTCGGAGAGAAGTAAAACGGCATGGAATGGCC
Source organism: Oreohelix idahoensis (assembly GCA_024509875.1). NCBI lineage: Eukaryota > Metazoa > Mollusca > Gastropoda > Stylommatophora > Oreohelicidae > Oreohelix > Oreohelix idahoensis. The sequence continues at coordinate 141,371 of JAMPIV010004995.1, forward strand.
AAATAGTACACTGACACCTGGATGATGGACTAGAAAGAAATAATGCTGGAAGTGCAGAGGCGTAGTAACCATTAAGAAGGGTAATACTGGAATAAAGTATTTCAAATGAAGCTGACTGTTGGCCTAACGCTCTGAACGCAATGTTTGTGCTGTATTGTGATCAGTGTAAAAGAGAATATAAATTAGTTATGAAGTAGAAGGTACATCCTTCTTGATTTCAGGGACAGTGGTCTTGATGGTACTGAGCAGCACCTAGTCAGAGCTTTGCTGAATCCTGAGTCGGACAGCATACTCCTTGGTCTTTTTAGCTATCAGTGAGGTGTCTCCTGAACCCAGAGGAGAATTCGAGCAGAGGAGTCCTTTCCTGCCGCCATCACGCCAGATAAGCGAATTGGCCAGCTGAGCTCAACATTATGTCCCCTCATCTTGAACTGACTTTTTAAAAATTAACATTAAGTAGGGGGAATTTACTTGTCTTAAAATCAGGAACTGTGAACATCTCCAATACTGGTCCCTAAAGACAAACTATTGAAGTCATGATGACAAATACCAACAGAGCTTGAACAAAATAAAACCAGTATTACCTCATTTTACTACTACACAACTGACACACATAGAACATTTGTAATAATATATGTCACTACAATATTCATATTAAATACATTCTGTACATAACTTGTAATTTAAATTGATTGTGATTCCTGGTTCCCTTGTAGTTGAATCAGGGCACATATTCATTCATGCCAGTAATGAATACATATTGTTATTTGAAAGTTTATCAGTGACTCTTTTAAGATATCTTTGTAGAGTGTTATATGTATGTGAGTGTCACAGTGTTGTCAAGAGTAGTGGATTAAATTAAATTGTTTATCTGTCTGTTGTTGTGACTTACACTTCACCATACTCATACCCTAGACACATAACGTAGCATCACACTATTCCAGAATAATTCTGACTGAGATATATAGATATGTGGTAGCAAGTAAGGTTATCTATAATACACTACTCTTAATAGATATAGATACCTTCACAGCTGATCTCAGTCAGTACACTAAGTTCCCTATAAGTATTTATAACATCCCACTTCACCACATATATTGGGGTCTCGCTCTTGGGATTTTGAATCTTTAACTATTAAAAATATTGGGGGTAATTCACTTCAGGGAATATAAGAATTAAAAGGTATCCTTGGGTGAAATTAAATAAGGTTGAGCTCACGGTGCCTGTGTTGTCCATTAGATATATAGTTAGAAATTGAATTGTTGGGTAGACATTATAAAAATTTACCTGATAGACAATGGCGGACCTGGCCAAATTTCGATCTGCCGCTGTTCAGACTGCAAAAGAGTTAGGATTAGATGGGCAAGTTATGGTTGCCTATGTCACGACGGAATGTGACAAATTTATTGAACGCGAAGAAAGAAGGTTTGAAGCCGAAAGAAAGTTAGAGGCTGACAAGGAAATTAAGAGGTTGCAGATTGAGGCTGACAAAGAGGCTAAAGCATTGGAAGCCGAGGAAAGAAGACAAGCTGCAGAAAGGGAAGAGAAGAAATTAGCTGCAGAAAGGGAAGAGAAGAAATTAGCTGCAGAAAGGGAAGAGAAGAGATTAGCTGCAGAAAGGGAAGCAGAAAAGGAGGAGAAGAGATTACAAAGGGAACATGAGTTACGACTAAGGGAGTTTGAGTTTCAAGGCCATGCTCCTGAAAATGGTGCCAGTCCTTTTGCCTCTGATGCTACGGTTACTCAAGGAGCCTCAATCTCAGCTATGAATTTTCATTTAGATCATTTTGTTGAGAAAGACGATGATATTGAGAGCTATATAAATAGGTACGAACTATTAGCTACCACGTATGGGTTAGAGAGAGAAAGGTGGAGCTTAAAGTTATCTCAGGGACTTCGTGGGGCAGCTTATGAAGTTTTTGCAAAAATGAGCAGAGGTGATCAGGAAAATTATGACATGCTAAAGCAGGCTCTTTTGTTAAGGTATGAAAAGAATGCAGAGTTTTACAGGAAAAAATTTAGGAATGCTAAACTACTGTCAGGTGAAACCTATCACCAGTTCTCTGCACGGATAGAGACATACTTGGAGAAATGGACTTCTCTGGGGAAAACCCAAGATCTTAAGGAAATGGTCCTTATAGAGCAATTAAGAGAGTCCATGGCTCCAGACCTGAGAAAGTTTCTCATGGAACAAGGTGCAGAGAGGCTGGGTGAGTTGCTAAATGTTGCTGAAAGGTATCAAGCAGCTCAAGCAGAGGTAACAGGTAATAAAAAAAAACAGGTGGATAACTTTAGGGCACCACAGAACTTTAATAAATTTGATCCTAGGGATCAAAATAAAGGTAAGCACCAATTTGATAGGCCACGGTATGACAATAAAAATAAATTCCCACAATTCGATGAAAGGAAATATGATGAAAGAAAATTTTTCAACCAAGGAAAAAGGTGGTGTAAAAATTGTAAGATGGACAATCATGACACTGACCGTTGCAGAAGGAAACCTGTGTATATGGCAACCCTTCAGGTCAGGTCGACCTCAAGACAGGAGGAGGATATTATGTTAGATACCACTCCAGAAGAGATGAGGAAGGCACAGGCTGGGGATAAAACACTCAAGCCTTGTTTCAGAAAATTGTCAACTTGTCATACAACTCCAGGCAAGGGAGATTTTTATATGAAAAAACAAGTTGATGTATAGGAAGACTGGAGCTAGATCCAATGGTCACGGACAGCTGGTTCTTCCAAAAAGATACAGGACAGAATTAATAAGGAGCCTACATGTGAAACCAGATGGGGACCATGAGAAGATAGGTACCATCATTCAAAAGGTGGCTCACAATTATTATTGGCCCAAAGCAAGATGGGACATTGAGAATTTTGTAGAAAGGTGTAGCATAGCACATGAGGGAACACCCACAAGTGGGAACATGGATCAGGACCTGGACACGCCCCGGAGCAAAATTAGGCCTGATAATAAAAAGAGAAATAGATTTGATAAAGTGGACCAAATGGAATGGGAAGCCCCTTTTCACGGACAAGCTTCACTTAACTGTTTTACTATGGCCACTATGCGGAGAGTGCAAAAGGATGTCTTACCCCAGGATAAGCCGACAATCCCTCAATCGGACTTAAACAAACTGGAGGAAGAAGATGTAGAGAGGAAATCTCTCATCAAGAATTTTAAGTGGGGAGAAAGCCCCAAAAGAAAAATTGGTAGCGGTCGTTTTGTGAATGATAATTCTGGGAGGAAAAATCATCACTATAAAGCTTCGAGTGGAAGAGACCACACCGGTGCATGGACAAATAGGTCCACACAATAAAAGGTCCACTTGAAGCTATGTTAAGAACGTGGACTGATGAAAAGGCAGAGGAAAACATTACATCTTCATACCAGTATGTGAATGAGCTGACCACTCGGTTAAAAACTGGCTGGAAACTTGCCAATGAAAATTTGAAACAAGCCAGGAAGAAACATGCTGCCTATTATAACAGGAAGGCGAAAGACAGAAATTTGGCTGTGGGAGAGAAGGTACTGCTTCTTTTGCCCGGGAGTCAGAATAAGTTACAAATTGGATGGCAGGGTCCATATACAGTTCTAGAGAAGGTGTCTAGAACAAATTATAAGATAGATAAGAAGGGGAAAGAAAAACTCTATCATGTGAATCTCCTGAAGAAATATTTGGAAAGAGAACATCAGGAAGAGACACACTTGTTGACCTTGTCCATCGCCATGGAGATGAAAAAGGAACCACTTTCATCATTTGAATATCCATTACACCCCTGTGAGACAGCAGCACAGGTGAATATCAGTACACATTTAACGAAAACTCAGAAAGAGAGAGTGCAACAGGTTCTAAATAATCATGCAGAGGTGTTAACAGACCGACCAGGGCATACAAACCTATTGGAATATGATATGAAATTAATAGACTCCACACCTGTCTGTATGAAACCATATTCGATTCCGTTTGCTAAGGAAAAAGCTTTGAAGGAAGAGATAGACTATCTGTTGAAGGAAGGAATTATTTCGCACAGTGAGTCTTCGTATAGTTCCGGTGTTGTACTTTTAAGGAAGCCCTCTGGAGAACATAGACTCTGTATAGATTACAGGAGACTGAATGCTATTACAGAAGGACAGGTGGATCCATTGCCGGATACAAATCAGCTGTTTTGCCAGACTAAATAAAGCTAAATATTTCTCAAAAGTGGATCTGAGTAAAGGATACTATCAGATTCCAGTAAAGCCTGAGGTTAGACCATACCTAGCTTTTAGTACCTCAGAAGGACACTATGAGTTTTTAATAGAATTGCCATTTGGATTGAAGAATGCGCCTAGTGTCTTCTCTAGAATGATGAGAAAATTATTGGATCCTCTGAAATAATCCCTGTATAACAAATTTTATGGATGATATCCTTATAGCAACAGAAACATTTGAGGAACACATTGACTCTCTGAACATGCTGTTTGATCGACTTAGGGAGGCAAATTTAACAGCCCGACCAACCAAATGTTGCGTTGGATGTAAAGAATTGGAATTTTTGGGACACACAGTTTATCAGGGAAACATGACCCCTGACCCAAAGAATTTAGAGAAACTACAGAAAGCCCCGAGACCACAAACCAAGAAGGATGTGAGATCCTTTGTCTCATTATGTGGTTTCTACCAGAAGTATATCAAAAACTTTAATTCCATATGTGCACCTTAACGGAATTGACACGTAAAGGACTTCCAGATCGCATTACATGGACACCACAATGTGAAATGACTTACCAAGAATTGAAGGAAAAGCTCACAAGTAAACCCATTTGAAATTACCTGACTTAAGTCAAGAATTCATAGTAAGGACGGATGCAAGTAATATTGGGCTAGGTGCAACTTTACTACAGAAATCAGATGCATTGGATGGGGAATTAAGCCCAGTGGCATATGCTAGCAGAAAGTTGAATAAAGCTGAAATCAACTACTCAACTAGCGAAAAAGAATGTCTTGCAGTAATATGGGCAATAAAGAAATTCAATATTTATCTATATGGGAAGGCATTTAAGTTGCAAACTGACCACAAACCTTTATCGTTTTTAGCACAGGCTAAGCATGAGAACTCTAGGTTACTCCGATGGTCTTTGCTTCTGGCTCCATACAATTTTAGCATTGAATATATATCTGGAAAAACCAATCTGGGAGCGGATTTTTTAAGTCGCCATCCGTGTGATGAGAATCACCGTAAACCCCAGAAATAATAATAAATTTCTCTATGTGTATATAGAATAAAGGACTGACATATAATGTCTGTTTTAAGAGGGGAGGTGTCATGAAATATTCTAATCCACATATATAAATTATTAGGTAAATATGAAGCCTAACAAATAAAATTAATAAAGAGAAGAGCAATGGTAAAATGACAGTGCTGTCACAAGGAATGTACTCGAAATCCCCCTTGTTTTCTGCTTCGTCTGCAAATTGTAACGCTTTCACGTTGATAGTAAAAGCTTACTGTATTATACCCGCTTTCTTCAATGAAACGTGTGCTGTATTTCTTGGAAAAAACATTAAGAGGCAGACTGCGTAATGACCTAAATTTTAAATTCCATTCATGTCTTTTTCTACATTACGTTACCAAAACGAACGAACAGATGGACAAAAGGATAGCGAGAAGGGAGAGGCAGAAAGCCGAACATTAAACACGCGTCGCGCGATACACAATTACTACTATCACGCGTGTAAGTCTACAAGCACTAACTTTTTCAGACGGACAGTGATAAAATACACTACCCTTTCCCAGAGTTAGGTTTATAAATCATAAAAAACTCTTATTAGAAAAGATAACATTAGATGGGTTTACGGTTGAGAACATAACAGTACCCAGACAGAACATCTTCGAAACAGGAGGTAAAAGAAATTGCATATTTTGAACGCAGCCACGTAGCTCCTTTAAATTTGTATTTTTGGGTTCATTAGGGCTTGCTGACAAATAATATGTAAAACGTTACGCAAATAGTCCAGGAATTAATAAATTATACCCAAAATAAAATATTGGGGGTGCCTGACAGCATAAAATCATTTCTGCTCATAAGATTTTTTTTTAACGTGTTTGAAAAAAATTTACGTTACAGAAATAGCCTACCATGTAAACTCCAAATTGATTGGAGCGCAACAAATGAAAGCCTAACCACAATTGGTCGGGCTATAAATACTATCTTGGTTGTTAGGGGAGACGGGAAAAGATAACATTTTTTCAAACACTTGTCGAAACGTGGCTCATTGGCCAGTCTCGCTGATATACACACTTGGGAGCGTTAGTTCGAGACCACTTGTTTCAAATCGCTTGATAAAGCGACAGTACGTTGAAGCCAGCTCACATTTTTGCTAAAATAAAAGCCTGGAACATAGGCAGAACGGAATTTGTGCCAGTTTGTGCCAGAATTCATTGCTAATCAACGTATCTGTGTTATTCGTATGAATTGTGGTAAGCTTGAACCATTCACTATCTTTTAATGAAAATTGAATGTGAATTGTTGATTTATGCCTGTATATATATGTGTAGTTCAGTGGCAAACGTGAGGTAAAGCCTATAATGCTCCAGCCTGAACAGAGGGTGTCGGAGAGAAGTAAAACGGCATGGAATGGCCAAATAGTACACTGACACCTGGATGATGGACTAGAAAGAAATAATGCTGGAAGTGCAGAGGCGTAGTAACCATTAAGAAGGGTAATACTGGAATAAAGTATTTCAAATGAAGCTGACTGTTGGCCTAACGCTCTGAACGCAATGTTTGTGATGTATTGTGATCAGTGTAAAAGAGAATATAAATTAGTTATGAAGTAGAAGGTACATCCTTCTTGATTTCAGGGACAGTGGTCTTGATGGTACTGAGCAGCACCTAGTCAGAGCTTTGCTGAATCCTGAGTCGGACAGCATACTCCTTGGTCTTTTTAGCTATCAGTGAGGTGTCTCCTGAACCCAGAGGAGAATTCGAGCAGAGGAGTCCTTTCCTGCCGCCATCACGCCAGATAAGCGAATTGGCCAGCTGAGCTCAACATTATGTCCCCTCATCTTGAACTGACTTTTTAAAATTAACATTAAGAGGGGAATTTACTTGTCTTAAAATCAGGAACTGTGAACATCTCCAATACTGGTCCCTAAAGACAAACTATTGAAGTCATGATGACAAATACCAACAGAGCTTGAACAAAATAAAACCAGTATTACCTCATTTTTACTACTACACAACTGACACACATAGAACATTTGTAATAATATATGTCACTACAATATTCATATTAAATACATTCTGTACATAACTTGTAATTTAAATTGATTGTGATTCCTGGTTCCCTTGTAGTTGAATCAGGGCACATATTCATTCATGCCAGTAATGAATACATATTGTTATTTGAAAGTTTATCAGTGACTCTTTTAAGATATCTTTGTAGAGTGTTATATGTATGTGAGTGTCACAGTGTTGTCAAGAGTAGTGGATTAAATTAAATTGTTTATCTGTCTGTTGTTGTGACTTACACTTCACCATACTCATACCCTAGACACATAACGTAGCATCACACTATTCCAGAATAATTCTGACTGAGATATATAGATATGTGGTAGCAAGTAAGGTTATCTATAATACACTACTCTTAATAGATATAGATACCTTCACAGCTGATCTCAGTCAGTACACTAAGTTCCCTATAAGTATTTATAACATCCCACTTCACCACAACTCTAAAGAAATTCTTCACGCTTGCAACGAAAGGTGATCTGAATAAAGATACAAAGCGTAAATCTTGGATTACAATGAAGAATGGCGTACTTGTACGTATGGTGCAAGACTCCGCCAAGTCAAGTCATTCTCAGATTCTTGTTCCCAAGAATTTGAGAGTTAAAATCTTACAACATGCACACGACTCTCAGTGTACTGGACATATGGGTTTTCCCCGTACAAAGTCAAGAGTTCTTGCGGCTTTCTTTTGGCCTTTTGTGAACAAAGACATATGGATTTATTGTCAATCTTGTATAGTATGTCAAGAAGTCAAATCCAAAGGTCCATGCCATGCTGCACCTATTCAGGCTGCAGACATTCCTATTCGACCATTTCAGAAAATGGCGATAGACATCATTGGTCCATTTAAGATCAAATCTGCTAGAGGACATCAGTTTATCTTAACGTGTGTAGATATGTGCACACGTTGGCCAGAGGCTATTCCTCTGAAGAGCATTACTACTGCTAACATTGCAGATGCTCTTTGGCTTATATTTTCTCGTCTGGGATTCCCCGGAGAAATATTATCAGACCATGGCACCCAACTAATATCGGATACCATGTCTCAAGTGATGTCGACCCTGCAGATAGAGAGATCTTTGAGTAGTATCTATCATCCTATGTCCAATGGGATGGTCGAGTGGCTAAATAGAACACTCAAAAACTTGCTAGGGAAAATAACTGAGGATCATCCTCAAGATTGGGATAGGGTTTTACCCGCAGCCCTCTTCGCTTACAGAGAGGTCCCCAATGAACATACAGGATTTTCTCCCTTCGAACTTGTCTTTGGCGCGTGACCGCGCGGCCCTATGTCTTTGCTTCATGATCTCATAACCGCTGATAATATTACCGATGACACGAAATCTTCTTATGAATATGTCATCGTGCTGAGGGAAAAGATTATCGAAGCATGCAAATTGGCAACTTCTTCTTCTGAATTTGCTAAGCAGAAAGCAAGACAATTTGCCAATAAGAAAAGAACCTTACGACAACTTTGTCCTGGTGACAAAGCATTTGTTTTACTACCTTGTAGGGAAAACAGACTTCTTATTTCTTGGAAAGGTCCGTACGATATAATCTCGAAAATTTCCGATGTTGACTACATTGTCGATATTGATGGAAAGCATAAAACCTTCCACATCAATATGCTTACGGAATTCCATGAACGTCCGGATTATTTACAGCCGATTTTCCAGGCAACGGACGATTCACCAGTTCAACATGGTCATTACTCATCACTGTCCGTAATACAGGATGAGGAAACAAGTTTTTCGGATGTTAATCTTCCACTTCCGATGATTCCACTTCATTCTAGTGAATCATGGAAAAACGTTACTGTTTCTCCGGATTTGTCTCTAGGAGAACAGTGACAAGTTTCGGCTATGTTACAAACATTTCAGGATGTCCTTACTGACATGCCTGGACAAGCTCATGTCATTGAACATGATATTATTCTAACTGACCATAATCCTATTAGGGTCAGACCTTATCCTATCCCTATACATTTTCAAGCGCAGGTTGAGAAGGAGTTGGATGAGATGATAGATTTAAAAATAATTGAACCATCCACTTCTGCGTATTCTTCGCCGATGGTTATTGTCCGGAAAAAAGACAATACCATACGTCTTTGCGTTGACTATCACAAATTGAATCAAGTTACGAAGTTCGATGCTGAACCTATGCCTTTACTAGAAGAGCTACTTACTAAGCTTTCTAAATCTCATTTTTTCACTAAACTTGATTTGTCTAAGGGATATTGGCAAGTTCCTTTATCCGAACACGCCAAACCGTTCACTGCTTTTTCGACACCTAGGGGTCTGTTCCAATGGAATTTCATGCCTTTCGGCCTTATGAACGCCCCAGCGACATTCGTACGCATGATGCGTCGGATCTTATCTCATCGCGCAGATGTCATTGCATATCTTGATGACATCTGTCTTTTCAGTGATACTTGGGAAGTTCACTATTTAGGGTTAAATGAACTATTGTCTACCTTACGCGAGCATAACTTGACAGCAAAACCATCTAAAGCCTGTATTGGTTTTAGCGAAATTGCTTTCTTAGGTAACCATGTCGGTCATGGTTTCCTAAAGACAGAGGACCATAATACAAGTAAAATACTTAACATTTCTATTCCTAAGACTAAAAAGCAAGTGCAAAGTCTCTTAGGTCTCATACAATTTTATGGAAGATTCATTCTGAATCTTTCTTCGATCATGGCACCTCTTTCTTCCTTGCTGAAGAAAGGGTCTCCTAATATAGTCCATTGGACTCAAGAATGTCAATCCTCTTTGGATAAGGTCAAAACTATGTTTTCTACTGGACCTATTTTAGTGTTACCTACTACAGATAAGACATTTGTTCTTCGTAGTGACGCTTCATCCACAGGGATTGGAGCGGCACTAATGCAAGAGTACTCTGCATCCTGTAATGTATATTTCTCGAAAACTAAATGCCGCAGAGAAGAATTACTCGGTCCTAGACCGTGAATTATTGGCTATGGTTTGGTCAATTATTAAACTACAAAGATTCCTTCTAGGCGCGCATTTCATTGTAGAAACAGACCAGAAAGCTCTTACAGCTATTCAAAGTAAAAATCTGAAGAGCGCGAGATCAACGCGATACGCGATTGCTCTTCAGCCTTTTCATTTTTCTGTACGAGCTATCCGTGGATCAGATAATGTGATGGCAGACATTCTGTCTAGATGCCCACATGATTCCACTTAACTGTTGAGTTTTGGACTTCTTAACACTTCCAACTTGACAACAGATTTTTTCTTTTCTATATCAAGATAGATACACATTGTAATTCGTAATGATACTACGTTCATTGATATATATATTCACCGGTGCTCGTTGATGATTTTTCTTTTTGTCAATCATGTACTTCGAATGCTTAAACTGAAATTGTTATATGCATTGTGTCATTGCAAGTATAGTAGTATGCGTTGGTGACACCTCCCTGGAAACATTTATGCTTAAGAGAAATGCTTTCTCTGAGAGATTGAGATGTATTCTCATCAGTCGATCTATATTTCGACTTTGCCTTAATCTGGCTTAAATAATTCCAGATATTTCTCATCTGCGCAGTATTTATGCATTGGGAGCCTATTGTATGTTGCTCTCAGATGAAAAAAAAAATGATTTTCATTTTTTTTTCCCGGGGGGTGTGGTAATCTGTTGTGCACATATTCTTTGGTGGCGCACGGATTACGCATACAAATGTAAAATGTATTTATCTGTCTGATAAAAATATATTTATTTTTGAATTCACGATTCTCAAAAGAATATGCTGAATGTTATAGAAACAGTTATGTTCATGAACTGCATTGTTATTAAAGCTTCATTGTGCATCCTTATCGTGAGCGAGGCTCACAAGACTAGAAGCCATTTTGGAATGCTATTTATTGTTGATCATTTACCAGAGAACAGGGACGCCCTTATTATCAGGTGATGATAAAGAGATCATACTTATGAAAGGAAAACCTACTATTGGTAGTTTAACGTTTCCTCAGGAAATACTGGCTGAACTGTATTTAACGGAATCTTCGCTAGAGTGCAAGTTACGTTTATGCTAAAGAGGTTCGGTCTAGGAATCAGGTTGGAACCTTGTATATTAACTGACATGATCAGTCAGTAGGGCCTGATAAATATTTATATAAGATATGGAACTCTGAATGCTTGTATACTAACGTTCCATTGTGATTTTCCTCAACATAAATGCCAATTTATTATTGTACACCGTGGGTCAACAATATGCTATTGATGTCGACCTGTGTTCCTGTAACTGTACCCGTTCTGTCCAAGTGTGTGCGTCAAATTAAACTATATGAAACGTCAGCTATAGTTCCAGCCATCATTGACTTTCATAAGAGTGTGTGAGTGTAACATTATCAAGTGGTCAACTACACAGAACAGTACACCCATTCGCATACCTGATACTCTCACTCTATGTCAACATGACCAGTTGTTTCAATTATGCATTGGTAACCCAAACAAGTCCTGTTTCAGTCGTGAAGAAGACCTCTACAGTGATGACCAGTACTACCCCTCAAGATATAACAAACGGTTTCAGCTGACGTTTTCAGTGAGGTCCAGCTATGTAAGTTCCCAGAGTAAGGAATGATTCAGTTCTGAGGTATCAGTGCCTGTACTGTCAAGTTCGTTTAATTCTGTCAACTTGTGTGCTGCCAATACTTGCCCGTTCTGACTCCTGACTGAAAAAAAGGAGCTAGCTTCAAGTTGTAGTATGAGCCCTCACTCCAACACTTTCTTCCTTTCAAGCTACAACAGCAACGAGGTACTTTGTAATACAACCTGAAATAAGAAGGACAATCCCTTCTATGTAACATCAGCCTCTATCAATTTCACCTCTAAACTGTATTAATACCTACCTAGGTCAGCCACTTGTGCTAACAAGTCGCACCAGACCTTAAATTCTGTTGTCTACACCCAGCTTGGTGTAATCAGTCTTCTTCAGTATTTATTCTATGTTAATGTCCCTCCTTCCTGTTTGTCTTCCATACAAGTCATGGTGGATACAATATTGCTTGTGACCTGTTGAGTAGCTTCAGTTGTAGTAACTCCAACATTCCCTATAAGTTTTCAACATGTTATTTGATTATAAGAAGGACAATCCCTTTATTCCAACAAGATCAATATCAATTTATTAATACTGCACTTACAGTCGCAAATTTGTGAAGCTATGTTAATGATTGGCAAACAGTCATTGGATACACAATATCACTTCGAATAAGCCTGCTATAGGCACATTCCTACTTAGGTCGTCGTGACATACACATCCCTTTCGGCAGTATCGAAAACGAATATGGCACACCATAGCCTGTTACTTACAGGACTAACAAATTATGCAAATAAAATTATCTATCTTACCCTCGAGTAAAGAATATTCACACACACAAGCGACCCAACAGTAAAGGGCTATAGCCTCTCAGCTCTCAGTACAGACGGCAAAGGCTTGTCATTCTGTCTCTTACAATAATGTCAGCTTGGTTTGGAAGCTTTTTCGTCAATGGCGGACTTTACAAGCAGTTGTTAACTTTTATCACACTACCCCCAACCAATCAAATGACGAGTCAAAAAAAAAATAACTATTTCCTAGGCTATAGAATTTGAGCAGTTTTAAGCGTGTTTGTCTAATCTGACCGAATTTGTTTATTTTATATCATAGTTATTTGTGAACCGATTTTAATTATCAAAAGTGATAATTAAACGGCCAATTATTCTCTATCGTTCTATATAGCTTTCCTTTAGTTATTCCTTTGCATTGTTGGGGTTAATTTTTTTTTGTAATTAAATTTGATCTTAACCTGATATGAAAATATTACTAAATTAAATTTTCTAAGTTAAGATAATTTTTCTATGAGGGAATCTCTATGTGTATATGTTAAGCAATATCAGCGCTATAATTTGAGATATCCCTTTTATTTTAATTATCGTTAGTTATCGAGAAATAAATTATTTAAGTTCGGTCAAAAACTCAAATTAGGCATTATTTCCACTTCAACCAAAATTTTCTTGTTTTTACAACAAAAAAAGAGGTAACGATTTGATTGGTTGTTAAATTTTACTACGTCCTTCGATAAATATTGGGATGGGTGTGTGTGAGAGAGAGAGGGGGGGGGGGGGGGGGGGGGGGTAACTTTTTACTTCTTTTCTTAGAAAAATTCAAATACTCTTAGTTAAATGTTGGAGGTAAATTTGACTGGACCCTCAGACAAATTTCAAATACTGTAGTTATTTATAGATTTAAAAGTACGATAGCTAGTACGTTTTAAGCGGGGAATTTGAGCGTGTTGTCTTACGGATTCACTTCACTACAGTGTGCAGTATCAACTGGTGTGGATCCACTGTCCTGGTCAAGCAATTAAACAGCTGACAGACTAGCTTAAAGAGCACTCACAGTGGGTACACTGAATATGGGTAAGGGAGAGACACCGAGTACAATTAATGGTCGCCTATTAGAGAAAGACACTGCAATCGATGAATCATCAAGGTTAAGACTGCTGGAAGTTGGCATCAAACGTCAGACCAGCAGAGATGGACGTATGAGAGGATGCATCCTGCGTGTATATGACCAGCGGTGCAACAGGAACAATTAGCATCCATACCCTTCGACATTTGCTGAGGGAGACTGAGCACTAATGGGTTTGCCCTGAATGCAGTGATGTCGATTCTAATCAACAGTACCAACTACTCTATTTATCGTTAGGCTCCGCGTAGTCCCCGACGGTCCCTGATGACATGAAGAAAGAATAGGATACTACACCCTCAGGCCTACCGTACAAGACAACCTCATCGTGTAAACCAAATTGCCACAGAAACCACTGCTGCAAGATCATGTGACTATATGACGCATGCTTCCTGCAAGAAGACCAGCTACAGTGGTGGCTCTATGCTCCAGAAGGAGCAGAAAGGAAAATAATGATTTATAATCAGTTAAAAAAAAAAAAAACTGAAAACGGCTCTAAACTAATGAATGTATCTAAGCTTGGTCATTTTAACGCCAACTTTTAAGAAACACTGGCAAGTGATACAGTGCAACACTTATTAAATTATTATAGATCTGTATTCTGTAATGAGCGCCCGACTGGCAGAGTGGTTAGAGCGCTGGTCTCTCGCGGCAAAGGTGCCGGGTTCGATTCACGGCACCGACACGCTCCAGTCTACCCAGCTGTAAATTGGTACCTTGACTTTTCTCTTGAGTTAACTAACGAAAAAGGCATTGCGGAAGGGAAACTGGTCACCCCCACCTCTCGATGCTGGACCTAGTATAGTAAAGTCTCCAACACGTCACTCCTCTACGGCAGTATCCGCTATGAGACTACTTTTACCATTACTCTGTTAATCAGTAATTTTACAACCGTATTGACCTATTAATGTCAGTAAAGTCCTCAATTCCGTCTTCAAGCTGCTTGTTGACTTTCCATGTTCCTATACCATTAACTGGTGACACCAACGGTACTAAACGACGGTCATATTGGTTACTTCTCCGATATTAATATCTGTCCTTACGTTGATGAATGTATTTGTGGTCTTTTCCTTCTATAAATACCGACCAAACAAACGCATATGAACATTATAAAGAGAAAAAAAACGTATGAGGGTCTGGAAAGAGTATTTTGAATTTATGTCATTAGCTATATACGCCTGTTGCAGATTTTCAAATGAATTAACGATAGCAGCAGAATTGAAGGATCGAAAAGGTATTACAAGATAACCAGTGTGGAATTAATGACAATAACCATTCAAATACCAAAGGAACAAGAGATGAGAAGAAGCTGTATAGAACACACGCTGAGGATCACCTGTTGAAAGCTTCACAAGGCAGTCACTGGTCTGGAACTCTAGGTAAGAGAGGTAGGCTACATGGAGACACCGGCAGAAAGCGCTAAAGACATATACGTAAAAGGTATAAAGAAGACATGGAAAGACCATGACCGGATGGTACAGGACAGGAAAGTTTAGGACGATCTCCTGAAGACTATTGCTTCTCTGGGTGCTGTAGGGTAATGATGATGCAACTGACTAGGTAAAATTTTACTTTAATAAAGGACACAACACGCCGCCATTTTTAATTCCATTTCATAACTCGTTTTCAAACTTTCATAACTCGTTTTCAAACTTTCATAACTCGTTTTCAAACTCTCATAACGCCTCTTCAAACTTTCATAACTTCTTTTCAAACTTTCATAACGCCTTTTCAAACTTTCATTCATAATTCCTGTTGTGAGCGTAACTAAAGTACGGCATTCCTGTTTTCATATACCTGCACAGTAACATTCCTGGCATATATTTGGTATAACCATACAAACAGAAGATAATTACAAAATAAACTAGCACAGGCTATTTAAGGCCCCTTCCCTCTAGCTTGCTTACAATAATATGTGCTATGTAAGCGTTATGCAGCCTAGTAATGATGGCCGGTGAACCAGTATGACTTAACATGCCCCCATAACGTAGCACTTCTCGCTAGATAATAAAGACAAGGTAGCATAAAAACTAGGTCACTTACTTGAAAGCACTTCGCAAAAGCATCAAACAGCAATATTAACGAATTTCGTCCGATAATATTTGTTACTACTAATATATATGGCCAGTTATGCGAATATGAACAGTGCTCCACCATGAGTCATGTCGGTTACGTAATTCATTCGCGGATGATGACTAAAACGAAACCTATCTCACCACGCTTGGAGCTCACCATTTCTGACAAAAGAATTTGGTGTAATCACTTCCGGCTCATCTGTCGCAACAAAAACCTCTAACGGGAATGATCAGATGTGGAATAGTCGCAGACTTTTTATTTTATTTTTGGCACTCATGTCAACAAAAAACAAAAATCTGAAGCATTTTTTTTAAATGACGAAATATATCACGTTCAACCTCTTATGGGTTATAATTAGGATATATAGTGTCTCTAATTCCAGTTAACATTTTCAACTGCCGATATTTGATCATGGCATTATTTCCCCTGTCCAATTATTGTAAATATAGTAAATTAAAGTGTCAAACTGTGTGGATATGCGTGTGTATTTATTCTGTTGCCCTAAAATGGTAGTTTCCTCATATCTGTCAAAGTTTTTAATACAAGGGAGAAGTGTGTGAAAGTCTGTGGTGTTTGGGATGATACCTCAGCCACTATTTATTTGTCATTATCTATATGTTACGAGAACTTCACAAGACCTTTACTTTCCCGCTATAACCTCAGCAATTATTTACTTTAAAATAGTGTGTTCTTGCAATATACCGTTGTACTATACTGTGTAGCTCTCGAGACCTGTCTATTTCCAACACATCGTTTACAGTTACGGGTGAATTGCATGCCTGCACATAATCTAACACTGGTGTTCTCTGTTGTTTATACTTCTTACATTTTAGTAGGAAATGTTCAATATTACTGTCTTGTGGACGCTCGGCAGAGAAATGTTCTTCACATCTGAAGCAAGCTCATTTGTAGGCAAGTCAATGTCGACATATTCAATATGAAGTATTGCCTGTTACTGAACCAAGCAATTCTGGAAGGGGGAGCGTTTCAACAAAATGATATAGGGACAACTTATGAAATGGTAAAAACAACTATAACAGCCACATTCAAGTCCAAATGGGAAAGAGAAAACAAAAACTCAGGCCATATAAAAAAAAAAGATGCCTATCATCAACTATATAAGCGAGACCAGGTCATCATTTATCGGCTACGCACTGGACACAACAGACTGAAATACCACCCGTACCACAGGTACAGGATTGGTGCACCAGATCTCTGCACCTGTGGCACCAGCCCCATGACAACCGAACATCTGCTGCAGTCCTGCCTGTGATGAATTTACCATGATACAACGTTAAAATATCTCCAAATATAAGGATAAAATGTAGGGATAAAAATAATGCGTAAGATACTAGGAGACATGCTCGCCCATGCCCGCATTTCCCACCGCCAGTCAAACTAACTAGTTAGACGTGCAGTCGAAACGGTTTACCCTTTGTAGACGGGAGGGAAACGGAGATCAAAAAGGAAAAATATGACTGAACACGTGTTTGAATCTAGCAAGGCTAAAGGACGCAATTGGTAGTAAAAGGAAAAAAAAAAAATTCACGTCACTAGTTGCCACAATGTAAGGAAATGGACAAAAAAGACCTTAGCTCTTATTCGAAACAGTCATTTCTTGGACGTTTTTCGATACTTGGTCCCTTTTATTTGAATTCAGCGGCAAACGCCGTAGAGAAGGTTCTCGAACAAATTTCAAAAAACTAAACTTGAGAAAAAATATGTTTTTTCTTAATAATAGAGTTATGAATATAAAACCTAGCTAGTTTGATAGCCCATCTTAAGCAGAGAACTAATATACTTTAAATTATACAGACGGATAGATAACAAGGAAGATATTGACAAAAGACTGTATTGTTCATATCAGATTAGCGACTGTACTTTCACTAAAGTTTCAAATTTTCGTCCTTGAGACACGCAAATGCAAAAATCAAGCTGTAATGTAAAAGAGGGGAAAGGTGGAGAATTGTGGCTAAAAATAACTTAGGAGGCAGATTTGTGTAGGATATTGCATGTAGAACCAAGTGTGTTTTTGTGAAAAACCAAGTAGAGACAGATGGACCAACAGACAATAATACATACTTGACTGAGATCTGACTGAATTTGACTTTTGGTTGTAGATTTGAAAAGTTAGGGGGGAAGTCGGTGATTGGGTAAATGTAATCATATTAGCGGGACAGAGATGCGCATTTTTGCCATTTGATACAATACTGTCCAGGGACACAGTCGGTTATTGCCTGTGGTGTTGTTCCTAGAAGATAGTACATACATTTAGAGGGACGCCATCATATAGCCAGCAGCTCAGCTGAGTTTTGCTAGCAATTAACTGTGTTCTCAATTCTGAATTCTGGTAAGAATGAAAGTATTTATTTTGTACATTTTAATATTTCGAGTGATTGATACTGCCATATCATATAAAATGATTACGACAAGTAAGTGCTCGCTCTAGGTCCCCAGCCCAAGTTCAGGGTCTAGAGACAAACAAAATATATGGACGCCTAACTAAAACTATGGAAGGCGGATCTATTATTGAGATCAGTGGGAACATATCACCTATCTTATTGAATACAAGGAAACTATTGAACATATCTCAGATGCCATGCAGTCTTGGGGAACTAGTACTATATGAAAACAACTGGGTAAGATGTGCTGTGTGGTCAGAGAGATCTGACCCATTCTGTGTAATGTTGATGTGTTGTGCTGTGTGTAAGAGTGGTGCAGTAAATAGATTACTGACACAGCGCACAAATTTTGTTTCAGAATTGTGAGTTTCTGTTGTGGCACTAGGGTAGTGCCACATAAGTAATCAAGATTGCACAAGCAGATGTGTGTGCAGCCAAACAGTGTGTCGGTGCAGTCTACCATTGTATTCTAGCTACCGAGAGAAGTGGGCCACCGGAATCCAGCATTAGATCTTCGCAGACAAGATGAGTGATTTAGTGGTCTGATGAGAATTCACCATACTCCTAAAGAATTTCTAAATATTTCCCCTCATAAATATATTGAATTTTGGGAAAGATACATTTATTAAAGTTCATAAGACAATGGACAAAGCTTGTTCTAGTCACAGAGTGGGTGTGATGACACCACCCCAACAGCACATCCAGTAATAGTTTCCCAGAGACATTAGAAATATAATTAATATTAACCAGTCTGATAAAATACTTATGTATACACATTCCATTTTATTATGCCATATATTTATGCATTCCATTTATAACTCCATAACATTTCATATGTTCTGACCAAAATAAAACATTGGTTCAGAACAAATAAATTTAAAGAAAATTTTAATATTTAAACTAAAACAGCCTGAGTTAGTTCAGTGTGTTATAGAATTTTATTAATATTATTAGACATTAATTATCTGTGTGTGTTTGTATATTTTACTACAACACATTACATTTCAGTACCCTAGACTTTTTAACGTAGCTACATTCAGAATAGTAAAAAAGATATGTTTGAGGTCGTAAGTGGTAGTACGAAGGGCCTTCTGTAATTCACATCTACATTTATCTCAGGAGCCTTCACAGCTGACCTCATACATTACACTAGGTAATACAACAACCATACAATACCATCAAAAACCACTACACTGCCCAACATACAGCAATGGACGGAGTAGCATATGGCAACAACCCACTTTTCTCCACGAAAAATTGTTTGGAGACGTCAGGAACCTTCAGTTGACTACTGCCTTAATTAGAGTCATTAATGTGAAAGTCCGAGGGCGAAAGATTAAGAATAAGATTACCAAACGTAGCATTCATTTCTCTTTTCACTCCCTGTGAAGTAAGGAGTCACTACTGAAACTGACCTTTACTGAGCCGGATAAACTGACCCCTTTGCAAGAAGCCAGAACCAAAGCTTTCATGTCCCCTTTGTCACAGAAATATTGGGTCGATCGCTTTTCCTCTACGGCAGTATTTAGTTACATTTTTTTGGTGTACTAAATTACTTGAAATTTCCGTGGTCGGCCATTTTCTTTCTGTACTATCAAGCAGATATTTTGTACTTTCAAATCATCTTAGTGATAAGTCGTCATGTCTGTTAGTTTACCCGTTCCATCCCTGCTGGAAAAGGAGATGGATGAGATAATATTAACCAACAATCATGTTGGAAAATTTCGGGTGTGCACGATATCAGGCTACCGTTTAGCACTAAAATCGCAGAGCGAATATGTTTAATCACTGATAAGGCTGATGTGCCTTCCTCGACCAGATGGGTTAACGAAGAATTTTGTTTGCGCAAGCGACGGGTTGTTAGATTATTCACCTGCGCGACACATTTCTGGACAGGCAAGAATGACATAATCATTTCCGGTACACCTTGTTACAAAGACATTACTTTATATGAAAGTAAAATGAAGTTATTTGTAAACATTGCCGAGAGAGGATCGGATGTTTTCATTCCACATTGAATGAATATTCGCAGTAACGCGAAGAAATTTCCATGAGGAAATAATTTGCATTACCACACAAAACACGCATGTTTGAAACGATTGGCATACATTCGGAATGAAGGCACAACACCTCTTCCGATTGGAGCCCTGCTTAACATCGTAACAAACAAATGCGGAGAATACAGGCAATATAACCTGACACTTCAGTCAGAGTAGAACACTGTGAAAATTCATAGCGATAAGAAGACAACCAGACCTTGCCAGAGTTAAGAATGGTACAAGACCGGACATTGTTTGAGCATTCTCGGGACTTAAAAGCCCAAGAAAAACTCTACCATTTTAACACGGAAAACCGGAATCTGAGGGAACTGAAACACAAGTCAAAGTGGGAACTTACTGTTAAAGTAACAACACCCCAGACCAAGTGTAAAAGGCCTCTATAAGTGCCTTTATTTCTCTGAGCCAGCAGGTCCTTGAGCCTAAAGATTGTCGTAAGTTGTACATTTTGAATTCTATATTTTTTACAGGCTTTTCTTTAACTTGCAACGTATGTCACCTTCAAATCTTGCAATCGATTTTTCGATCACTTCCAGATGAGCAATAGCTCTGAAACTTGGCATAGTTGTGTAATCCCGATGACAATACAATAATCAGTCGTAAAAATAATAATATTAATAACATTAAAATTAATATTAATTTTTTTGGGGGGTATTGTTTTATCGGTAAAATGGGCGATAACTGCAAATAATCTAGGTGTATTCTTTCCAACAAGATTGTCTTTTTTCAGAGAAACATTGAAACTTCTCCTCCCTCCTCCCTCCACACACAGACTATCGCACGCGCGTGCACAGACATACACGCAACTGACAACTACATTTTAAAAATGTAATTTACAACTCTTACCAAAATTTAAAAAAAAAAAAAAAAATCGTGGGGCGCTTCAGCGCTTATCATATATTTTATCCATAAGTGTGTAATGCAGTATAAAGCAGAAGTTAATTTCATGTAGAATCAGCACCCTATGCTTTTTGTCAATTTGATGTTACATTTTTTGACTGCAAGCTATAAACTCATTGAAAAATTATTTGTGGTTTTTTTAGTGCATTAAAAGCCTGTGTTTAAAATTTTTTTTAAATATTTTTTATTTTCTTCTTTTTAGTGTGTGTGTTTTTTATTTTATTTTAAGTCAAATGTAATCGATCCGCTAATGACATCAGTTTGCGTTAATCGAGTCCAGAGCACAGGAGGCGGGTTTCATTATTCAGTATATTACACAGAAAGTTAATATTTCTTTTTATTTTTTTTTTTAAATTTTTAAAAGAGTTGTAAATTACATTTTTTAAAATGTAGTTGTCAGTTGTGTGTATTCGATTCAATTCCTGTTGAGGTCTATAAAGATGGCGGTACAGTTCTGATAGAGAAACTTCACATGATCTTCCAGCAAATGTGGCAGAGTGAAACCATCCCACACAATCTCAAAGATGCGTCAATTATGCATCTTTATAAACGTAAAGGTAATCGCCAAGACTGTAACAATCATCGAGGCATATCCCTATTATCAATCGCTGGGAAGATATTCGCCAGAATCCTTCTTAATCACCATACGGCTCATCTTGACAAAGGTCTTCTACCTGAAAGTCAGTGTGGATTCCGGAAAGAACGTGTAACCACCGATATGGTGTTCGCTGCAAGACAGCTACAAGAAAAATGCCAAGAACAGCACTGTGACCTGTACACAGCTTTCATCGATTTGACAAAGGCGTTCAACACGGTCAGTAGAGAGGGTCTACGGAAGATCATGGCAAAATACGGCTGCCCAAAGAAATTTATCTCAATAGTACAGCAACTGCATGATGGAATGCAGGCTAAATTTCAGGAAAACGGTGAGCTATCGGAGCCTTTCCCAGTCTCAAATGGAGTTAAACAAGGGTGTGTACTTGCACCGACTCTGTTCAGTATCATGTTTTCTGCTGTGCTGACTGATGCTTTCAGAGACGGGGACACAGGAATCAACATCAGATATCGTATTGATGGAAAATTGTTTAACCTTAGGAGGCTTCAAGCAAAAACCAAGGTCAAATCACACACCATCAGGGATCTTCTGTTTGCTGACGATTGTGCCCTCAGTGCTGGCTCAGAGGCTGATCTGCAGCATAGCGTAGATAGATTCTCCGAAGCCTGTTCCAACTTTGGGCTTACCATCAACACGGAGAAAACCGAAATCATGTACCAACCAGCTCCTGGCACAATTTATACTGAGCCAATCATCAAGGTAAATGGTGAGAAACTGAATGTTATGAACATATTCACATACCTTGGTAGCACACTATCCCAGAACATCGTCATTGATGATGAGGTGAACACCAGGATCTCCAAAGCCAGCAGCACATTTGGCAGACTATACACCAACGTTTGGCATCGAAGTGGCATTAGTCTACAGACAAAGCTGAAGGTGTACAGAGCTGCAGTGCTTCCAGTGCTGCTTTATGCATGTGAAACATGGACTGTATACAGGCGCCACGTAAAGAAGCTAAACCACTTCCATACAGACTGTCTCAGGAAGATAATGAACATCAAATGGCAAGACAAGATCCCGGATACCGCCGTTCTTGACAAAGTTGGTATCCCTAGCATCGATACTATTCTGATGCAGTCACAGATTCGCTGGGCAGGTCATGTAGTCCGCATGCCAGACCATCGACTGCCAAAGATACTCTTTTATGGTGAGATGCAGAAGGGTAAACGCTCCCATGGTGGCCAAAAGAAGCGCTTCAAAGACACGCTTAAGACTTCATTAAAAACCTTTGACATAAGCACTGACACATGGGAAGCTGCTGCGCAAGACCGAACTGCCTGACACACATCTCTTCGTAAAGGTGCAGCGGCATGCGAATCATCCAAAAGAGCAGCAGCGGAACAGCGGAGACAAGCTAGAAAAGACCGTGTAATAAAACCTTCACATGATGCAAACATTCCCTGCCCACACTGTCCGAGATCTTTCCAGGCCCGCATCGGGCTCATCAGTCACCTTTGTACTCATAGACTATCCTAACATATTCCTAATAATTGGATGAACAGAGTGGTCTTCATCACCCGTGATGGACGAACAACATGTCTGTGCACGCGCGTGCGATAGTTTGTGTGTGGAAGGTAGGGGGGGGGGGGGAAAGAAGTTTCAATATATCTCTCAAGAGAGACAATCTTGTTTGAAAGAATACACCTAGATTATTTGCAGTTATCGCCCATTTCACTGATGATACAATACAAACAAACAAAATTAATATTAATTTTATTCATTTTACGACTGATTATTGTATTGTAATGGGGAATACACAACTATGCCATGTTTCAGAGCTATTCATCTGGAAGTGATTGAAAAATCGATTGCAAGATTTGAAGGTGACAAGAGAGTGACATACGTTGCAAATTAAAGAAAAGCCTGTAAAAAGAGATACTCCCGTAAAATCAGTCTCAGGTTAGACATATTAACCTGAGATTTTGCCTCGAGTATTAGCGGGCGTACGAAAAAACAAGATACACTCAATCAGAGCTACTAAATAATAATAAGAGAAAATTCGCTGAATTAACCCAGTTGGGGGCTTGAACGAGCTATTATGAGATTACGTAATCCTTCAAAAAAGTTGTCGGCAGATCCTAACGTGCTCAGCCAATGCAGCATTGTTATCGCTTTCCTGAATATCTTGTGGATACTAAGCATCATTATCCTTCTACCTACAACTCTGCCATGAGTAACCTTGTGCGAAGAAAGACACCCTTGAAGACCCACATCAGTTACTCTTGAGTTTTAGCCACTGTTGGACCACTACTGCAGAGCTAATGGGAGACCCTCAGATGTCAACTTGAATATGTTCAAAGAAAGCAGAGGTCAGTCTGAGGCTGTTTGAGAGAGAGCATTTCTAAGAATGGCACTGGTGATGGCCATATGCGCTTTCTGCTCCTCATATGTTGGGCGCCTTTGAAGTAAGTAGATGTTCAGTAGTCATTATATAAGTGACACTGACTATGGGAATGCGCCCTTTAGGTGATACCCCTTAGCTCTGTATTTTTATTTTTTTTTGCCTGGTGTTCCTTTCAGCTTCTTTTCGACCAATCTGAGTTGACACAGTAGGGAGCATCGCCACTTGGTGCGACTGACAGTTCCTGTCAATCCCTATTCAAACTCTTAAAAGAATGGTAAAGGTAGTCCCATATCAGATACTGCCCAAGGGGAGTGAAATGTTCGAGACTTCACTAAGCTAGGTCTAACGTCGACGAAAGGGGGGGGGGGGAGAGAACCAGTTCCCTTCCTCACTGCCTTTGCCTGTCCTAACTCAAGAGCACAGTCAGGTACCCAGTTACAGATGGGTAGACTGGAGTGTGACGCTACCGTGATTACGAACCCGACATCTTTGCCGCGAGAGACCAGCGTTCTAACTACTCTACCAGTCGGACGCTCAGATTAACTCTTTAAGACTTTTAAAAAAAAATCATCTCCAGACCTTTGACATTTATTTTTTATTGTCTAGCTGCTAATTTCAATCTTACAATAACTGGAAACTAAAAAAAGGACGCGCCTTTAAACTCAAATAGCCAGTCAATTATTTTCTCGTCAACAAATGCAATTCGTCTTCTGTGTTGCTTATTGTACTGTTAAGATAGCCGTGACATCGAGAATAGATGAACCGGAAATGTGATACACGATCGTCGGGGGCGGGTGACCAGAACGGCTGTAGGTTCACGACAGATAAAAATCAGAAATGCGCTGACGTCACACCTCAACAAAAGCTACACGACGCATGCCTGAGCTTACGTCAAACGAGAACATCCAGAATTTTGTGTGTGGGTGATTCTGTCATAACCAGCCATATCATTAAATTCGTCATGGTCAAACTATTAACATATGGCTGGAAACCAGGCCAGGACAGGATGAATGGTGGTTATGGTGGTTTCAAAACAAAACAAAAAAATTTGGATAATAAACTCCAGCAGAGTAACGCAAACTCTGCGAATTCATCACTGCATCACGTTATTACTACCAGGCAAACAAAATGAAGAGTTCGAAATATTGTGTGCACTTTCTGCTATGTGTGTGCAACAATGTGCGAGAAGAAGAAAAAAAAACTAACCCACACACAACAAAATTCCAAATATAAGTATATAAACCAATAAAACGGTATTAATTCAGTTCTACAAATTAACGGTTCGCATGAAACAAGGGACGTTTCGGGTTTTACCCTTCGTCAGCCACAGTTACAAACAGGTGACAAGGACAATAACTACATATAGGTACTACAAAAACATACGATGATGAGAAACATACACCAAATGAGCGATACAAGCAGATGGAAAAAGTAAACAACCACAGCGATGAGCGAAAAAATAGAACAATAATAATACAAGAAAATCGTGAAACCTGAAAGAAATACAGGGGACCTAAGACGCGTCAAAAGTGAGAAATGCAGTCAGCGACCCATAGCTAGACTGCTTGTGTCAGGGTTAGCGAACCAGAGCTGACCAAGACCCTACTCCACCTCCACGTGGTGGTCCTGGAAACAGGCTGCATCAATGAAGTCTGGCTGAGTGAGTAGGGATCGAAGAGGGAAGGCTAACCCGGTCCCAAAAATGCCGTGCTGAAGTCGGATGTGTCGGCCGAAAGGCGCAAATATCGCAGCTTCGCTGTAAACGGACACAACGCAACTAACGTCCTTTTCAGGATGAACAACGAAGAAGAAGAAGAAGACGAAGAAGAAGACGAAGAAGAAGACGAAGAAGAAGAAGAAGAAGAAGAAGAAGAAGAAGAGAAGGAGGAGGAGGAGGAGGAGGAGGAGGAGGAGGAAGGAGGAGGAGGAGGATGAGGAGGAGGAGGAGGAGGAAGGATATGAGGAGGAGGAGGAAGAAGAAGAAGAAGAAGAGGAAGAAGAAGAAGAAGAAGAAAAGAAGAAAAAGAAGAAGAGGAAGAAGAGGAAGAAGAGTAGAAGAAGAAGAAGAAGTAGAGAAGAAGAAGAAGGAGGAGAAGAAGAAGAAGAAAAGAACTAAGTAAAAGAATGAACAAAACTTCGGACTAAGTAAAAGGTCACTTAGCTAGATCCGTAGATGCTTGGAATAGAACACTGAGGTACCTTGTCCAAGAAATCGTCTAAGGAAGTGACGTATAAGATTATATATATATATATATATATATATATATATATATATATATATATATATATATATATATATATATATATATATATATATATATATATAATGGCTAGGATCGATTTAAAAAATTTCTCCAATCAAAGATTAATCGATTAATTTCGAACACTTTGATAAATTATTTTTGAAAAAATTATAAATAAAATTTTTTAAAATCATTAAGGACTTCATTTATTTTACTTGTTATAAGGCAACATCGTCCAACAAATATAATGACAATTCTGAAAAGTTACAACCAAGCACCTTATTATTATCGACCATACTTGCCAAATTCCATATCACAAACCTAACATAGCAAATGCTCTCGCACTTAAGCAAAAAAAAAAAAAAAATACATAAAACATTGCTAAAAATGGAATAATCGATGAAAATTTGTTTTATTAATTAATCGCTTAAAAAATTAATTAATCTTTAAAGAACACAGCCCTAAATATAGAGAGGGGAAAATGTAACAGTGTGCGACTATGAGTAAGTATCCGTAACAGTTTTCATTTTTAAAACTTTCGTTTTTAATGTTTAGGTTTGTGATAACAGCACTATGAAGGACACCAGACGACACTAGGGTACAATCTAAAATATCTAATTTGACAAGATTTAGAACACTCAAAGACACTAAATATTTTATAATCAAACCTGCCACCACGATCAGCAAGAAGATCGATGCTACAGGGAAAACTAACAACAACAAAAACTGGCCGTCACCAGCCAACTCTATTACTAAGATGTACGGATTAAAAGCTGCATATGATTAATAACACTATATTCGTGGCAGCCCTGTTTTAACAAACCAAGCAGGGACGCTTGATAAAGCTGGGATAATCTGGATACGGCTTCAGAGAAGTGACAAACAAATTGAGAATGGAAGGAGGTGTAGTAGGATCCCTGATACCCCGATCAAATAGATAAAATATTACAGATTATAAATCCAAATACTATAGAGATAACATAGGGGAGTTGTGCTCAACGTCTTCGTCATCGCCCGCAGTCGCGCAGGTTTCGAGAAAACCTTAACGCAAAGTGAATGGTACCCTCTCTAAATAGTACAAGCTTTCATACTCCGTCCTTGAAATTAACTATAACATTTTGATAGCCAAGGCGTGTTCGTTCCAAGAAAGAGTGAGAGAGAGAGAGACGGGGGAGTGACGGAAGGAGAAGAAGTATTAATAGAACGACAGGCGACATTGGTTCTAGGCATCACTTAGTGTAACGAGAGTGCGTGACTTTGCTACTAGCAGATTTGGAAAAGCGGCGCAAATCCACTACAAACCCCTTACCCACCCCGTTCACTAGTAGAGCAGTTTGAATGTATAAACACTTAGATAGGGCGACTGTAGTAAAAACACACAGACAAGCTCTCATTTCCTGTATAGTTGTATTTTTCTGATGAAATTCAAACGCGTTGCTTCGTTTTGAAAAATAGAACGAGAGAGGGAAGGAAAACGGCGGTAGATGTAAAGAAAAGAATAAAATAAACGAAAGGACAGTGGACAAAAACAATGATAATACTTGTTTATTGGAATATAATACTACCCATAATATTATATTATCTTACCGTAGAGGAAAAAATAGAGTATTTGTATAACTGTGGAAGGAAAAAGGCAATATTAAAAAGTATGATAAAGAGAGAAAAAAAATATAACGACTATATGACAGACAGCCGTCTGATCAACAATTGCCTTTTCTTATTAAAAACGCTTAGATAGTAACAGAAATATTGTAAAGAAAAGACAGAGAGACTAACGCATTGATGTCCTCACTCAACTTTGCCCGTCTGGGGAGAGAGGGGGACGTTACATTTTTGAAACTGAAATTTACTTTTGAAAAAAAAAGAGGCTAGTGGGCATAACATAATTCGATTGGCTGTGGTAGAATAGACTAATAGGAGTAATAAAAACGATTTGAAACCAGCGTTAGTTGCCACTCGAAGATAGATTTTTCACAAGTAGTGTTAGCATCAGACGCAAGGAATACATGACCAGTGCCTTCGCTGTTCTGCATCAGTGGCGATCTAAATGTGACCATTGATCGCCGGTTAACCTACAAATTGTGTATTATTTCAATGATGCGGTAAGATAAACATTTATGTAAACCTTATTATTGATATGTATCTGTATTATTGAATGTGTATGCATTATTGATGGGTAGAGGCAACACCAGAAAGGCGCCCAACTGAACACCTTGTGTTACGTCACAAGTGTTATTAGGGAAGATTACCATTTCTTTTAAAAGCCAGGCAGGCTTACTTAAACTTTGGGAGAGGATGAAAAGACATAGTTGGAAATAAAATATGACATTATTATAATTGGAAGACCAGCAAACCACTGGCCGTCTTCAGCAAGTCACAGTGTTTCACCTGACTGCATAAAATTAACTATAATTTTTCTATGAAAGGAATGTATCAAATTGATGAGTAAAATTTACCTGAATATGAAGCTGTCACCCTCTCAGATAGGAACGATAGCTGTTTATGTAGCCATAGATACTGATCTTGAAACTGTTGATAATGCTTAGTTGATTAGGGAAGGAGAGATATGTTTGAAATACTGAGGAGGCCTTAATCCTCTTAATTTCAGGGTTCCATGTTGAAATATTCAGTGAGCCATCCAAGACTTATTGAATCTGCACGTTCGAGGCAATAAGAATCTGATTGCTCCAAGACTCTGAAGATTGCTGTAGCAGTGTCAATACGTTGCAGTAGTGAAGACTATCGTTGTGGAAGAAAGACCACAGTGCACCAAAACTTGCAGATAAGAACCATATAAGGATTCATGATTTTTCACTTGACATAATCTCTCCAGTATTAAATCAACACAGCGTTCTTGAAGTGATGAACAAAATCGTTCCTCATAATAGTGACATTTATAGAATTTAGTGCTTCATCAGGACATTCCAAGTCATAGACATTTTTATAATATAAACAGACAAGTAGTCTTTGTTAATTTACATTACTGTAAATACATTTCTATTCTAATTGAGTTTTAAACATTCCTGTACCCAAGAAATTGAGGTACAGGAAATTAAATTGTAAAAAATTGTTACTCAAACTTTAACCATTGATTTGTTTTAATCATTTTCATTGAGTTACATTAGTGGTTGTTGTCATTATCTCTACATCACATATCACATTACCCTAGACATCTAGCCACATAACAACCATACACCTTAACATCAAAGTAGGATCAAAATATATCGCAGATTGAGGTCGTAGGGTGGTAGCAGTCAGGTACCCTGAGAACAAACATCATCAACTATTAGACTCAGGGACTTGCATAGCTGACCTCACTCTGTAGACAAGTAATATTTTAGTCAATAACATCCAAACCCACCACAGGAGGCAAGAGAAAAGTGACAAATAAATCAAGACAGGAAAGAAACAGAGACGCAAAGAAACAGTGCAATAAGACATATCATCAGGAATACACAAAGAATAATACAGTTCGATCTATACGATCACAAATACAAATATATCAAACTTGAACACATGACTTTCGCAATGTAAGATGAAACTATAGCAAATGGATGGATGGAGTGACCGCGGTAAAACCGAATAAAGTGGATTCCCGTTACGCAAGCTACTCGGAAACACTGGCGCACCACTAAGTCGTCTGAAGACGCTTAATTGCGGATGAAGAAAAAATGTAATCACTGTTATCCTCATGAAAAGAAACTGAGAATTGAAGAAAATATAGTCCCAACTTTTTCAAAAAGACTGCAATATAACACAATGTATTCACTGATTATCCTTCAGCTTCTCAAGCAGAACAGAACTTCAATCAATTTATGTCTTATGCCATCCCTTTTTTTTCTTTCTCTAGTTCATTTCTCCGTGTGTTTATTGGTTTCTCTCTACGTCTCTCTACCTGGAGATTCCACAACCAAGGACCACCGTATAATACTGTCAACAGTTTTCCTTAATTAAGGCGTATCTTATCCATTACCAGCGTCTTCTTCTCATCTCTTGCTCCACTGGCACTTATCTGGTTCTTGTCACCAGTTCCACAGTGGTGGTCTTGTCAGACCTTTTCAATACTTCAATTATACGGAAGCACAAGCACCCGTCTTTAAAAAAAAAAACAAAAAAAAAAATAAAAAAAACAATCCTAATAAAAATCAACAAACAGTACCACAACTCCTCCACAGTTTTTGTACCAACCAAGCTCTGTTGTCGAATGTATACAAGACAATAATGGCATTGTTCTTCGCGGTGAAACCTTATACTGTTCTCAGCGGTATCTGTAAGTCTTATTTTCTCGACAGGACAAAGAACCCTATCGTCTTCAGTCCACACACACAAACTCTCAGCTGTCCGTCTGAACCTACCTCAGATGGAACATTTCGAGACCCACTGCAACTTCTCTATTCCTAGATCTGGTTACCATTTTTGTTTCTAAACTATCTCAATGACAACAACTTCTATCAAACCCTTGTGCTTTCCTTCTATTTATTTATGCAGCGTCTCTTTCCTTAGATGTAAGCCCACCAACCAACTCTTGAACTAGGCATTATCTTTAAGTGTTAGTTTAATAACAAAACAGTCCTTTTTTGTGTTTGGTCAACTTTGCTTCATTAGTCTCAGAGAATCAAACGTTGCTATCGCGATCCTGAAACCTGTTCTCTCTCCCTTCCTCTTTTACTACATTGAAATCTCTCTCTCTCTCTCTCTCTCTCTCTCTCTCTCTCTCTCTCTCTCTCTCTCTCTCTCTCTCTCTCTCTCTCTCTCTCTCCCCCTTCCTCTCTCTCTGAAGGGCAGAATGTTAGACGGGCCTGCGCGCCCAATTCTTAACCCTTCGAAAATAAAGTTTGTTCGTTCTCTCTCTCTCTCTTTCTCTCTCTCTCTCTCTCTCTCTCTCTGTGAGTATTAGAAAACAAGAAGAAGAAATCTAAGACGCAAATACTTGAAATTAATAATACTATATGTGAACGGCTGCAACAACAACTACACAACAATCTGCCTTCAGGACACTGAACATAAAACACAACATCACAAGAAAAACAGCCGAAAAAAAAAGCGACGCTGTTATTTATGTACTTAAAAATTATTACGTTCGCCTGATGCTGAGTCTGCAAATGTCTTCAGGCTAAGCAAATGTTCAGCAAAGATAAACTTGACTGAATGTTTCCGAGAAAGCAGTCACTGAAGCCATATGAGCATATTAAGTATATACTTCTAACCCTGTACAAAAGATGTTACACATGTTTCTAAACAACAGTGCTTGTATGTGCGATGTGTGGTAATTATACAATCTCATTAAATGTTTGAAGAAGAAAAAACATTTCTGGTCTTGAACCGTTGAAATGTAGAGAATAGTACTGTCCACAGTAACTGAAAAGTCATTCATGTTTTTTATTTTTATTTGTATATCATCACTTGTATTTATTTGATATATATATATATATATATATATATATATATATATATATATATATATATATATATATATATATATATATATATATATATATATATATATATATATATATATATATACGAGCGTCGGATTGGCAGAGTGGTTAGAGTGCTGGTATCTCGCGGCAAAGGTGCCGGGTTCAATTCACGGTATCGACACGCTCCAGTTTACCCAGCTGTAAATGGGTACCTGAATCTGAGTTAGGGAATTAAAAGGCAGCGAAGAAGGGAACTGTTCACTCCCACCTCTCGATGCTGGGACCTGGTACGATGAAGTCTCTAACACTTCACTCCCCTATGGCAGCATCTGCTATGGGGCTACCTTTTTTATGAAGCAGACGTCAAAACCAGGAGAAATAACTGCAATTTGACAAATACATTTTATTTTAATTCCCAGAAACAAAGTACAATTAAAGTCAAATCTAAAATAGCGAAAAATCAGAATGTCACAAGAGACGACTAAAAATTGATGCCCGCTAAGAAACGGTCTTGAACAGGCCGGATCTCACGTTCAGTTGCAATGTTTATGTGGCATAATATTTTTTAATGTAATAAAATGGCAGTCAATTGTCTTTCTTTTGACTTTTGTTATGTAAGTTATTTAAACAGGCGTCAAATCATTTTAAAATAACAAGTGACTTTTGTTATGTAAGTTATTTAAACAGGCGTCAAATCATTTTAAAATAAAAAGTGACTTTTGTTATGTAAGTTATTTGAACAGGCATCAAGAAATCATTTTAAAATATCAAGTGATTTTTGTTATGTAAGTTATTTAAACAGGCGTCAAGAAATCATGTTAAAATAACAAGTGACTTTTGTTATGTAAGTTATTTGAACAGGCGTCAAGAAATCATTTTAAAATAAGAAGTGACCTTTCAATCACCCTATATAACGCGAGCAGACACTGACGATACGTCTTCTACTAATGTTCCAGTTACTATCATTGTTGTTATAGATCCAGCAGCGTCTGGACTCTTGCCCTGCGATCCAATGTCATAAGGTGTTGTTATTGTTTAATTAGGGCTGCTGAGCGGCTCGCTCTTCAGCAGCCAAAACCAAGTTGAAGACTCCTAGGTATTATCTATACAGTAGAGCTTGGCTTTCCCTGTGGCTTTTTCTGCCACTCTGAAACGTTGCGTTGAAGTCCTGAGCTCCAGTTTCTCCAGCTCGGCTGGCATTTAAAAAGATCATAACAGTAACAGTTACCGTCAAAGCTACTGGTACTCACATTACAGCTACTGTTAGTTCTACAATACCTAGCTAACAGATATACTACATTACACTACATTGTTCTATACCATTGTGGTGAAGTGGGATGTTATAAATATTTATAGGGGACTTAGTGTACTGACTGAGATCAGCTGTGAAGGTATCTATATCTATTAAGAGTAGTGTATTATAGATAACCTTACTTGCTACCACATATCTATATATCTCAGTCAGAATTATTCTGGAATAGCGTGATGACTACGTTATGTGTCTAGGGTATGTGTATGATGAAGTGTAAGTCACAACAACAGACAGATAAACAATTTAATTTAATCCACTACTCTTGACAACACTGTGACACTCACATACATATAACACTCTATGAGAATATCTTAAGGAGTCACTGATAACTTTTCAAATAACAATATGTATTCATTTTTGTCATAAAGGTATATGTGTCCTGATTCAAATACAAAGGAACCAGGAATCACAATCAATTTTAATTACAAGTATATGTACAGACTTTATCAATATGAATATTGTAGTGACATATATTATTAAAAATATCCTATGTGTGTCAGTTGTGTAGTAGTAATATGAGGTAATACTGGTTTTGTTTTGTTCAAGCTCTGTTGGTATTTGTCATCATGACTTCAATAGTTTGTCTTTTGGGACTAGTATTGGAGATGTTCTCAGTTCCTGATATTAATACAATTAAATTCCCCTCTGAATGTTATTTTTACAAAGTCCTTTCAAGATGAGGGGACATAATGTTGAGCTCAGCTGGCCAAATCAGCTTATCTTGCGTGATGGCGGCAGGCAAGGACTCCTCTGCTCGAATTCTCCTCTGGGCTCTGGAGACACCTCACTGATAGCTAAATGGACCAAGGAGTATGCTGTCCGACTCTGGATTCAGCAAAGCTCTGACCAGGTGCTGCTCAGTACCATCAAGACCACGGTCCCTGTAAACAAGAAGGATGTACCTTCTACTTCATAACTAATTGATACTCTAGTTCTACACTGAGCACAATACAACACAAACATTGAGTTCAGAGCGTTAGGCCAACTGTCAGCTTCATCTGAAATACTTTATACCAGTATTTACCTCCTTAATGGTTACCACGCCTCTGCACTTCCAGCATTATTTCTGTCTAATCAATCATCCAGGTGTCAGTGTACTATTTGGCCATTCCATGCCGTTTTACTTCCCTCCGACACCCTCTGTTCAGGCTGGAGCATTATAGGCTTTATCTCCTGTTTGCCACTGAACTACACATATATATACAGGCATAAATTAACAATTTACATTCAATTTTCATTAAAAGATACTGAATGGTTCAAGCTTACCACAATTTCATGGAAATAAACACAGATACGTTGATTAGCAATGAATTCTGGCACAATTACTGGCACAAATTCCCATCTGCTTATGTTCCAGGCTTTTATTTAACACAAATATGAGCTGGCTTCAACGCACTGTTGCTTTATCAAGATTATTTGCACTAGTGGTCTCGAACTAACGCTCCTAAGTGAGTATATCAGCGAGTCTAGCCAATGAGGCCACGTTTCGACAAGTGTTTGAAAAAATGTTACCTTTTCACGTCTCCCCTAACAACGAAAGATAGTATTTATAGCCCGACCAATCGTGGTTAGTCTTTCATTTGTTGCGCTCCAATCAATTTGGAGTTTACATGGTAGGCTAATTCTATAACGTA
The DNA here is from genome assembly GCA_024509875.1 of Oreohelix idahoensis. Lineage (NCBI taxonomy): Eukaryota > Metazoa > Mollusca > Gastropoda > Stylommatophora > Oreohelicidae > Oreohelix > Oreohelix idahoensis. The sequence continues at coordinate 176,129 of JAMPIV010004995.1, forward strand.
AGATTTTTTTCAAACACGTTATAAAAAAATTTTATGAGCAGAAATGATTCCATGCTGTCAGGCATCCCCACTATTTTATTTTGGGTATAATTTATTAATTCCTGGACTATTTGCGTAACGTTTTACATATTCTTTGTCAGCAAGCCCTAAGGAACCCAAATATCCAAATTTAAAAGAGCTACGTGGCTGCGTTCAAAATATGCAATTTCTTCACCTCCTGTTTCGAAGATGTGCTGTCTGGGTACTGTAATGTTTTCAACGTAAACCCATCTATTGTTATCTTTCCTAATAAGCGTTTTTTATGATTTATAAACCTAACTCTGGGATGGGTAATGTATTTTATCACTGTCCGTCTGAAAAAAAGTTAGTGCATGTAGTCTTACACGCGTGATGGCAGCATTTGTGTATCGCGCGAAGCGTGTTGCATGCGTTCCTGATTTTCAGCCCTCCCTTCTCTCTTTATCCTTTAGTCCATCTGTTCGTTCGTTTTGGTAACGCAGTATAATTAATGTTAGGATTAATTTAGGTCATTACGCAGTCTGCCTCTCAATGTTTTTCCAAGAAATACAGCACACGTTTCATTGAAGAAAGCGGGTATAATACAGTAAGCTTTTACTATCAACGTGAAAGCGTTACAATTTGCAGACGAAGCAGAAAACAAGGGGGATTTCGAGTACATTCTTTGTGACAGCACTGTTATTTACCATTCTTCTTCCTTTATTTATTATATGTATTTATTAGGCTTTATATTTACTTGATAATTTATATATATATGTGGATTAGAATATTCCACGACACCTCCCCTCTTAAAACAGACATTATATGTCAGTCCTTTATTCTATATACACATAGAGAAATTTATTATTATTTCTGGGGTTTACGGTGATTCTCATCACACGGATGGCGGCTTAAAAAATCCGCTCCCAAATTGGTTTTTCCAGATATATACTCAATGCTAAAATTATATGGAGCCAAAAGTAAAGACCATCGGAGTAACCTGGAGTTCTCATGCCTAGCCTGTGCTAGAAACGATAACGGTTTGTGGTCTGTTTGCAACTTAAATGCCTTCCCATATAGATAAATATTGAATTTCTTTATCGCCCATATTACTGCAAGACATTCTTTTTCGCTAGTTGAGTAGTTGATTTCAGCTTTATTCAACTTTCTGCTAGCATATGCCACTGGGCTTAATTCCCCATCCAATGCATCTGATTTCTGTAGTAGAGTTGCACCTAACCCAATATTACTTGCATCCGTCCTTACTATGAATTCTTGACTTAAGTCAGGTAATTTCAAAATGGGTTTACTTGTGAGCTTTTCCTTCAATTCTTGGTAAGTCATTTCACATTGTGGTGTCCATGTAATGCGATCTGGATGTTCTTTACGTGTCAATTCAGTTAACGGTGCACATATGGAATTAAAGTTTTTGATATACTTCTGGTAGAAACCACATAATGAGACAAAGGATCTCACGTCCTTCTTGGTTTGTGGTCTCGGGGCTTTCTGTAGTTTCTCTAAATTCTTTGGGTCAGGGGTCATGTTTCCCTGATAAAACTGTGTGTCCCAAAAATTCCAATTCTTTACATCCAACGCAACATTTGGTTGGTCGGGCTGTTAAATTTGCCTCCCTAAGTCGATCAAACAGCATGTTCAGAGAGTCAATGTGTTCCTCAAATGTTTCTGTTGCTATAAGGATATCATCCATAAAATTTGTTATACAGGGATTATTCAGAGGATCCAATAATTTTTCTCATCATTCTAGAGAAGACACTAGGCGCATTCTTCAATCCAAATGGCAATCTATTAAACTCATAGTGTCCTTCTGAGGTACTAAAAGCTAGGTATGGTCTAACCTCAGGCTTCACTGGAATCTGATAGTATCCTTTACTCAGATCCACTTTTGAGAAATATTTAGCTTTATTTAGTCTGGCAAACAGCTGATTTGTATCCGGCAATGGATCCACCTGTCCTTCTGTAATAGCATTCAGTCTCCTGTAATCTATACAGAGTCTATGTTCTCCAGAGGGCTTCCTTAAGAGTACAACACCGGAACTATACGAAGATTCACTGTGCGAAATAATTCCTTCCTTCAACAGATAGTCTATCTCTTCCTTCAAAGCTTTCTCCTTAGCAAACGGAATCGAATATGGTTTCATACAGACAGGTGTGGAGTCTATTAGTTTCATATCATATTCCAATAGGTTTGTATGCCCTGGTCGGTCTGTTAACACCTCTGCATGATTATTTAGAACCTGTTGCACTCTCTCTTTCTGTGTTTTCGTTAAATGTGTACTGATTTTCACCTGTGCTGCTGTCTCACAGGGGTGTAATGAATATTCAAATGATGAAAGTGGTTCCTTTTTCATCTCCATGGCGATGGACAAGGTCAACAAGTGTGTCTCTTCCTGATGTTCTCTTTCCAAATATTTCTTCAGGAGATTCACATGATAGATTTTTTCTTTCCCCTTCTTATCTATCTTATAATTTGTTCTAGACACCTTCTCTAGAACTGTATATGGACCCTGCCATCCAATTTGTAACTTATTATGACTCCCAGGCAAAAGAAGCAGTACTTTCTCTCCCACAGCCAAATTTCTGTCCTTCGCCTTCCTGTTATAATAGGCAGCATGTTTCTTCCTGGCTTGTTTCAAATTTTCATTGGCAAGTTTCCAGCCAGTTTTTAACCGAGTGGTCAGCTCATTCACATATTGGTATGAAGATGTAATGTTTTCCTCTGCCTTTTCATCAGTCCACGTTCTTAACATAGCTACATATGGACCTTTAATTGTGTGGACCTATTTGTCCATGCACCGGTATGGTCTCTTCCACTCGAAGCTTTATAGTGATGATTTTTCCTCCCAGAATTATCATTCACAAAACGACCGCTACCAAGTTTTCTTTTGGGGCTTTCTCCCCACTTAAAATTCTTGATGAGAGATTTCCTCTCTACATCCTCTCCTCCAGTTTGTTTAAGTCCGATTGAGGGATTTTCGGCTTATCCTGGGGTAAGACATCTTTTTGCACTCTCCGCATAGTGGCCATTGTAAAACAGTTAAGTGAAGCTTGTCCGTGAAAAGGGGCTTCCCATTCCATTTGGTCCACTTTTTCAAATTTATATTTCTTTTTATTATCAGGCCTAATTTTGCCCCGTGGCGTGTCCAGGTCCTGATCCATGTTCCCACTTGTGGGTGTTCCCTCATGTGCTATGCTACACCTTTCTACAAAGTTCTCAATGTCCCATCTTGCTTTGGCCAATAATAATTGTGAGCCACCTTTTGAATGATGGTACCTATTTTCTCATGGTCCCCATCTGGTTTCACATGTAGGCTCCTTATTAAGTCTGTCCTATATCTTTTAGGAAGAACCAGCTGTCCGTGACCTTTGGATCTAGCTCCAGTCTTCCTATACATCAACTTGTTTTTCATGTAAAAATCTCCCTTGCCTGGAGTTGTATGACAAGTTGACAATTTTCTGAAACAAGGCTTGAGTGTTTTATCCCCAGCCTGTGCCTTCCTCATCTCTTCTGGAGTGGAATCTAACATAATATCCTCCTCCTGTCTTGAGGTCGACCTGACCTGAAGGGTTGCCATATACACAGGTTTCCTTCTGCAACGGTCAGTGTCATGATTGTCCATCTGACAATTCTTACACCACCTTTTTCCTTGGTTAAAGATATTTTCTTACCGCCACAACCATTAGAATTAATATCAACCCTAAAAAATTAACTTTCATCGTGACGTGTGTGGAATTTATTTTTATTGGGTCATACCGGGGCCCTATCATCAGACTGGTGGCTTACGACCGGGTTTTTATGTTGATCCTGTGTGGGGTTATTATTAAGTTCTGTGGGTTGACCCCTGAAACACAAATCAGTTATCTCGGGAGTTATTTGTGGTGGAATTGTCTCTAAGCGCAAGCCTGATTATGGGTTAGCAAATTATTAATGGCAAATCTACCCTTGCTTCTTCTGATAAGGTTGGTGTCTTGTTGGTTTGGGAACCATACATTCTCAGGTCTGTGCAACATGGACTACTCTATTAATCAGGCCAACAAACTACCCCCCATCCCCAGTGCCTCCCTACCTGTTCTTTCACGGGCAACACCCCCATTTCCATGATTTTCTACCCCATGACAGGTCCATTTCTCCCCCCTTTAGTTCCAGTTTGAGTGTTGTTTTTTATTTTGAATCACAAATTTGAAGTCTTTTAGGTGATTGGTTTACCTTACAATCTATTTGCACTTCTTAATTTATTTTTGTATTGTTTTCATGAACGCCATGGGGTCCAATTATATCAATAATCCCCCTCATTTCCTTTATTTTGATCACTGAGGTTCATTTATTTAACTAAGAGCTTTCCTGGTTTTTTGTCCATAAATTTTCTTCTCTGAACATTCGAAGGGCACCCTCATTTTTGCACTTCTGACATCACTAATTTTGTTCCGTATGACTGGTATTCCTTGGCCTGAATGTTAGGCGTTCCCCATTTCTCCTGCACCATAAGATATAGAGTGTCCCCCACATCTGAGATATCCAGGGGTTACTAGATCATTACATCCCTGGCCTATAAAGGTCCTTAATTTTTTTTGGTTTATTTTTTATTTTCCTTCAAATGACAAAAAAGGATATCCCAGTTTCTCCGAAGTAATTCTTTCTATATCATAGTGAATTGTATCTTTGGTTACCTGGGAGTGATAAATCAAACCGTATTGCCGTTCAGCCCCTTTGTGCAGGGACGGGCACCATATTTTGGGTTGCCCCCTTAATCATACCCAAACAACTCCCTTAGTCGTTACCAATGTTTCATTAGTAGGTTTTTGTCTTGGCTTTGTATTTGTGTTAGGGTGGAGGTTTATTTTCATTCCTATAAAGTTTATTTAATAATTTAGGGGTGTTAGCCCTTTCTGCGTCAAGAAGCGTCTAACAGGTACGCTTGTTGCAGCCAGTGGACTTCATATTCCTCGGTTGATTTAACTATGTGCTCTGTTATTACCTATCTGCTTCCACCCTATTTCTTTCTATTTCTTAACCTTATAGGCCTCAATACTAAAAACCCCATTATAGAAAATACTTGGTGGTTAGGTGTCTCTGCCTCAAAAAGTTACCATGAGTTTTACGGACATTTTCTAATTTTTTTTTAAAAACTTTGGGTCCTTTTCGGCGGTCTTTTCTTTTGCTGCATATACCGTGGTTCTAATTTACGCTTTCAGCTAAATAGTTCGATACTCTCCCCCACATTCCCCTCATCTTTCGTTTTCTGGCGTTTCACCCAACTGCTAATGATTCTAAATGAAAAATTATACTACTGCTTTGTTTATCTTTGTGAAGATATACTTTTTAACATAATGGTTTAGTCCTATTCCATAATCTTTTTTCTGAAAGATTTTGATTGTTTTTGCCTGAGGGTTCTTACCTGAAAAACCTGAGTCTGTCATTTAGGCTATAACCCATATAGGTCGGCCACATTGAGTAACCTAAATTGAGGGGTTTGCAAAAATTTATAAAGATTTTAAGCCTGCTATTCAATCTTATAAGGGGTCAAATGGGCCCTGTTGGGAAATAACTCAAATGAAAATAATCCACCTTTCAAAAGAAATCCTTTTAGTTCTTTCAAATTTCGTTGGAAAGCTCCCTTTGTACGCATCTTTTCCATATGTTTTTTTAGTATGTTCAGAGATATACATCAAATTTCCCCAAATTTGCCACCACCTCCACATGAACAGCAAAGTAGCCTTGAGGATTCTCACTTGTAGTAACCTTCCTTATCTGTTTCTGCAGCTAAATCTTATAGGACTTCTCCTTTCTGTATGAGCATCTTGTGAAATCACCTCTACGCCCTTTCCACTACTTCCAATCTGGTAATTCCCTTTGTTAGATATTCTCCAATGCTCAACCTTCCTCACTTCCTCTATTTTTCCTCATCAGCTTGCAAAGCTAATTCATTCTCGGTCTGGATTCTCTTTTAAACTTGGCCAACTGTCTTACGGTTTTCCCTTTCGGGGCTTTCCCAAACAATATGCTTCTAAGCCTCTTTTGTCTTCGGCTCATAATCTATACAAAAAACCTCTTCAAAAGTCTTCAAGCCTCAGTTTTACGCAACCTCTGTTAATGTTCCGTCCGATTTTTCAACGTGCTAACTTTCTTTTAATAGGCGTCCTTTTTTGTCTTAAATTCTTTCTCTTTCTTCGCGTTCAATATGAGAAAAATTTGTCACCCATTTTCCGTTTAGTGACATAGGCAACCATAACTTGCCCATCTAATCCTAACTCTTTTGCAGTCTGTACACAGCAAGCAGATTCGAAAAAATTTGGCCAGGTCCCGTCCCCATTGTCTAATCAGGTAAAAATTTTTATTTTAACAATGTCTAACCAACTAATGACATAAATCCATCTAAATCTTTTAATATAATGGACAACACAGGCACCGTGAGCTCAACCTTATTTAATTCCACCCAAGGATACCTTTTAATTCTTATATTCCCTGAAGTGAATTACCCCCAATATTTTTAATAGTTAAAGATTCAAAATCCCAAGAGCGAGACCCCAATATATGTGGTGAAGTGGGATGTTATAAATATTTATAGGGAACTTAGTGTACTGACTGAGATCAGCTGTGCAGGTATCTATATCTATTAAGAGTAGTGTATTAAGGTATCTATATCTATTAAGAGTAGTGTATTATAGATAACCTTACTTGCTACCACATATCTATATATCTCAGTCAGAATTATTCTGGAATAGTGTGATGCTACGTTATGTGTCTAGGGTATGTGTATGAAGAAGTGTAAGTCACAACAACAGACAGATAAACAATTTAATGTAATCCACTACTCTTGACAACACTGTGACACTCACATACATATAACACTCTACAAAGATATCTTAAAAGAGTCACTGATAAACTTTCAAATAACAATATGTATTCATTACTGGCATGAATGAATATGTGTCCTGATTCAACTACAAGGGAACCAGGAATCACAATCAATTTAAATTACAAGTTATGTACAGAATGTATTTAATATGAATATTGTAGTGACATATATTATTACAAATGTTCTATGTGTGTCAGTTGTGTAGTAGTAAAATGAGGTAATACTGGTTTTGTTTTGTTCAAGCTCTGTTGGTATTTGTCATCATGACTTCAATAGTTTGTCTTTAGGGACTATTGGAGATGTTCACAGTTCCTGATTTTAAGACAAGTAAATTCCCCTCTGAATGGTATTTTTATAAAGTTATTTCAAGATGAGGGGACATAATGTTGAGCTCAGCTGGCCAATTCGCTTATCTGGCGTGATGGCGGCAGGAAAGGACTCCTCTGCTCGAATTCTCCTCTGGGCTCAGGAGACACCTCACTGATAGCTAAAAAGACCAAGGAGTATGCTGTCCGACTCTGGATTCAGCAAATCTCTGACCAGATGCTGCTCACTACCATCAAGACCACTGTCCCACAATTTCATGGAAATAAACACAGATACGTTGATTAGCAATGAATTCTGGCACAAACTGGCACAAATTCCGTTCTGCCTATGTTCCAGGCTTTTATTTTAGCAAAAATGTGAGCTGGCTTCAACGTACTGTCGCTTTATCAAGCTTATTTGAATTAGTGGTCTCGAACTAACGCTCCCAAGTGTGTATATCAGCGAGACTGGCCAATGAGCCACGTTTCGACAAGTGTTTGAAAAAATGTTATCTTTTCCCGTCTCCCCTAACAACCAAGATAGTATTTATAACCCGACCAATCGTGGTTAGGCTTTCATTTGTTGCGCTCCAATCAATTTGGAGTTTACATGGTAGGCTATTTATGTAACGTAAGGTTTTTTCAAACACGTTATAAAAAAAATTTTATGAGCAGAAATGATTTTATGCTGTCAGGCACCCCCAATATTTTATTTTGGGTATAATTTATTAATTCCTGGACTATTTGCGTAACGTTTTACATATTATTTGTCAGCAAACCCTAAGGAACCCAAAAATACTAATTTAAAGGAGCTACGTGGCTGCGTTCAAAATATGCAATTTCTTCTATCTCCTGTTTAGAAGATGTGCTGTCTGGGTACTGTTATGTGTTCAAACGTAAACCCATATAATGTTGTCTTTTCTAATAAGAGTCTGTTATGAATTATAAACCTAACTCTGGGAAAGGGTAGTGTATTTTATCACTGTCCGTCTGAAAAAAAAAAATTAGTGCATGTAGACTTACACGCGTGATGGTAGTAATTGTGTATCGCGCGAAGCGGGTTTAGTGTTCGGCTTTCTGCCTCTCCCTTCTCTTTTTATCCCTTTAGTCCATCTGTTCGTTCGTTTTGGTAACGCAGTATAATTAATGTTAGGGTTAATTTAGGTCATTACGCAGTACGTCTCAATGCTTTTCCAAGAATTACAGCACACGTTTCATTGAAGAAGGCGGGTAATAATACAGTAAGCTTTACTATCAACGTGAAAGCGTTACAATTTGCAGACGAAGCAGAAAACAAGGGGGATTTCGAGTACATTCTTTGTGACAGCACTGTCATTTTACCATTGCTCTTTTCTTTATTATATGTATTTATTAGGCTTTATATTTACCTAATAATTTATATATGTGGATTAGAATATTTCATGACACCTCCCCTCTTAAAACAGACATTATATGTCAGTCCTTTATTCTATATACACATATAGAAATTTATTATTATTTCTGGGGTTTACGGTGATTCTCATCACACGGATGGCGGCTTAAAAAATCCGCTCCCAGATTGGTTTTTCCAGATATATATTCAATGCTAAAATTATATGGAGCCAGAAGCAAAGACCATCGGAGTAACCTAGAGTTCTCATGCTTAGCCTGTGCTAAAAACGATAAAGGTTTGTGGTCAGTTTGCAACTTAAATGCCTTCCCATATAGATAAATATTGAATTTCTTTATTGCCCATATTACTGCAAGACATTCTTTTTCGCTAGTTGAGTAGTTGATTTCAGCTTTATTCAACTTTCTGCTAGCATATGCCACTGGGCTTAATTCCCCATCCAATGCATCTGATTTCTGTAGTAAAGTTGCACCTAACCCAATATTACTTGCATCCGTCCTTACTATGAATTCTTGACTTAAGTCAGGTAATTTCAAAATGGGTTTACTTGTGAGCTTTTCCTTCAATTCTTGGTAAGTCATTTCACATTGTGGTGTCCATGTAATGCGATCTGGAAGTCCTTTACGTGTCAATTCCGTTAAAGGTGCACATATGGAATTAAAGTTTTTGATATACTTCTGGTAGAAACCACATAATGAGACAAAGGATCTCACGTCCTTCTTGGTTTGTGGTCTCGGGGCTTTCTGTAGTTTCTCTAAATTCTTTGGGTCAGGGGTCATGTTTCCCTGATAAACTGTGTGTCCCAAAAAATTCCAATTCTTTACATCCAACGCAACATTTGGTTGGTCGGGCTGTTAAATTTGCCTCCCTAAGTCGATCAAACAGCATGTTCAGAGAGTCAATGTGTTCCTCAAATGTTTCTGTTGCTATAAGGATATCATCCATAAAATTTGTTATACAGGGATTATTCAGAGGATCCAATAATTTTCTCATCATTCTAGAGAAGACACTAGGCGCATTCTTCAATCCAAATGGCAATCTATTAAACTCATAGTGTCCTTCTGAGGTACTAAAAGCTAGGTATGGTCTAACCTCAGGCTTTACTGGAATCTGATAGTATCCTTTACTCAGATCCACTTTTGAGAAATATTTAGCTTTATTTAGTCTGGCAAACAGCTGATTTGTATCCGGCAATGGATCCACCTGTCCTTCTGTAATAGCATTCAGTCTCCTGTAATCTATACAGAGTCTATGTTCTCCAGAGGGCTTCCTTAAAAGTACAACACCGGAACTATACGAAGACTCACTGTGCGAAATAATTCCTTCCTTCAACAGATAGTCTATCTCTTCCTTCAAAGCTTTTTCCTTAGCAAACGGAATCGAATATGGTTTCATACAGACAGGTGTGGAGTCTATTAATTTCATATCATATTCCAATAGGTTTGTATGCCCTGGTCGGTCTGTTAACACCTCTGCATGATTATTTAGAACCTGTTGCACTCTCTCTTTCTGAGTTTTCGTTAAATGTGTACTGATTTTCACCTGTGCTGCTGTCTCACAGGGGTGTAATGGATATTCAAATGATGAAAGTGGTTCCTTTTTCATCTCCATGGCGATGGACAAGGTCAACAAGTGTGTCTCTTCCTGATGTTCTCTTTCCAAATATTTCTTCAGGAGATTCACATGATAGATTTTTTCTTTCCCCTTCTTATCTATCTTATAATTTGTTCTAGACACCTTCTCTAGAACTGTATATGGACCCTGCCATCCAATTTGTAACTTATTCTGACTCCCGGGCAAAAGAAGCAGTACTTCTCTCCCACAGCCAAATTTCTGTCTTTCGCCTTCCTGTTATAATAGGCAGCATGTTTCTTCCTGGCTTGTTTCAAATTTTCATTGGCAAGTTTCCAGCCAGTTTTCAACCGAGTGGTCAGCTCATTCACATATTGGTATGAAGATGTAATGTTTTCCTCTGCCCTTTTCATCAGTCCACGTTCTTAACAAAGCTACATATGGACCTTTAATTGTGTGGACCTATTTGTCCATGCACCGGTATGGTCTCTTCCACTCGAAGCTTTATAGTGATGATTTTTCTTCCCAGAATTTTCATGCACAAAACGACCGCTACCAATTTTTCTCTTGGGGCTGTCTCCCCTCTTAAAATTCTTGATGAGAGATTTCCTCTCTACATCTTCTTCCTCCAGTTTGTTTAAGTCCGATTGAGGGATTGTCGGCTTATCCTGGGGTAAGACATCTTTTTGCACTCTCCGCATAGTGGCCATTGTAAAACAGTTAAGTGAAGCTTGTCCGTGAAAAGGGGCTTCCCATTCCATTTGGTCCACTTTATCAAATCTATTTTTCCTTTTATTGTCAGGCCTGATTTTGCCCCGTGGCGTGTCCAGGTCCTGATCCATGTTCCCACTTGTGGGTGTTCCCTCATGTGCTATGCTACACCTTTCTACAAAATTCTCAATGTCCCATCTTGCTTTGGGCCAATAATAATTGTGAGCCACCTTTTGAATGATGGTACCTATCTTCTCATGGTCCCCATCTGGTTTCACATGTAGGCTCCTTATTAAGTCTGTCCTATATCTTTTTGGAAGAACCAGCTGTCCGTGACCATTGGATCTAGCTCCAGTCTTCCTATACATCAACTTGTTTTTCATGTAAAAATCTCCCTTGCCTGGAGTTGTATGACAAGTTGACAATTTTCTGAAACAAGGCTTGAGTGTTTTATCCCCAGCCTGTGCCTCCTCATCTCTTCTGGAGTGGTATCTAACATAATATCCTCCTCCTGTCTTGAGGTCGACCTGACCTGAAGGGTTGCCATATACACAGGTTTCCTTCTGCAACGGTCAGTGTCATGATTGTCCATCTGACAATTTTTACACCACCTTTTTCCTTGGTTGAAAGATTTTCTTTCATCATATTTCCTTTCATCGAATTGTGGGAATTTATTTTTATTGTCATACCGTGGCCTATCAAATTGGTGCTTACCTTTATTTTGATCCTTAGGATCAAATTTATTAAAGTTCTGTGGTGCCCTAAAGTTGTCCACCTGTTTCTTTTTATTACCTGTTACCTCTGCTTGAGCTGCTTGATACCTTTCAGCAACATTTAGCAACTCATCCAGCCTCTCTGCACCTTGTTCCATGAGAAACTTTCTCAGGTCTGGAGCCATGGACTCTCTTAGTTGCTCTATAAGGACCATTTCCTTAAGATCTTGGGTTTTCCCCAGAGAAGTCCATTTCTCCAAGTATGTCTCTATTCGTGCAGAGAACTGGTGATAGGTTTCACCTGACAGTAGTTTAGCATTCCTAAATTTTTTTCTATAAAATTCTGCATTCTTTTCATACCTTAACAAAAGAGCCTGCTTTAGCATGTCATAATTTTCCTGATCACCTCTGCTCATTTTTGCAAAAACTTCATAAGCTGCCCCACGAAGTCCCTGAGATAACTTTAAGCTCCACCTTTCTCTCTCCAACCCATACGTGGTAGCTAATAGTTCGTACCTATTTATATAGCTCTCAATATCATCGTCTTTCTCAACAAAATGATCTAAATGAAAATTCATAGCTGAGATTGAGGCTCCTTGAGTAACCGTAGCATCAGAGGCAAAAGGACTGGCACCATTTTCAGGAGCATGGCCTTGAAACTCAAACTCCCTTAGTCGTAACTCATGTTCCCTTTGTAATCTTTTCTCCTCCTTTTCTGCTTCCCTCTCTGCAGCTAATCTCTTCTCTTCTCTTCTGCAGCTAATTTCTTCTCTTCTCTTTCTGCAGCTAATCTTTTGTCTTCTCTTTCTGCTTCCAATTTCTTAACCTCTTTGTCAGCCTCAATCTGCAACCTCTTAGTCTCAGCCTCAGCTTGCAACCTCTTAGTCTCAGCCTCTAACTTTCTTTCGGCCTCTTTTTCTAATCTTCTTTCTTCGCGTTCAATAAATTTGTCACATTCCGTTGTGACATAGGCAACCATAACTTGCCCATCTAATCCTAACTCTTTTGCAGTCTGAACCGCAGCAGATCGAAATTTGGCCAGGTCCGCCATTGTCTATTATGTAAATTTATACAATGTCTAACCAACAATTCAATCTCTAATGGACAACACAGGCACCGTGAGCTCAACCTTATTTAATTCCACCCAAGGATACCTTTTAATTCTTATATTCCCTGAAGTGAATTACCCCCAATATTTTTAATAGTTAAAGATTCAAAATCCCAAGAGCGAGACCCCAATATATGTGGTGAAGTGGGATGTTATAAATATTTATAGGGGACTTAGTGTACTGACTGAGATCAGCTGTGAAGGTATCTATATCTATTAAAAGTAGTGTATTATAGATAACCTTACTTGCTACCACATATCTCTTTATCTCAGTCAGAATTATTCTGGAATAGTGTGATGCTACGTTATGTGTCTAGGGTATGTGTATGAAGAAGTGTAAGTCACAACAACAGACAGATAAACAATTTAATGTAATCCACTACTCTTGACAACACTGTGACACTCACATACATATAACACTCTACAAAGATATCTTAAAAGAGTCACTGATAAACTTTCGAATAACAATATGTATTCATTACTGGCATGAATGAATATGTGTCCTGATTCAACTACAAGGGAACCAGGAATCACAATCAATTTAAATTACAAGTTATGTACAGAATGTATTTAATATGAATATTGTAGTGACATATATTATTACAAATGTTCTATGTGTGTCAGTTGTGTAGTAGTAAAATGAGGTAATACTGGTTTTGTTTTGTTCAAGCTCTGTTGGTATTTGTCATCATGACTTCAATAGTTTGTCTTTAGGGACTATTATTGGAGATGTTCACAGTTCCTGATTTTAAGACAAGTAAATTCCCCTCTGAATGGTATTTTTATAAAGTTATTTCAAGATGAGGGGACATAATGTTGAGCTCAGCTGGCCAATTCGCTTATCTGGCGTGATGGCGGCAGGAAAGGACTCCTCTGCTCGAATTCTCCTCTGGGCTCAGGAGACACCTCACTGATAGCTAAAAAGACCAAGGAGTATGCTGTCCGACTCTGGATTCAGCAAATCTCTGACCAGATGCTGCTCACTACCATCAAGACCACTGTCCCACAATTTCATGGAAATAAACACAGATACGTTGATTAGCAATGAATTCTGGCACAAACTGGCACAAATTCCGTTCTGCCTATGTTCCAGGCTTTTATTTTAGCAAAAATGTGAGCTGGCTTCAACGTACTGTCGCTTTATCAAGCTTATTTGAATTAGTGGTCTCGAACTAACGCTCCCAAGTGTGTATATCAGCGAGACTGGCCAATGAGCCACGTTTCGACAAGTGTTTGAAAAAATGTTATCTTTTCCCGTCTCCCCTAACAACCAAGATAGTATTTATAACCCGACCAATCGTGGTTAGGCTTTCATTTGTTGCGCTCCAATCAATTTGGAGTTTACATGGTAGGCTATTTATGTAACGTAAGGTTTTTTCAAACACGTTATAAAAAAAATTTTTATGAGCAGAAATGATTTTATGCTGTCAGGCACCCCCAATATTTTATTTTGGGTATAATTTATTAATTCCTGGACTATTTGCGTAACGTTTTACATATTATTTGTCAGCAAACCCTAAGGAACCCAAAAATACTAATTTAAAGGAGCTACGTGGCTGCGTTCAAAATATGCAATTTCTTCTATCTCCTGTTTAGAAGATGTGCTGTCTGGGTACTGTTATGTGTTCAAACGTAAACCCATATAATGTTGTCTTTTCTAATAAGAGTCTGTTATGATTTATAAACCTAACTCTGGGAAAGGGTAGTGTATTTTATCACTGTCCGTCTGAAAAAAAAATTAGTGCATGTAGACTTACACGCGTGATGGTAGTAATTGTGTATCGCGCGAAGCGGGTTTAGTGTTCGGCTTTCTGCCTCTCCCTTCTCTTTTTATCCCTTTAGTCCATCTGTTCGTTCGTTTTGGTAACGCAGTATAATTAATGTTAGGGTTAATTTAGGTCATTACGCAGTACGTCTCAATGCTTTTCCAAGAATTACAGCACACGTTTCATTGAAGAAGGCGGGTAATAATACAGTAAGCTTTACTATCAACGTGAAAGCGTTACAATTTGCAGACGAAGCAGAAAACAAGGGGGATTTCGAGTACATTCCTTGTGACAGCACTGTCATTTTACCATTGCTCTTTTCTTTATTATATGTATTTATTAGGCTTTATATTTACCTAATAATTTATATATGTGAGAATATCTTAAGGAGTCACTGATAACTTTTCAAATAACAATATGTATTCATTTTTGTCATAAAGGTATATGTGTCCTGATTCAAATACAAAGGAACCAGGAATCACAATCAATTTTAATTACAAGTATATGTACAGACTTTATCAATATGAATATTGTAGTGACATATATTATTAAAAATATCCTATGTGTGTCAGTTGTGTGTAGTAGTAATATGAGGTAATACTGGTTTTGTTTTGTTCAAGCTCTGTTGGTATTTGTCATCATGACTTCAATAGTTTGTCTTTTGGGACTAGTATTGGAGATGTTCTCAGTTCCTGATATTAATACAATTAAATTCCCCTCTGAATGTTATTTTTACAAAGTCATTTCAAGATGAGGGGACATAATGTTGAGCTCAGCTGGCCAAATCAGCTTATCTTGCGTGATGGCGGCAGGCAAGGACTCCTCTGCTCGAATTCTCCTCTGGGCTCTGGAGACACCTCACTGATAGCTAAAAAGACCAAGGAGTATGCTGTCCGACTCTGGATTCAGCAAAGCTCTGACCAGGTGCTGCTCAGTACCATCAAGACCACGGTCCCTGAAAACAAGAAGGATGTACCTTCTACTTCATAACTAATTGATACTCTAGTTCTACACTGAGCACAATACAACACAAACATTGAGTTCAGAGCGTTAGGCCAACTGTCAGCTTCATCTGAAATACTTTATACCAGTATTTACCTCCTTAATGGTTACCACGCCTCTGCACTTCCAGCATTATTTCTGTCTAATCAATCATCCAGGTGTCAGTGTACTATTTGGCCATTCCATGCCGTTTTACTTCCCTCCGACACCCTCTGTTCAGGCTGGAGCATTATAGGCTTTATCTCCTGTTTGCCACTGAACTACACATATATATACAGGCATAAATTAACAATTTACATTCAATTTTCATTAAAAGATACTGAATGGTTCAAGCTTACCACAATTTCATGGAAATAAACACAGATACGTTGATTAGCAATGAATTCTGGCACAATTACTGGCACAAATTCCCATCTGCTTATGTTCCAGGCTTTTATTTAACACAAATATGAGCTGGCTTCAACGCACTGTTGCTTTATCAAGATTATTTGCACTAGTGGTCTCGAACTAACGCTCCTAAGTGAGTATATCAGCGAGTCTAGCCAATGAGGCCACGTTTCGACAAGTGTTTGAAAAAATGTTACCTTTTCACGTCTCCCCTAACAACGAAAGATAGTATTTATAGCCCGACCAATCGTGGTTAGTCTTTCATTTGTTGCGCTCCAATCAATTTGGAGTTTACATGGTAGGCTAATTCTATAACGTAAGATTTTTTTCAAACACGTTATAAAAAAATTTTATGAGCAGAAATGATTCCATGCTGTCAGGCATCCCCACTATTTTATTTTGGGTATAATTTATTAATTCCTGGACTATTTGCGTAACGTTTTACATATTCTTTGTCAGCAAGCCCTAAGGAACCCAAATATCCAAATTTAAAAGAGCTACGTGGCTGCGTTCAAAATATGCAATTTCTTCACCTCCTGTTTCGAAGATGTGCTGTCTGGGTACTGTAATGTTTTCAACGTAAACCCATCTATTGTTATCTTTCCTAATAAGCGTTTTTTATGATTTATAAACCTAACTCTGGGATGGGTAATGTATTTTATCACTGTCCGTCTGAAAAAAAGTTAGTGCATGTAGTCTTACACGCGTGATGGCAGCATTTGTGTATCGCGCGAAGCGTGTTGCATGCGTTCCTGATTTTCAGCCCTCCCTTCTCTCTTTATCCTTTAGTCCATCTGTTCGTTCGTTTTGGTAACGCAGTATAATTAATGTTAGGATTAATTTAGGTCATTACGCAGTCTGCCTCTCAATGTTTTTCCAAGAAATACAGCACACGTTTCATTGAAGAAAGCGGGTATAATACAGTAAGCTTTTACTATCAACGTGAAAGCGTTACAATTTGCAGACGAAGCAGAAAACAAGGGGGATTTCGAGTACATTCTTTGTGACAGCACTGTTATTTACCATTCTTCTTCCTTTATTTATTATATGTATTTATTAGGCTTTATATTTACTTGATAATTTATATATATATGTGGATTAGAATATTCCACGACAACCATCACCATCCCATCATTATTTATCGTTTCTCTCCTTACTGAGCACGGAAGCATCCCCACTTCAGTTCGTCTCTCTACATACTTGATGCAGGATGTTGTCTCACTTTATGCGCAAAATTTGAAATGCGAATCTCCACTTGACAATCACTAATTACTATGAGACAGCTTGTCTTGAATTATGCGAGGGCTTCGAGAACGCATTTCTCGCATAAAATGAGACCGCGGTGTGTGTGTGTGTGTGTGTGTGTGTGTGTGTGTGTGTGTGTGTGTGTGTATATATATATATATATATATATATATATATATATATATATATATATATATATATATATATACAGTATATACATACACACACACACACATATCAACCAACAACAACAGCAACCTCGAATATGGCTTAATCTATTTTCATTTGTTTGTTTTTATTATTGCGACTGTAAGTACTGCGCTGACTGCCTAAGTCGATTACTTTTCTCCACAACTTCTGGTGGCAGGGTATCAATTATACTGCTTACTCCCTATGTTAAACTTTCCGATCTCGTCTCTTTATCGACATCTCTTCTTCCCCATCGGAGCCGCGGTAGCATAGTGGTTGGTGCACTGGCTTCCTAGCGCAGTGGTCTATGGTTCGATCCCCAGATGAGGCGGAAAATTTTTAGGCCACAAACGGCTCCTGGGTTGACCCAGCCCCAAATGGGTACCAGAGCTACTCTGGGAAGGTTAAGGCGGCCGGCGTGATGCCGACCACATCACCCCTCGTGTGCCGACGGTCAAGATAATATGGGCCTAACACCATATTCCCAATATGCCTCAATGGGCGTGTAACGGGTTCCTTTTTTTTTTTTTTTTTTTTTCTTTCTTCCCCATCAAACGTCTGTTACCAGTGACCCTCAGTTCATGTTTATGCTATTACAGTTCTAAACTATCTTGTCTTTTCCATATTTGAATGTCCCGTTCTGACGTTTGACATGCGTGACACCCGAAGGTAGACCTTTCAAAGCCGCTAGCTCTGTGCAGTCATCAAACTTAACATTAAATAATAGACTTCATATTCATATACTATAAACTGTACTGTACAGCCACGTAGTGTATACAGTATTAAAATCGATATATCGGAGATACAATAACGTGTTAGACGTATACGCTTTTAAATGAGAATTTAAAAAATATATTTTTAAGCTGGCTCAGGAATGTATACGGCGAGACTCTGGTATGCCTAATGTTATTTGGATTTATTTAACTAGTGTTCAATGCTCCAAAATGATCTACCACCTCTTCCCACAAAGACTATAGTTAATAATATCAGAATAAGTACGGGGGAGTCACTTTACTACTGTGGATACCGCGCATTTAAATGCCAGCAGAGGAGAAAAATCAAGCATAGCCAGAATTGCCCTTGACTGGAACCCACAGGGGAAAAGAAGAGTGGGAAGGCCAAAGAGAATTTGGAGAAGAACTGTTGAAGAGGAGGCTAGGGAAATTGGAATGACTTGGGCAGAGGTGAAAAAGACAGCCCAGAATAGAAATCGATGGAGAGCAAATGTTTCTGCCCTATATTCCACAGGGAACGAAAAGGAATGATGATGAGAGGAGAGGCAGGTCAAAATGTTTATAGCTTAACAATTCTTTCTTTCTCTCTCCATCAGAACTACCATGCTATGGTAGTGAAAGCGGAGCAGACCGAAAAGAACCTGGCGGAGAACTGTGGAGGCAGACATGCAAAGCATGAACCAGAGCTCGGGCACCACACGAAGGACAGCTGCCGACCGAGCAGGGTGGAGACAGTTTATCGCTGCCCTGTAAGACGCCACTAGGCGTTATGGTCACTGATTGCTTTGTCAGTCAGCGACCAAGGGAGAAAAAAAGAAGAGAAGACTGACCGTTGATTATGATCACCCGGTTACCGACCCCTGTTAAAGTACGTGTTTATCCTTGTCATAATATCGTCAATTTCAAGTAAAACTTAAAAAAAAAAAAAAAAACATTAGACGCTAATCATAACATTACGACGCAAAGAATAAATTCAACATGACAAGCAGTTAATTTACTTTCAAACCAACATCGCAAGTTTTTCTGAATTTGACAAGTTTGCCACACACACACACACAAAAGATAAGTTCAGGTGGAAAGAGATCGTACTATTCATCAAACGAAAAAAAAAAAACAAATTTTGAAAAACAATCGGAAAAAAAAACATCGGCAAAGATATTTGTTATCTGCTCCTAGTGCTTAGCGTGCGGACGTGTTTTTGTGGAGTCCTACATTTGGATTTTTAAACTGCATATCTAGCAATATTTCTGAAGGATTTTTATATCACTGTGTACATAATGTTAGTTACTTTATCGTGAAATACATATTATTGTGTTCATATGAATAGGAAATGTGATTTTTAGGAAAAATGAAGACAAGCATATCTTCCATTATAGGTATAGTAAGTCGCTTTTGTGTTGGAATTACTAAACGTTCCACATGGTCAGCACTGATAATTGGGATAGCCGACAGAAATGGAAGTTTTATTACACCCTACGGAATGTCAGAGAACCGTGGCTTTAGAAATTCTTCTTCTTCTTCTTCTTCCGTCCTTAGCCACTGACAGTCAAAGCAGTCAGTGGCCATTACGCCTAGTGGCGTCTTAGGGCAACAGCAGATAGGTTTTCTTTGCCATTGTTCCCCATCACGCCTAGTGGCGTCTTTAGGGCAACGGCAAATCAACCCATTTGCTGTTGTTTCCGTAATCGAAGTGACTGGCAAACGGGTGATCAGCCCGTTGTGCTTTAGAAATTGGTCAGCGGTAAATATGTGTGTCGACCGAGTCAAGCTGTCAACTAGAGCGGAGTGAACGACTATAATTGACCACTTTCCACGCCCATTAAACACGCCTGGTCATTTACCGTTCCCACTCACAATGCTACACGTCAATTCGGTCGGTACAACCCGACCGAACACAAAAGGTGCCAAACAGAAGGATTACGTTTTGAACGTTACTAAAGCGGTTAAAAAGAAAACTCGAAGTTTGAAGACCAGCACGCTATACACGCCATGCGTAACATTATCTTATAAGAACAATAACCAGTGTGCGATTCTGACGTTTTCTACATTAATCGAATATGAAGCTTTACGTAGCCTGTCTAAGGCATACTATGAATCTAGTGCAACTGTTGAAGCAAGGACTGACGCTAATGGTTCATATGTAGAAGATGTTATTTCCACAGGAGAGGTTGTCCTACATTTCTATAACACAGCAAATAAAGTAATGATACAGGGCGCAGAGTGCGCTATTAAAGATTGGGTTAGTACGGACCTGAACAATTTATGGAAATCAGCAAATACTGCTGGAGTCAGTCGAGAGGCCATCATATCAAATGTGCCAGTTCAAAGTATTCCTGCAAAAACTTCTAAATCTAAGAAGTTAGCAATCACACATTCCACTGTTTCCGCAGATATCACAACAAACATAACTCCCAATAAAGAGTGCAAAAAGATGTCACAGACAAAACCAAAGTCACCAGCGTTAGCTGATACAAGTGACATCACAGAGACAGAACACCTATCAAGCACATTTGACAGTAGTCCAACAACATCCCCTCTTACATTACCTATGCACTCGTCACAAGATCAATTTTTAATAATATTGTCTGAGATGGAGATACTAAAAGCAGAGCTGAGCAGCCTCAAAAAAGCTTACGAGCAGCTCCATGCTGACCACATGTGCCTCAAAAATAGCTGTGAGAGAAACGAGTCTGAACAACAGAAAGAAAGCACACAGCAGAAAAATAAACACAGACAGTGTAACACCCAACACAAGCTCAGAGGGAAATTCCGACGGTAGTGAAGTACAGCATACGACACAAGCTGAACCGAGCCATAAAGAAGACCATGACCTGTGCATTCTGGAATTCCCTGCAGACATGAGCAGAATCCCTGTCCAGATTTCTACTCGGCAGCCCCCACTGTCGACAGCCAGTTCACATCACAGCAAGAAACCTACACACAATCCCAGCATAGTTCAAACACAAGAAACAGCACGCACTGCCACCGGCACACACACACATCTTTCAAATTGAAGGTCCTTCATATTTGGTGACCAAAATGTGAAGGACCTTCAAAAAGGTCAATTAGTAACAGCAGATATAGACATGGTCACTGTTCGCTACAAACACNGGGCATCTGCGCAGGACCTACTGACTCTCCTTTAAAAGATATATGAAACTGATCTTGATGTAGCCAGGGTCACTGTGCACATTGGTCTGTCGGACGCGCTAAAGCATAACGAAATTGCACACACAGAGCTAAATCAAATCACAAGTAACTTCCAGTTCCTGTTCCCAAATGCAAAGGTATATTTTTCAGCTATTATACCTCCAGTTCGTTCACATTATAGGAAATCTGTTGAGATGAACAACACAAAATTGAAAAAACCATTGCGTCAGACACCACCACACATTTATAGAACACTCCTCGTTCCTTGCCACATCCGGAGCTCCTAGGAAGCATCTTTATAGTGGCGACATTTCCTTATCCGATCAAGGAACCAGTATGTTGGCGAGAAACATCAAATTTCCAGAAAACACCCTCAGAGGCACAGCCAGCACATCAGCATCCAAGTATTCTTCAAAACGACACACGAATGTAACCAGCTACTCCTCTAATGCAATTTACGACCTTGAGTTTCCGCCAATACCCACAACTTCAAGCACCAGCCAGACAACGTCACACAATCAGGAGTATCAAGACAGACCCTTTATTAGAACTACAGATGTGCAAGAAACAGCCAATAATATCGGCCTTCAGCAACATTCTACGACCGACGACCCACCTCAACAACAACTTGAGACACTCCATTCTCAAAGATCTGTAAAAGATTCAATTCAACCAACTCAGGGTCCACCTACTGAAATCTCACCACGTCCGCTGTCGCACCAGACACCAATGAGAGATCACCCATCATCGTTGTCATCACAGGTTTTCCCATATCAACCCGCACACCCAACCTTTCATAACTTTCTACATCAGCAAAGCCTCTTAAACTACGCACCTTACACTTGGAGGTCCTACTGGCCGGAATATCCCATTCATCCAACAACAGTACCTCAACATCCCGCGAACACCTACTACCAAATGAATCATCTTTTACGGCCAAATCCATCTCGCTTTTATTGTCCACAACCCTCTCCTCAACATTATCAGTGACTGTTCACTTCACAAGTCGACGTCTCTGTAGGACCAGTAACTGTCGGATAATGCTTTATTTATTTATTCTCAGTATCTATTTGTTTGTCTACCCGTCTATTCTCTTGGTGCAGCTTAACTTTGTTGTTAACCTTCACAGTGTGGATGGGGGTGTGCTTGTTGTGTGACAGTTTCTTACAATTTTTTAAACTAGTACAGTTATCTGAATTGTTTGTAATTTGTTGTATTAAGGTGTGCATTTATGTACTATTACTTTTAATCTCACATATATAGCAACCTCGTGATGTTTATTTAGTTATTTATTTTCTATTTGAGCGTAAAACTTCTTTCACATAAAAATGTCAGGTAATTATGAACAATTACTAAATACAATTGGCTTACGGCTTGGCCACTTGAACGTAAACCATCTTTTAGGTAAAATTCCAGAACTCACACAAATTCTTAACCAAAATTTCCAGGTTTTTGGTTTTTCCGAAAGTCGTCTGAATGAGAAAATAACCGACGATGACATTGCGCTCAGAGGTTTTAAAACTATTCGGCGAGATTCTAGTAGACAATTAGAGACGGGTCTAGCAGTTTATATTTCTACTTCTCTCAGTTATCGCCGCAGAAACGATCTTGAGACTATAGATATAGAATGCATATGGTTAGAGATAAAGCCCCAAAAGCAAAGATCTATTTTAATCGGATATCTTTATCGTAATCCCAGTGTAGGAACAACATGGTTTGAAGATTTTACCAACATGATGGATAAAGTTATTACTACAGTTAACGAAATTATTCTTCTTGGTGATTTTAATATCGACATGCACAAGCCAAACAATATATGGACCAACATCATAGCATCGTATAACATGAAACAAATAGTCAACAAACCTACCAGAGTAACAACAACGTCATCCACACTGATCGATCATATCTATGTAACCTGTCCAGAAAATATTATAGAATGCTCCATCCCTACTATTGCTATGAGTGACCATTATCCCATATGTTGCACTTGGGCAAAAAAATGGGTACAAATCTCCAAAAAATAAACACATTAGTTTTCAATATAGAAGTCTTAAAAATTTCAACCGTGAATTATTTTTGAATGATTTGCGAACTGCGCCTCTCGCCAACGTTTTTCAAATTCCTGATCCTGATGACGCCATCGCATATTGGACAATGATATTTTATAGTATTTTTAATAAGCATGCGCCTACAAACAACAATTCGCGTGAAAAGGCAAATTAAATCTCCATGGATCACACAAGAAGTTCTTGACGCTATGAGGCAAAGAGATAGAGCGCATAAAAATAAGGATATCACTACATATCGGACAATAAGAAATAAAGTACAATACTTAATTCGCAGAGAAAAGAAAAACTACTTTAGAAATTTAGTTCAGAGTAAAACAAACAGTAAAGAGATATGGAAGGCAATCAACACTTTAGTGAACAAACGAAAATTTCCAGACCCACATACTCCCAATACGCCACTTACTTGTACTGACTTCAGCAATCATTTTCAGGCAGACATCAACAATATAAAATCCACCATTCCGTCTCCCCCTTGTGACTTAAGCAAATTATCAACGTTCTGCGAGAACAAATGTACTAACACAATTCCACCCGACATCCCTTTTATAACAGTTAACGAAGTTTACAACTATATTACTGGCCTTAAAGATAATAACTCATCGGGACTTGATGGAATCAGTAATCGAATACTGCGTTTTGCCGCACCTGCTATTAGTGATTCACTGACATACATATATAATCAATGTATCGCAAGGAGTTACTTTCCATCCGCTTTTAAAAGCGCTAAAGTATACCCACTTCTCAAACCAGGTTCATCTGATAGTAGTAATCTTAGTAACTATAGGCCCATTTCTCTTATATCGTCGCTGTCCAAACCACTGGAAAAAAACACATCCACAAAACAACACTACAACACCTAGTAGATAACGACCTGCTAATCGACAGTCAGTCGGGGTTTAGACCAAAGCATTCATGCCACACAGCCTTAACAAAGATGATAGACAATTGGCACCTAAACATCAATAACGATAATATATGTGGAGCAATATTTGTAGACTTCAAAAAAGCATTTGATATGATAGATCACTTTATTTTAATCAGAAAATTAGAAACAATGAAAGTAAATATTAAGCTGGTAAAGTTAATTAAATCGTTCCTGTCAGACAGACAACAAATAGTCTCTTACAATAATTCCTTGTCGAACCCAACCGTTGTCCATACAGGTGTTCCTCAGGGCTCTATTCTCGGCCCTCTTCTATTTACCGTATACATTAATGATCTTCCTCTATATTTCAAACACTCATCATGTGACCTTTTTGCCGATGACTGTACTGTCTATACTAGTGATAAATGTTGCACCACACTAGAACAATCTTTACAAAACGATACACATAATCTTATTACATGGAGCAACGAGAATCGCATGCAAATAAATATTAGTAAAACAAAATGTATGTTAATATCAACCAGACAAAAACTACAAAACTTGCAGAAAACAACACTTCAGCTCTTCATTGGAACATCACTAATTGAAAACGTAAATGAACACAGAACTCTAGGTATCACTGTTGACCAACACTTAAGTTGGAACTCACATGTACATGCACTCACAAAACAAACAGCAGCACAAAAAGTTTACAAATTAGCCAAAATTAAACATTTCCTGGATGAAGAGGCAAGAAAAATGTTCTACATATCTCATATACAAACGCATCTAGACTATTGTTCCACAATCTGGGATGGTTGTTCTGTCTCCAACACAAGAAGGCTCCACTCGCTTCAAAAACGCGCAATGCGCCTTGTTGCTGATAAACACCAATCACATTGTATAGATTTATATAATTATCTTCAAATATTACCCCTCAGGAAGCGCTTCCTCTTTAACAAAGGGAAATTTATTCACAAAATCCTGTCACAGAATGCTCCAAAGTATCTTTGGCCGCTTTTAAAATACAATGACAGACGTAGTCAGCGCTTAAATAAATTACAGGTGCCCAAGCCCAGGCTTGACCTATTTAAAACTAGTTTGGCTTACTCAGCTGCTCATCTTTGGAACAATCTTCCCAATGACCTGAAAAACACGCACAGTCCTTACTCATACAATCGTATACTATTCAAATACTTTATGAGTGCTGATTATATGCCACCCTAACTGATTGTGTTGTACTTTTATCTAATATACTGTATGGAGGCTCTGATGATCTAGTTTTCATTACAATATACTTATTCTTAATATTATATTCTTAATAACTTATATTCTTAATTTTATGATCAGGTACTGTTAATGTATGCTGTTATACTTCCTTGTAATGTTGCACTGTCCTTAAATTAATACTTTCAGTACGCTGGAGAATGTTGAGTAACAGTAATAAAAAGATGAGCAAGAGGATGGAAGAATGCAAGAGGGGACTGTGTCCGATTTTCAACCCTTGGCAAATTAATTGCTTTCGTATATGTCTATCTAACTATCTACCTAGTCTGATTCTGGTCTTGAGTTTGGGACGCAAAGGAAATGGAAAGGAAAATGGAAAGTAACTGTCTACCCACCTCATCTTGATGAACCTAAAAAAAAAAAAAAAAAAAAAAGTCCCTGAGTCATTCAGTTGAACACCGTATGAACATTTTACAAGTTCTCATAACATACCTCTAAATATGTCTCAAATCACTAAGTTACAGTACGAATAATTCGATTCTTTATTTATTTATTTATTTATTTATTTTTTAATTTATTTATTTTTTATTTATTTATTTATTTTTCAAATTCATTATTACTATTATTTTTTTTAATTATTATTTTATTTAATTTTAAAAACACTTTAATTATGATGATTATTGCAAATGTAATATTACTTTTATAATGATAAATGCCTTAATAATGCTTAAAGTAAATGTGAGGATGAAAGGATATTAGTATACATGATGAGAGAGAGAGGAAGGGCAGAATGTCAGACGGGCCTGCGTGCCCAATTCCTAACCCTTTGAAAATAAAGTTCGTTCGTTCGTTCGAGAGGGGAAAACGGAAAGAAACTAGAAACAAAAAATAACCCACAAATTTGCAGTTGTGTTTTGAGGGTTTAGTTTAATGGTGTGTGTGTGTGTGTGTGTGTGTAGCGCGTGCGTTTGTGTGTGTGAGTATATATATATATATATATATATATATATATATATATATATATATATATATCTATATATATATATATATATATATATATATATATATATATATATATATATTCGATTACAGCGTACTATTCAGCCGAATACGAATAGTGAATTGAATGCACTATTCGGCACCGAATCGAATACTCTGTGCATCCCTAAAAAATATACAATATGAGTGATTTGTTTTGTCTGTTTGCTTTTTTTTCTTTTAATTTATGAAGTAAAATATTCCATTCAACCTAGCTGGCTTTTAATTAAGACATTAGCGTCTCTAATTTCAGAACATATGTTCAAATGCCGGTACTTGATTACCTCATGTCTACATATTGTAAACATAATACATTTAAATTTCCAAACTATGTCTGTGCGCCAGCGCGCGCGTGTGTGTTCTTCCCCCCCCCCCCCCCTGTCCTAAAATGGTAGTCTCTTCATAATAGTCACGGTATAATACCAAAAAAAAAAAAAAAAACGCAAAAGGGGCGGGGTGAAAGCTTGAGGAGTTTGGGCTGACATTTAATTGACTCTGTATCAGTAATAATTACATGTATTACTAGAACCTCATTAGACCTTCACTTTCCCGCCATACACCTTTTAATTATATTAATTTTTGTTCTTGTTCGATACTACTTACTTATACTGTACTGTGTAGTTCTCTAGGTTTATCTATTCTCAACACCTGTTCTACAGTTACGAGCAGGGTTGTGGAGTAGGGAATCGCACAGTTGGTCGTTTTTTTTTTTTTTTAAGTGGAGTCGGAGTCTGTTAAAATATGTGCGGGCTCCGAATTTTATGCCATATGACTAGTAAAAAAAAAATTGTAGTCGGAGTCGCTTCTACAATTTTAGGAATCAGAAAATTTGTTGGCCGACTCCACAGCCCTGGGGTTATGGGTGAACTGCATGGCTGTAATTAATCCAATATTGGTATTCTCCGTTGTCCATACTTCTTACATTGTCTCGTAGATAATCTACGCAGTAAGGTTTTCTTTCTATTTTAAAATAGCCCGTGTGACATGATATAAAGACTTGAAAAGTATAATTTAATTTCATCGCGCAAAATAAAATAAAAAATTAAAAAAAAAAACAAGCTGCGACTGATCCATCCTTACCCCATTTTCTCTATCCTTAACTTAGTAAGTAAATTGAAACAAAACTACCAAATTATTCCGTTGGCTGTTTTACAAAACGCCCGCTTGATGTAATTCAAACATTGAACTACACTTGCCATGTTCACGTTTGTGAAATTCCAGCGTTCATAAGATGTGAAAAGGAAAATATTAAGGCTGATGAAGTTATTCAGAATAAGAATTTCCCTGCACAGACGGCTCCGCCAGAACGATTATAATTCGTTGTTAAATAATAGAAAGCTCTCATTTTACATGTTGTTAAAATAAAGTAATAGTTAACTTACAACAGTAAATTAAAATAACTTACTTACAACAGTAAATTAAAATAACTTACTTACAACAGTAAATAAAAATAATAATAAAATAATAATAAAACACACTGCTCGGACAATTTATCAAAATATAATGTTACTTTTTTTTTTCTTCGGAAACGATAAAACTTTAACACAAAAATGTTTTACGGAATATCAAGTCCAAAACTGCGAACGTGTCGGTCATATATGCCGTCGACAGCGCAAAGCACAAACCTAAACTGCTGAAACTTATTTTGTGTTAACAGTTTTTAAAAGGCGGGGACAAATAATCTTTTAAAAAAAAAAAAGGGTGTAATAAATATTCGTTCATAGAACCATGAGGCACTGTGCAGAATTTTTTTTTTTTTTTGGGAGGAGGGGGGGAGGTTATGCCGCGGAAAAAGGTGTGGAGAGCAAAGAGAACATTATCTGAATGGGGGGGGGGGGGGGTGGGGGGGCGGGGGTGGTGTGCAAGAATATATTAGATATTCCTATGCCTAAACGAATACTACTTTATATTCCCCGCCCCCTTTTTTTTTAATTTAAAAAAAAACATTATTTGTTAAGTTCATCAACTTAAAAATAAAAAAAAAAAATAAAAAACAGAAACTGAATACACTTTGTGCAGAAAACATAAAATATTTTTTTGACGTGCGAACTAGCCTGACGGTAACAAAATGGCAACGTAGCCGGACGCATTCATGAAACGCCTTCGACAGCAAACTGACGTAGAAGAATAACAACATTAACACCAATTACATAAATTAAAAAAAACGTCAGACGAAAGTAATAAATATATATCCCTATTTGAAAAGGCTACAAGAAGGTTGCCATCTGCTGCAAAGATGCCCAACGTATGAAGAACAGAAAAAGCACATGTGCCCGTTACCAGTAGGGGCGTTCTTAAAGTATTTGGCACCCGGGGTAAAACCTACGTTTAGCAACCCCCCAAACGATAAAGAAACACACTTGCAAGTATATTTTGAACAGTCAGTACTATCATAGGCGGAAGAGCCCCCTCCTTAGTACGCCAATGGTTACCAGTACCAATCCTGGACAAACTAGGCCTATATGGAGATACCAACAAACGCAGGCTGACCACTGATTTTTATTTGTATTTATTTAAAAACATATTCAAGTTAACGCTGTAAAGTGTACGAAGAAGAAGATGAATCGCAGACATAATTACAATTCGGTTTTACATGCGGATATATACCGTGTTTAACTGCTATTACTTACATGAATCCCAGCAATTTATCAGCCTCATCAAAAAAAATAAAAACACATCATTATCATCATAATTCTTGTTACGCTCCTTCAGAAGATTAGGACCGTTACTGCAGTAGACTTTCTAGCAGGAAGCCTGCATACTAGAGTTTTGGTGTAGTCTTGTAGTTTTTGAAGCCATTTATTGTACAAGATGAGTGTTTGCCAGTCTCACATGAATTGTCTCTGACGACATGCCTGAGGGGAGCAGCAATGAAAAAAAAAATTGCCTAGAAAAAAACACAAACAGCCAATAAAAGCTGGGGTTGATGCCATTAAAGGACCCAATGGTTCTGGAAGAAAAAAAAATCTAGCTATTATAAATAACTCAATACTCACGTGTGGAAGCTCATGGTGATTGTAATATCCCTTCACTTCAAGAAATAAGCAACGTCCTGTACGATCAAGTGATGTTTTAGATCTACAACACAATCACGAAAACACACTAGTCCTGAAAACAAAAAAAACCTATCACTTCACTTCTAGCAAGAAGTATTGTTCTGTATGACGCAAGTGCTGTTGCAGATCTATAGAACAATCAAAAAAACATACTAGTGCTACAAGAAAGGTAAAAACTATCCACTCGCTTCCAGCTAAACGTAATGCCCGGTAGAACTTAGAGATGCTTTACATCTACGATAAAATTATGAAAACACACTGGTCCTGAAAATAATAAAAGAAAATTGTAATTCCTTCTAGCAAAAAAGGTGGGATTTTTTAGACCACAAAACGGCTCCGTTGTTGTTGTTGTTTTGAAAAGGTGATTGGTGGAGAGCGGGCACTTAACAGCTGACCATTATTGCCTCTTCTCGTTCCATCTTGGTCTACCCTGTTCAACCTGAAAATTGGTTATAATTGGGGTATTTAGTGTCATTTTATTTAATTGGGTACCAGAGCAACTTCTGGGAAGGTTAAGGCGTCCGGCGTGATGCTGACCACATCACCCCTAGTGTGCCGATGGTCAAGAAAATATGGGCCTAACACCATATTCCCAATATGCCTCAATGGGCATGTAACGGGATCTTTCTAGCAATAGGTAACGTTCGGTAGGATTAAGTGAAGTTTTAGATCTACAAAACAATAATGTCACTAGTCATGAAAATTAATTTTTTTTTTATTTTACTTAATCCCTTTTAGCAATAAGTAATGCCCGGTAGGACTGTTTTAGGTCTACAATACAATCCTGAAAACATACTAGTTCTGAAAATAAATTTTTTTATTTCTTCTAGCAATAAGTAATGTCCGGTAGTTCTAAGCGATGTGTTAGATGTACAATACAATCACGAAAACAAACTAGTCCTAAGAATTTTAAAAACAAAATTTTCATCCGTTCTAGCAATAAGTAATTTCCGGTAGAACTAAGTGATGTTTTAGATAGGCCTATACAGTGCAATGGAAACATACTAATCCTTTAAAAAACAAAAGATTTCTTCGTTTCCATCAGGCTACCATTTTAGTAAAAAAAAATTAAAATGCTGTTCTAGGTCTACAAGTGAAAACACACAAGTTGTGCTTTTAAAAAGTTGCTACTTCTCAATTCGTTCTTATGTTTATCTCAGGATTACAAAGGGAGATGGGCGAATCTCTTATATGAAGTAAAGTATACCCACCAAAAATATGATTATATCCAGAAAAATCATAGAATATTTAACTACTCTACGTCACAGTGTTTCAGAATCTATTTCTAAAAGTTACGTAGTCACTTTTCATATTTAAAACATATGTAGGCAACTTTAAGATTTGCCTAACCTCAAATTGTTTTTTCCCTACAATTTCACGGCATTACACTTTAA
The DNA here is from genome assembly GCA_024509875.1 of Oreohelix idahoensis. Classification (NCBI taxonomy): domain Eukaryota; kingdom Metazoa; phylum Mollusca; class Gastropoda; order Stylommatophora; family Oreohelicidae; genus Oreohelix; species Oreohelix idahoensis. The sequence continues at coordinate 206,925 of JAMPIV010004995.1, forward strand.
AATGTGTTCCTGTGACCCACACCTTTTACACACACAAGAAAACAAATGAAGGCTAATTAAACACTTAACTTGGAAATGTACATACAAGAAATTTCACACGCCCTATACTAATCCAGGTGTGAACTGTAAATATAAAATCAGAAAAATAAGAATCGGTAAGGCTTTTCCTACGGTGGTCGGTAAATGGGAAAAAAAGTTGAAGAGGTGCTGCTCGTGGCAAGTGGACACTACTAATGATAAAAACGATCAAAGCGGAGGTAACATACAAGCCTCTCGCTGACGAATAAGGCGGCTGGAAACGTCATCACGTGCCATGCGTCTGGGCGCTCCACTTGTTGCGCTCGGCGCGAGAGCAGGTTCGTTCAAGAAACCTCTAACGTGAAACACTGCACCAGAAAAAACACAAAACAAAACCGTACAAACGCTTTACAATATCCTTCCCTCTCCTGTGTTTCCCTATTTTTCTTGTTCGCTGCGTACTGGTAGTTGTAAATTTCGGCAGGTCGGACTCGTATGACATCATTGCCCAGGTATGAACCGTCTGCCCTCCAGGTGGAGTGTGGAGAACGGTTGGGGAATAAGACAAGCGAAGGGGGAGAGGAGGGAGGAGGCATTTTGGGGGAAGTCATTCTATGGCTTACAGAGGAAGCTATTTTTGGAACACAGAAAATCAGGCTCAATCCGGTGCGTGTAAGCAATGTCTGACGGTTTGTTGAAAGCCGGTAGTCTTCTATCTCCCCACATTTGTAACACTCTAAAGAGCATTGGATTGGCAAAGTGGCCAGAGCGCTTTCTTTTATCAGCAAAGTTACCGGGTTTGAAACCTGGTAGCATCACGCTCTAATCTACCCAGCGGTAAACTGGTACCTGCCTATACTAATGAGTTAGGGGGAGGCAATGGCAAAGAGGACGAACTGGTCACCCCATCTCATAAAGCTGAGATTTAGTATAGTAAAGTCTACAACACTTCGCTCCCCTAAGGCAGTATCTGCTATGGGAGTACCTTTACCTTTAATACCCTCAAGACAGCAGGTCTGGGTTTACGTTAGCATGCCAAGATCTGCTTCTACCTTGTCAATAATGCCTCAATCTACCATCATACAATTTTACGTTGTAACTACTTTTACAGTTTTTCACATGTAAATAGTAAAATAACTCCATATGCATGTGAACTATTTATTAACTGAAGATTTAAAAAAAAATTATAAAATATGTTCATGTGCTAGGAATAGTAGCCTCTTCAGTCATGACTGACTATGTGAATGCGCCCCTGAGGTGAAAGCCCTTCAGTCATGCCTGACTATGTGAATGCGCTCCTGAGGTGACAGCCCTCGGTTGCTTTTGGCCCTGGTATTCTTTACGCGTGATCTTTTCTCTTATTCTTGTGGCAAGAGCTTCTTTTCGCCCAATCTGAGGTGGCGCCGTAGGGACATCGTCCCTCGATGTGATCGGCAGCTTCATCCATCCAGGTAGCTGGATTTATGTCCAGTTCCCTCATCTATTGTACACATCTTTGAATCTCAGCTGCGGTCGCCCAACTGTTTTTCTGCCATCTGGCAGTTGTCCTAGAAGATATCTTTCGGGATGGAACCATCTTCCATGCGGCGGACATGGCCAAGCCAGCGTAGTCTGCGCTGTCTAAGCAGTGTATACATGCTCTGAAGGCCAACACGAGACAGTAACTCAACATTTGTCACTTTGTCCTTCCACGAAATACCAAGGATGTGGCGTAGACACCATAGGTGTAAGGTACTGAGCATTTCTTTCTTGCTTAGTGTAGTGATTTCTAAATACAATATCTAAATTAATATATAACAATATAGGGCATAAAGGCAAAGATAAGAAAGTACAAAAGAATTTTCTGCTAGAAAGGTTGGTATTGTCTACGCCTTCAGATTATTATTTGCTAACGAATAGCCGAACAAAACGGTACCCAATTTTTCAAATTCGTCCTTGACATAAACACCCACTTTTTCTAGTTCTAAGAAAATATTTGCCTAAAATGCATTGTGGAACGAGGAGGGGCAAGGAAAGATGAAATGCTAATTCGTTTCGCATTGATTTTAAACTAAAAGCCAACACTAGCACATTGGCAAGCCTTGCCTTAGGGGTTTCCCCAAATACAATGAAAAAAGTTAGAATTGTGGACACTACGTCATGTAAACATATTAAGCTCTTATTATGAATGACCTAAGCTCTCGTAATTAGCTTGAAAGTGCATGAGAAAAGAATTGAACAGGAGGTAGTTAAAATCAACAACTAACATGGAAAAAATTATAGAATTTTGAACTAAGCCACATAGCCCCTTAAAAATTGTATATTCGCGGACCTGAAGACTTGCTGACCAAGAATATGTTATAAGTTATATAAATAGTCCCTTAACGAATTAAATATTCATAAAACAATACATAGAGATCAGAGATACTGTCAGGTCAAGTCATATCTGCTTAGATTGGATTGCATATTTTTTGGGGAAAAAAGTAGGTGACAGATAGGCTAACGTAGTACAGCAAATCCGATTGGGTGGCATTTGAAGTGAGACTAAATATTATTGGCTGACCTTTGAATAAACATAAATAACCTAGAAACGTAGGAAAAGTTTGAATGATATTTTTGAAAAGACTGTTTACCCTTGTAAAATTAATAGCGATTGGCTAACTGAATCGATATTGTCAGAATAGGCGTTAAGGGGACGCCATTTCTAAGAAAATTTTCAACAGGGATTGACGAGAGCAGGCTGTACTTTTAAATACATTTCTGGACAGCCTGGGCAATAAAACAGATCGAAACTGTGTCAGTCATCTTCTCTGTGTGTATTTCATTGAACATTGTGGTAAGCTTGACATTTATTAACCTGTATTTTATATAAAAATTGAATGTGAAATAATAAAATATGTATGGACATGAGTGGGTCTACAGCGAACATGAGGCAAAGCCTAAGGATTGATCCACCATGTGATAGTCTGTCAGAGAGGTGTAAAACTACAAGAATAGGTATGATTGTCATAAAGGAGCATAACACCTATCCTATTATATGGAAGAGATTACAGCTGGAATTGCAGTGGCGTTGTAACTATTAGAGAAAGGAATACTGGTGTACATTGTCACATCAAAAGAAAATGGTTGCATCGGTTTGTATAAGGATATGATCCTTTTGTTTGTTTGTAATGTACATGTCCTTAACTGTGGACTATTAGTGTATGCTAGATATTACGAATCTGTGCTTCTCTATGGTGCGGAATGCTGGAGAGTCACAGAGAAGGAAATGTCAAAATTGTCCTCTTTTCACACAACATGCCTAAGAAAAATTCACCGAATCTTTTGGCCGAATACCATCACCAACCAAGATCTGCTTACTCGTAGCAAGCAAGAGGACATGCATACCATCATAGCTGGCAGACGCTGGAGCTGGGTTGGTCATGTCCTCAGAAGAGACCCCGATGCCATCACAAGAACAGCTATGCTTTGGACCCCTGAAGGAAAGCGAAAGAGAGGCCGACCAAAAACAACTTGGCGGAGGACTGTGGAGGCTGAGATGCAAAGAATGAACCAGAGTTGGGGCACTGTACGAAGGATGGCCACCGACCGTGCAAAGTGGAATCAATTTGTTGTTGCCCTACAAGACGCCACTAGGCGTGATGGCCACTGACTGCTTTGACGGTCGGTGGTTAAGGATCGAAGAAGAAGAAGAAGAAGATATTACGAAGGATGCATACCTTCACATTTCAGAGGTCCTGGGTACTGACGTTAATGTGGTACCAAACGCTTGAAAATTGATTGATTCAAGACTCTGCCTGTTTACTGAGAGCCCATGCTAGTGGCCATTGCCTAGCAAACAGGGAACAGATTGTCAAGCGAGCAGAGGAAAGGTTCATCTTATATTCTACGGCCAAGATAAGTTCTCGTTCGGCACCTGAAAGCTCAACTACAGAACTTTAAAAGAACGATCTTATGACAATGAAAAACTGGGACAAATATTTAATAGTTCCACAAGTGACAAAATAGAAACACACATTTCCAAAAGGACATGATTTAAAACAACAAACTAGTAGTATCACCAGTATTACCTTAAAGTAGGAGAACACTACATAAATATATTCGAATAATAATTTTGTATATATGGACAGAAGATCTATTGTGCTATTTGACTGATGTAATTGATTATTGTGATTTCACTTTTAAATTGTCTGTCCTGATTACAAATAAATTTGAATCAGGATAATAAAACTGTAAAAATCTTATTTACACAAAATTCAACCACAGTCTTAAATAAGATAGTCTTTTAGAGTGTCGTTTGTATGTTATTGTGGTAGTACTGTGTGCTGTTGTGAATAATAAACTATTTGTTTGTATGTTTGTTGATTATTATACATTACACTCTACATCCATAACCCTAGACACAACACGAAGTCAATTAACATACTAATATAAATACATTTTGAATGAGATAACAAGGTGGTAGTGGAAAGGTACCCTGAAAAGTTCACAATATTATTGGGTATATTCAGGGACCTTCATAGCTAATCTCATTTAATACAAATATAATAATACCTACAACAATTAATAACATCAAATCCACCACACTTAGCATATGTCTCGCTACCATATGGAAGCGTGCTGGTGACACAGGCATTGTATATCAACAGCTATGGTCTTCATTGTGATTTGGAGTTTCCACAAACGCGTTGTGAGGCGGGCAAAGATGGCTGAAACTTTGCCAATGCGGCTGTAAATTGTCTGTGTGCTAGGAAACGGATATTACATTAATAAGCATAAATTCAAACATAACTAATATGTAAGTACTAATATTACAACAGGTGTAATAACCAGGGCTATGGAGTCACAGTCGTGGAGTCGGTCGTTTTTAGTGGAATCGGAGTCGGTAAAAATTGTCCGGACTCCAACTCCGAATGCTATGCTATATGACTAGTTTAAAAAAAATGATTGGTTTCTAGGGAAATCCATGTAAAGGTAAAGGTAGTCCCATAACAGATACTGTCGTAGGGGAGTAAAGTGTTAGAGACTTCACCATACTAGGCCCAGCATCGAGAGGTGGGGGTGACCAGTTCCCTTCCTCGCTGCCTTTTCCTCCTTAACACAAAGTCAGATACCCATTTACAGCTGGGTAGACTGGAGCGTGTCGGTCCCGTGATTCGAAACCCAGCACCTTTGCTGCGAGAGACCAGTGCTCTAACCACTCTGTCAATCGGAAGCAGAATCCGTGTACATAAACCTAAAATTTACAATTTTTAATTATAGGTTATGTACATTTCTTTTCTGAGTGAGGTCCGTAGAGTGGGGTCCGTTGCCTTCGCCGGACAATCAAAGGGGTCCACGGCAGAGACACACACAGACACACGCGCGCGCGCGCACGCACGCACGCACGCACACACACACCGAAAGTTTAACAAACCTTGCTGCACAGGGTAATTCAAAAGTCACTTCATATTTTTACATTTTTACAACATCAGCTGTATCCCTTGAATATATAACGAAACAAATGTCAAAACAATGACCCATAGCTACGATCTGGCTACCGGTAATTTTTTATTTTTTTTTTCACACAGAAACGAAATAAAACTATAATGTAAACCAGGGGTTCTCAACATGTTTTTGCCCATGTCCTCTCCCCCTTTCCGAGCATCATTTACATAGTCGCTGTTAGCTGGAAAAAAGACACTTTACCATCTTACTGTGGCCCCATAGAAATATGGCATGGCCCACGCTGAGAACCACTGATATCAACTAAAACAGCCAATACCACGATGTTATAACAGACAGGTCAAGATGCTGCCCGCCATGAAGCCATGTGCTGAACAGACCGTATCTCACTTTGAGTTGTCATGTTAATGCGACACAAGCATTCTAGTAATAACATGGCAGTTAATTCTCTTTATTGTAATGTTTGTTTCGTGTGAATTATTTGGTTAAGGAGTGCAGACAAAAAAAAAAAAAACCATTTCAAAATTATAGGTGACTTTTTAATCGCCCTCGGTGTACTGAATATTAAACTCTAATGTGTCAAGTCAATCCTACTGTATGCTTGTGAAACATGGAGAACAACACAAAAACAACACTTAAGAACGTACCGACTTTCATAAATGCGCAAGAATAGGAGGATTTGAAACGGTACGACGTGGTCACCAATGTGGAACTGATGGACTTGAGCCAGACAAGTGCCCGTGGAACAGGAGACGAGAAGAAGAAGCTGGCGATGGATAGGATACACGCTGAAGAAACATGCTATCATGATCACGCTGTTCTTATTCTGGATACCATAGAATAAGAGAATCCGAGGCACACCGACACACAAAAAAAAAAAAAAAAACACACACGGACAAGAGAACTGAAGACTTGCAGGGTGTTTCAAAATGATGTATACACACTATTAACACCTATATGTCGGTCGGAGTGGCTAAGAGGTATGACGTCCGTCTCGAACTCTACAACTACCGGATTCGGTTCCCAAGAGAATGAATTTTATTTGTGAATTTTTTTTTTTTAGAACCAGTGGTCATAATCTCTCTTCCCCCCCCCCTCCCCCGGGTCTCCTTGGTACTAAGATCGGATGCCTAGCTTTCTCGGATAAGGGCGAAAAAATAGGAGGTCCCGTGTGCAAGTTGCGCACGTTAAAAGTCCACAGCAGTTGGAATTCGTAAGGAGTAGGCCACTCGGCCGCTGCCCAGACAAAAGTTAAAAATTATAAATTTACCCACCACAAAATATATTTATAGAATGGGTGATTCCTATATACATTTATGGGATTCTCGCCAGTGCTACGGAGTTCATGCACTGTGCTGAGATATTCCTTGTGTGATCTAAGGGAGGAGATTGGAGCACTGATGGAGTGTCCGTGTGCAATGAAGATAGTCCTTAAAAACCCGATCAAACCAAAATTTATCTTTTCACGAACAACAAACACAATTTTAATTTTCCTTACCACATTTTAAAGCTAAGAGATAGAGATTTTTTTTCACAATAACATGAATGTAGTTTAAATATTCAAAATTCCCACCATCAGCATGAATACATGAGCGATATCTCTCACCGACTGATTTACAATTCTTTTAGAATTGTCTTTCTTTCATCAAAACTTAACCGAGTATTCTCCGTCATTTTTCATGTATCTGAAAAATAAATACAAATGACTTCATTGTGAAAAAATTGTCTATCTCTTAGCTTTAAAATGTGATAATGAAAATTAAAATTGTGTATCTTGTTCATAAAATATACATTTTTAAAGTGGGTATACATAATTTTGAAACACCCTGTATATGAAGTTGATGAGGCAGACATGGAAAGAATTGGAGCCGATGGAACGCGATAAGAGGAATAGGCATGCGTTTCTTGAAGGCCTATGCTCGTTAGGGGACTAAAGGGTAATAAATAACTGAACACTCTTTATGGATCTCATTATATTTTCACTGTACAGAGAGAACAGATCAGGTGACAACATATATTCCTGCCCAACAGAATTGTTGTCACTGGCATATGCATTCCAGACAGCCAGGTATGATAGCACGCAGATTGCGTGTATTACGGCTGATACTGAAATGTAATTCTCGATCTACCACCCCAGTCATTTGGAGCTCTTATCGATTTCTAGCTATACAGATTCAACCAAGCATATCTACATGAACATACAGAGAACTTAACAAACACATACCCGATTGTATTTTCAGTATAAAGCTTACGTAAATGATACGGCATTTCAAGTATTTACGGAATTTCCTAGCTATTTATGGAAGACGTATCCTGAATTCCCATATCAGCATTGCCCTATATTGACACACACCCAACCTATGTCTATTCGTTCAGCTAGACACAAACACACACATACATCCTCTACGTCAACAATAGCAGTTACTTCTACTCTATTATTGTCCCCTCTATTCATTAAGTGTGAGGTAAGAAATGAAGAAGACCAAAAAAAAAAAAAAACACACACACACACACACACACACAGAAACAATAAAAGAAGGGGGTGTCTTTTTTTAGAAAATGTCCTTTTCATTAATGGATTCTGCTATGGACCCCCGAGGGAAAGCGAAAGAGAGGCCGACCAAAAACAACTTGGCGGAGAACTGTGGAAGCTGAGATGCAAAGAATGAACCACAGTTGGGGCACTGTACGAAGGATGGCCGCCGACCGAGCAAAGTGGAATCAATTTGTTGCTGCCCTACAAGACGCCACCAGGCGTGATGGCCGCTGACTGCTTTGACGGTTGGCGGTTATGGATCAAAGAAGAAGAAGAAGAAGAAGAAGAAGAGATTAATGGATTCAGTATATGTTTCTGGGTAAATAACAGATCAACCTTGGGCTGGTCCCACTTCCGGACAGATACCATTCTTCTGTACGACAGTTTCAGGAGCCGTTGTGGCTACACTTCTTCTTCAAGTACAGTGCCTAGTGGCTAGGAGATCATGTCTCTCCACAACTTCCTGTCTCCAGTACAATTTATCAATTCTGCTGTTGACTTCTTTCCATGCCACGATGTCAAACTGTCCAGTATTTGTTCTCTTTGTCCTCTCCTATCTCTTTTTCCTTCAATCTTACCTGTTGTCACGATATATACCAGCTTTCCTCTTCTCATAACAAGCCCAAAACAGTGGATTGCTTCTTTCTAACCTGTGAAATAAGTTTCCTTCGTGCACTGCCGTCTTTCAGGACATCCACACGTTTTATTGTATTAGTGCCTACACTAATAAAATTAAATAAAAAAAGACCGTAACTTAATTCTTTACCACAGTTCAAACAATAATGACGTTTATTTCCGCCCGCTTACCCCTAATGTTTGGTTTATTTTTCCAATTAAAAATACTTTTCTCCCGCGAATTTCTTACAATGAAGGCGTGCCCACATTGAACACAGCTAGGAAAACTGCTCCGCCCTTCTGCATAAACACACGCTGTACTTTTCACTTTTTATCTCTGACGGGAGATCATGCTTCCTGCTCTCTCGGTGGAAAATTCGGTACTTGTGTGTTTATTCACCGGGAAATTAAAATTGTTGACACTTATAGGCCAAACCGAGCACCGTACTTTTTCTTACATTTTTTTCTTACATTTTTCTTTCTTAAATTCGAGCGAAAAATCTAACACCGTCTCCGCGCGGCAAATCTCTCTCTCAGTCCGCCAAGATTGTGCGCTCTCTCTTTCACTACGGCAATGTACTTGTGCGCTATCTCTTTCTCCACGGCAATGTACTTGTGCGCTCTCTCTTTCACTACGGCAATGTAATTGTGCGCTCTCTCTTTCACTACGGCAATTTATCCATCCGGCTGTGTGGCAGGACATCAAAGGGATTATTCGTCTGGTTGGATGATGGTGGTGGTAAGAGTCTCTCTTCTGTGGATTGAAGTGACGTCAATTTGTAGCAATGTAATTTATATGGTCCTGTGTAGGGAATGAAACAGCTCGATCGTTCTGTGATCTACATCGATTCGAAGTGTATGGAATTTTGCGAAGGTTGCTTACTCTACATCTTTGCAACCTGGGTTGATCTTGTATAACTAGGTTTACAGTGTTCCTCGTGGGGCTACGTTTTTCCTAAGGAGACTGTGTATTCCGATAGGTTTCTAAAATGATCTCTTGATCAACCATATCTGGGTATTTAAACTGATAATCGATTTCTGGTTGTCTTCGTGTTCGATATTTGCGGGTGTTCTGATAATATTCTGTGCCATCCGTGTATACCATTTCTCTTTTAGGTGCTTCCAGGTATCCTCCGGTCAATTGTTTAGCTTGTTTTGAACTCTCCGTATTTCTCCATGGGGGTATCAGTAAAAAATATGTTGGCCTTGTAAAAAGACACAGTACCTTACTAAAGACCATAATAGAAGGCGGAGTTAAAGGCAAACGTGCAAGAGGAAGACAGCGCTATTAGTGGAAATGTAACATCAAGAGATGGACAAGAAAGAGTCCATCACAATATCAAGAGTAAAAACAGAACACGCCTGAGATCCATTCCAGCCGATCTAAGATATTGATATGTCTGATGATGATGAATAGTCTTGTTGTCTCACAGCTGGGACGACTGGAGCACGATGATACCGTGAATCGAACCCGGTACCTTAGCCGCAAGAGACCAGCGCTCTAACCACTCTGTCAATAGGACACTCATTAAAACAACATGATAACGGATACAAACAGAATGTTAAAAATATGAAGGGGAAAAGGGGGGAAGAGATTTGTGACGTCGCGTAAGGGGGTGGCAAAAGTCTTTTTGTTGCGTGTAAAACAACTCCATGGCCTTGATTGACACTGCGATTGGATTTGGATTTCCCGAACTGAAGAAAAAGTACGATGCTCCGTTTACCCTCAACATTTCAACAATTTTCATCGCCGGTGAATTATCACACAAGAACCGAAAATTCAAACTTAACAATACTTTACCGAATGTTAACTTCACTTCAAACAAGACATCGCTTCCTATTTTATGCAGTGTACGAATGAAGTGAACTATAGTTAGCTAGCTTACAGGTTTTCACTGGCAATGTTGTGACAGTACATTTAAACTTGGGGACATGGTACTTCTAAGTGCCAGAAGACAAGGGCTAGTCTGCAATTTACCTATGTAAAACATGTTCCCCACTCCGCCACCTAGATATCTACCAAATGATCCCCTGGGATATACCTGTAGATCAAGAGGTTGCCTGCTCTAGGTCTTCTCTGATTTATCAGGGTGCCTAAGAAACACAGAGATGACAGCAGAATTAAAAAGATCGAGGTTTTACATGTCATACAGGAAAGTCTTACTGCGTATATTCGTAGTACTAATAGAACATATCGGAGATTAGTACTGTGCCTTGGTTACTACAAACCATGATTCTTCTCTCTCAATCAGCCCCTCACCACCCCCCCCCACCCCCCCCCCCCCCACCCCCACACACACACATATATATAAAATGTACAGATACGGATAGGGGATAATTATTGACATTCTAAACCAGTGTTTCTTAAACTGTGGGCCACTGACCCCCTGGGGGCCTATGAATGGAAGTCTAGGAGGTCTCTGTACAATTTAAAATGTACTTACTTACTTACTTAGTCGTTCCCCTTCTACCGTGAGGTGTAGAGGTCAATTTAAAATGTAACATTTATAATTTTGCGTTTATGTACATTTTTTTCTGAGAATGGGTCCGTAACCTTCCTCAGACAATCAAAGGGGTCTGTAGTCTTCATCAGACAATGAAAGGGGTCCGTAGTTTTCATTAGACAATCAAAGGGGTCCGTAGTCGTCATTAGACAATCAAAGGGCTCCGTAGTCTTCATCAAACAATCAAAGGGTTCCGTAGTCTTCATCAGACAATCAAAGGGGTCCGTAATCTTCCTCAGACAATCAATGGGGTCCGTAGTCTTCATCAGACAATCAAAGGGGTCCGTAGTCTTCTTCAGACAATCAAAGGGGTCTGTAAGTCTTCATCAGACAATCAAAGGGGCCCATAGCCGTCATCCTGCTCTAAACGGAGTGTTAAACAGTGCTCTTTAAAGCTCATTAAGGAGGAAGGGCCACACACGTAGCTGGCCTCCTTGAAGGAAACCTGTAGTTTCCGTAACAATTTAGTTTGCATGATGAAGCTGCAAACCTCATGCGCAGTCTCATATTCTTCGAAGGTGAACGTAAAACAGAAGATGATAGGATGAGTGGTCAACAAGAGCAGGTGGAGAAGAATGTGAAAGGTGCGAGGGGACTGTTCATAGAGAGACGACGAATACTGAATAACCAGATGGGGTGTGACTGGAGAGTAGAGACAAAGATGGCTAGTACGGATGTCATATGGACAAAAAGAGGATATGTGGACAAAAGAGAAAGGGCAACGCCTGTGAACAACCTAATGAGGAATTAACACAGGTGCTGGAAGTCGTGATTAACAGATGCATTAATATTGTGAACGATGTGAAGGCAATAGCTGTGTTTGGTTTCGGACGTCTCGAACTTTTGTACAGTTTTGCAGCCGAAGGAATTCACAACATTCTTCTACGGGCAATTAAACAACTTATTGTGCTCCTCGTCAGTACATGAAGAGATATCAAAACCCGATGGCAGTAGGCTATATAAACACTAACCGTGAAGCCTGTCTTGAGCCGGCGTAGCACAAAATAGCAAACCGCAATGTGGCAAGTCTGTAAATTTTTCATCACTAGTTACTAAGTGTGACGGCACCCTGCTGAATTATTTCCTCCAGCCCTCTTTGTTCCAGGACCTAAAGTTTACCGACACATACATTTACGTCTGACATATCTTGAAGCGAGTGACTGATAGCTGGATTACAAGAATGCTTGTATCCACCCTGCCTGCTGAGCCTTTAAAGGTGATTCAAGACGAAGAATGTCCACAAACATACATAATGCAAGTCGAAGGCACGCTGCAGAGAGGACGTGGCCAACCTGTTCCTGTTAGGTCTACCTGAAGCTGTCAGCTCAATTTTTATTTCACTTCTCGCCGTGAAGTAAAAGACTCACGATTAAACTACAGTGCGATCATGAATTACGCTAGGGTTACGTTCTGGAGGCGCGGTTAATTTGAGATATTTTTTTTTCTCTATACAAATTCAGTACCTTACAATTAGGTGGATGCTTCTACAAAGCAGATTAAAATATAAATTTTCACAAAAAAGCATAGAAAGGGTTCAGAAAACACAAGAAACATAAAATAAATACATGAATTGTGAATTTTAATAGTAGTTACGATCTTTTTCGCAATTTTTTCCCCAGCTCGCGTTATTTTGAATTCGCATTTATAAGAAATCGCGGCCGCGTTGTATGGAAAACAAATTCCCTTAAGCCACAGAGGTTTGTTTTAAAAACATGTTCTTCAAAGTAACCAGTAGTTACATATATTACAAATCTGGCATTTCCAGACATCAGGACGAATGCTGCCAAAGAAACAGACGAAATTATGAAATATTTGGTACATGAATTTAAAACTCTTGCATCTCTAATATCATCTTACTTTCTGAAGAACGCCAGCGATTTTTTCCCACAACACTTAACGGCTGCAGTAATCGAGAACAGGATAGAGCATTAGCAACCATGTAGGTTAAGTATCTTGGATGAAAGCGGTGTCGGTTAAACGAGGCGGAATTCAATCTTTTTTTTTTTCTTCCTTTTTTTTTGTCTGTGTGTACATAAATAATAACAGTGCATACTACAAGCGTCTACTAGAATTACTAAAGCAATGCTGAAGCCGATACTAATCGGCACTTTCCTGATACGAAACTCGTGGCGATCCTAAATTTACTCATTTCGAAACATGTCCGAAAAAAGTGAATGAACGTTTCCATCTTCGCAATGATTTCGCTGTCCACATTGATCTCTGTAGACCTCCCCACGACCACCAATCCTTTCGATCAAGTAGAAATGCTGCAAATGTTGCTGGTCACAGATTTCTATTCGTTCAAGTAGAAATGCTGCAAATGTTGCTGGTCACAGATTTCTATTCGTTCAAGTAGAAATGCTGCAAATGTTGCTGGTCACAGATTTCTATTCGTTCAAGTAGAAATGCTGCAAATGTTGCTGGTCACAGATTTCTATTCGTTCAAGTAGAAATGGCGGGGAAAAAAACAAAACAGAAAATGACAATACATAACCCTATCTCTCATAGAATTAACCAAGTATCTACGTACTAGCCGTGGCACCACGTGATTCGTATTCTTAGATGACCTCATGTTAGAACTATAGTTTTATGTAATGTATACCTGTGCTGGAAATCCCAATAACTATTACTAGCTTTCTATGTCAACTGGAGTGGGCAGTAGAATCTGAATGCGGTTATAAATTTTCATTACTACGTATCTAGACCTATATATAACGGCACTCTAAAAAAAAAAAAAAAATACTTGCAATGTATTAAAATGTTTTCATAGAACACACTAATCCAAGAGTGTGCATTATTTTACTATGGAAGAAAAATATACAGAATGTCTCACCATTAAATGTCATTTACATTACAAACTTTGTGGTTAGTGCACTGGCTTCCTAGCTCGGTGGTCCATGGTTCGATCCCCAGTTGAGGTGGGATTTTTTTTCCCCGCAAACGGCTCCGAGGTCGACCCAGCCTCATGAACTGAGCAACTCTGGGAAGGTTAAGGCGGCCGGTGTGATGCTGACCATATCAACCCCTTGTGTGCCGATGGTCAAGAAAATATGGGCCTAACACCATATACCCAATATGCCTCAAGGGCGTGTAACGGGATACTTTACCTTACAATACAAACTTTATATAATTTTTGTTTTAAATATTTTATTTCCTAGGTAAGTTCAATACGCACAAGAATAAATACTACCATTCAATCTGTCTATTAACACAAGACTACGCAAACACGATGAATTCTAACAAATACACAACGTAGGAAAGATAATGATGCTCTTATTCCAAGCCGACAATGTCAGACCCTAAGCTCGGCATTCAAAATGCAAAAATAATCAATGCACATTTCACAAGATATGATTCCGTTTACTAAAATGTGGGAGACCAACAAAAAACAAAATTACCGACAAAGTTGTCTCTACAGTAAAGGCCATTCACGTTACAATAACAAAAACAAATATAAATTTAGACAGAAATTCATAAATATTTCCTAATGGAACGATTCTGATCAAGAATGACGTGACAAAAAAAAAAAAAAAAAAACAACAAAAGGATGCATCAAAAAGCCCTAAATAAGAAGTGAAATACTACAAATAAATGACTCAACGAATATGCGTCAGCAGCGAGCAGCCTGCTAAACTTGATAGATTCCATGCAAATTACGGTGAATTAAAACGACGAGCGTAACCTGGGTCCTGTTCTCGGCGCCGATGTCGTCACCAAGGGGAAAACTGGCACGTGGGTGTATGTGAGTTGTAAACCGTTTTAATGATGAGGTCATCGTCCAAGATAAGCGCAAATATAGATAAATTAGGAAGGGGCAGAGAATGAAACGTAACACAATTGCACAATCTGATGAGTGAAATTATAAGTTTATGAGAAAGTATATAAAACGTTAACAAAACTGTGTCAAATTCCATGATGAAGCACTCACCATACGCGTAGGATGTTGCAATGCTATGGTCAAATTATGTTGCTTTAAAAAAAAACACTGTCAGATCTTCGCATGTTGCATAATACATTACTTCAAACTACTTTTGATGTTTGATGACAGCTAGGACTCCCTAAAAAAAGTCGCTCACCATTGTAATTTGTTTCTGGCAGACATATTAACTTCGTTGAAAGTCCTGCACAACTGTGTCAGCGAATAGAAAAATCGCAAACTGATGAGCGCGGTAACAGTGACTGAGACTAAATAACAAAAATATAAGAGTTGCGTAATTTATTTACTTCTGGTTTGGTTTGGTTTTAAGGAGCATCTTCACTGCACATGGACATCTCCGTCAGTGCTCCGATCTCCTCCCTTAGATCACACAAGGAGAATCTCAGCACAGTGCACAAACTCCGTAGCACCGGCGAGGATTCCAATGTATGTGTGTGTGTGTGTGTATGCAGGAATCACACATTATATAAATAGTTTTGTGGTGGGTAGGTTTCCTAATTTTTAAATTTTGCCAGGGCAGCGACCGTATAGGCTACTCTTTACGATTTCTCCCTCAGTTGTTCTTCCTCTCGTTTTACGCAAGTCCAGAAACTGCCTAGTTAAAAAAAAACACAAAAAAGTAACGGTAGTCCAATGGCGGATACTGCTGTGGGGAGGGGGGAGGAGGGGGGAACCACACAAGAGGGGGGAGAGGGTGTGTGCTTGAAGTTTGAAAGATTTAATTGATACTAGGTCTTAAAGTGCAAAGCCAGAACAGAAGTCGAGTTTTCAGAGTGGTTCATCTGCTAATTGGTGTTGGGGTAAAACATTCTTCACGTCATTTCTTGCAGGCCCATTTTATAAGTCGAACTGAATGTTTACTGTCTCTTGTGATTCAGAGTTTTTAATTTCAAACTTACTTTTTCCTGTCCCTTGTTTTGTCATTATACAGCATGGAGCCACCACTGACCACTTGCAGCTGGACCCCTTGCAGGAATCCTGCATCAAAGACTTTATGTGTTCTTGCAGCGGTGCTTCTGTGTAGCAATTAGTTTGACATAATAAGGCTGCCAGCTCTGTGTAGAAGCAGATATTAGTTGCCTCTTATGACACGCTTGACACAGCAGTCGTCCTAATTATATCTGTGTCTCCTCAGAGATTCCGTGAACATGGTGCTTGCTTGTGTTATGCTCTGACAACAACACAGTACAGGATCCGAGGTTGGTAAAATATGACGTACAGTCTTTTTAATATTTTGGTGCTTTCAACTATGATACTAACAAACACGGTGTGCTTTTGTTCATCTGCTTTTTAAAAGTGGAAAACATACATTGTTTTTTTTTTTTTAACAATGAAAATGTTGCAAGAAACTGTTGAAATAATAATTCTGTTTTCTTTCTTATTCTGACCGCAAAATGTCCATATTTTAGCATATATATATATATATATATATATATATATATATATATATATATATATATATATATATATATATATATATATATATATATATATATATATATATATATATATATATATATATATATGGCGAGAAGTCAATGGACTTACCGGTCAATAATGGGTCTATATCAGCTATATACAGGCATACCTCGCTTTATTAGCTCTTCGCTTTATTGCGCTTCGCAGATATTGCGCTTTTTTTTTCTTCAGATTATTCATGTTTAATTATTAGAACGTGCTTTCTTCTTCCGACAGATTTTGGCTCCACCAGCAAAAAAAATTACGATTCGCTGAAGGCTCAGATGATTTTTAGCAATAAAGAATTTTTTAATTTTACAATACACAGTTTTTTTTAAAGACCTAGCACTATTGCGCGCTTAATAGACGTAGTGTAAACATGATTTTAGGCTTTTATATGCACTGGGAAGCCAAAAAAATGGGTATGACCCGCTTTATTTCGATATTCACTTTATTGCGGTGGTCTGGAACAGAACCCGCAATATCTCCCGAGGTATACCTGTATAGAGTTCGTCAGTCTGTGAGTCAAAAGATAACTTCTAATTATAAACATACAAACGCACAAGAGAAACCAATATACAATGCGACACTGGGAAAGTATCAGATGCAGGCCAGTGGTAGAGAACATGTAATGCTTTTATTACCGTTTTGATGAAACCTAAATGTGTTTATTTGCATTAAATACAGTACATATCTATCTTTCCCACTGATACAATACAGCGTGATCTAAACCACTATATCAAGATCTATATTTATAACTTCATTAATTAAATAACAACAACAAAGGAAACACTGCAGTTATAACTAATATATAGAGGACTTTTCACAAATACCACAAGGTCAATCTAGAAACGTGCCTACGTGCATTAAAATATAGGAAAAATGGAACTGTATAAACACAACAGCAATATTCAGCGTTAAAATTGAACAAACAAACAAATGAGCAATAACAGATGATGTCTTTCGTTTCGAAAAATAAGTAAATAATGCAAGGAAGTGAATCAAGCGGATTCAGGCCTAAAAGACATTTATACTAACAAGTAATCAAACATGTAAACAAAGAAAACAAAACACATCTCCACATGCATTCCCGCCCACACACACACACACACACACAGCATGTGGTTTACGTAACGTTGTGACAATATTATCTGCCCTTGTATCTCCAACAGCACGCGCTTATGCTGACCTGCTCTCCCAAGGGGGTGTTCTAGCTTCTTCCAGCGTGAGTATACTAACAGCAGTCATAGCCGTGACTCACTCTTCAGCCATGCACCTGTTTCAAAGCGCAGCTATTTTTGTAGGTGCATTTGCATGACTCACGGAGCAGGGTTCAGAAAACACCCACCAGGCACACCGATGCGTCATCACGCATGGAATCGGAATGACGCGGCACGGAACTGGTTCAAGAACAGGGACCTGTTGTTCAATCTGTGTCTCCCACTTTCGTCTACTCTCATTCCAGGGTGGTTTTTTTTTTTTTAACCTTATGCCCGCTCACAGCTGATGACTCGGTTACGCAAGAATTCTAAGGGAAGAGGAAGAAAAAAAAATACTATGTGGATAAGTATAACATGTACAAAGGTGGCAGCAACTGTGTTTGCTGCATTGTAGATGCTACGGTCTGCGTTTTAGGATCTGCTTAGCGTGAGGCTCAGGCAGCGGTAACTGTAAGTCTGTTACAAGCGCAGCAAGGAAGGCTGTAGCTGCACCAAGCTCACGAACGTTCTAACACATTAAGTGCAGCCAGCAGTGAAAACATTGGCGTCATTCGACAATATGAGAAATGCAATGGCAAGAATAATAACAGGCTGATCTGTCAACTGTAAAAAGGTCAAGGTAAAGGTAGTCCCATTACAAATACTGCAGTAGGGGAATGAAGTGTTAGAGACTTGCTAGGTCCAGCATAGAGAGGTGGCATGACCAGTTCCCTTCATCGGTGACTTTTCCTTCCCTAACTCCACGTCAGGTACCCATTTACAGCTGGGTAGACTGCAGCGTGTCGGTACCGTGATTCGAACCTGGCACCTTCGACGCGCGAGATTATTCTATGCTTAATGTCCTTCAGCTCATTGTGGAGCACAGGCCTTCAATTAGTTCATGCCAACTCCTTCTGACACAGTTGGAGGGACAAATAATGATATCAAAATAACAATAAAAACGGCTAGAGGAGCTTTCATTACATTTGGTAAATATGTGGAGATCAATAGAAATCAGGTCCAACACAAAAATCTCAATTTTCAACTCAAATGTCGAGTCAGTCTTATGTATGGCTCTCAAACGTGGACAACAACAGAAACAACAACCAAAAAGCTACAGACGTTCATAAATGGGTGCTTGCTCCGAGTGTTTTCCCGTAGATTCCAAATTAACTACTGACAGTGACATAAGAAGCGTCAAAAGTGAGGAATGCAGTCAGCGACCCATAGCTAGACTGCTTGCGTCAGGGTCAGCGAACCAGAGCTGACTGATAAGATCTTTCTTTGGGAGACAGACGTCATCATCAGTTGATAAACTCTTTTAATACAAGACCCTTGCCCTGAGCAAGAGGCATGCTGAAAAATCTGAAGCTCACTCGAACATCACCAGAGTTAAATACTGTGTTGTTGTGTTGCTCGTGGTTTGAGTATGGAATGTCAACTTGACCTACGCAGTGGTGTGTAGACATAGATTGAGTGTGTAATATGCGAATGATAGGAAGAGTTCGTGGTGTTGACAAATGTTCTTTTCTCACACTCATGTATGGCTGGAAGTCATCGACACCAACGACTGTGTACCTTTACTACAGTTTAATTGGACGTACACACTCGACAGCACAGATAGTGACAAATCACAGGTTGGCATAATACATCATGGTACAGTGGATAAATGGTCTTGCAATGTTACATGGGCACTCATGTAGAATAATAGTATAATGGACTGTCAATAGCCAAGCACTCAGTATTGCCCATATATATATCATCTGAGTTTACTGACAAAGCACGTCAGATTATAAACAATATCCAAGATGACTTCTAGACCTAATCTCGTCTAGTGAAGATTCCTTAACATAATGTCCAGCACAGATTTTTCCATATAATCAAATTGAACCGCTAGCAATGGGTTCTCATGTGTAGCAGTGATCTCTGGACTAATCAAGCGATAATACGGGCATCCCTTTTCTCTTCTTGAAAGTCACTAAATGTTTTTTACAAGATGGCTTCTCTCGTGAGCTGTCACTCACGTTTGGATACAGATAATGAATCTGTCTTAAAGTTAGTCATTCATTAAATGTTTCATTGCTCTGTAGATTCTATCATGATACAATTGACTGCATTCTACAGGATATAGTGCTGCTAGGAATCAGAGTCGTTTTCCATCTAGTTAAATGCATCCTCTCAGATGTACAAGTCATACCTATCGAAAAACGGTGGCTTCGTACGAGAGTTCAAAAGAGTATCTTTTATTACCTGCGTATCAGAAATATGATTCTGCCATTCCTTGGCAATAAGAATAAATACTGGGGTAAAGCATACACGATAGGTCTAGACGACTATCACTTTCCCCATAAATATAGAGATCACTTTTTCCCGGCGACAAGCCGACATAGCAAAACACAGCCCCCATGATCAGGGCAAAGCCAAAACACACCTCTCTAGAGACACATCCGCCGAACAGCCTTTGACCTCTCTAGAGACAAAAGAACATATAGTTCGACTTAGATATGTAAAGATATACAGATATAAGACAGACTCGTCCTACTCAGCCAAACAATACACATAAATTCAGGCCATAGATATTCTGAAGCAAGAACAATCTATTACTACCCAAACAAAGAATAAATCGCAGTAAAACTGGATTCATCCGCGGAGTTCGATCGAAAGAGACGACACAACTTTCAAGGGAAGTAACTCAATAATGACTTTTCCTTAAGCACTAAAAAATATCTATTTTGTTTACAAAATATTTGCGAACATAACAAGTATACCAATGTATAATATTGTAAGATATCAAAGACTGCACGTAACAGTCTTACCACACCTCCCGGGAAAAAAAAATGGAACATTTTTTTTTCTTTTTGAAATACATCTAGGAGCAACGTACAATAGGCTCACAACGCATGAATAATGCGCAGATGAAAATATCAGGAATACATATAACGCCTAATATGAGGCTAAGTCGACATATGGAGCGACTGGTGAGAATGTGTCTCATAAACTGAGAGAAATTATTTCTCTACAAGTATATTTTTCCAGGAAGGTGTCATCAAAGTATAATACAATTCTGGCAATTACACGATGCCTAAAAAATTCATACCATAGTTTCGTATTAGATATCTTACATTTATGATTTATGAAGAAAAATCATCAAAGCACAGCGGTGAATAAACATCAATGAACCACTATGTAGTGATACAATCATTATATTATTAAATTACAAATGTGTATCTATTATGATATAGAAAAGGAACTACTATAGAACTAGACATATCAAGAATTCTAAGCCCTAATAGTTATGTGGAATCATGTGGGCATCTTGACAGAATGTCTGCCATCACATTATCTGATCCACGAATAGCTCGCACAGAGAAATGAAAAGGTTGAAGAGCAATTGCATATCGAGTAGACCTCGAGCTCTTCAAATTCTTACTCTGTATAGCAGTAAGAGCTTTTTGGTCGGTTTCTACTATGAAATGTGCGCCTAGAAGGAATCTCTGTAGTTTGAGGATCGACCAAACCATAGCTAATAGCTCACGGTCTAAAACCGAATAATTCCTTTCTGCCGCATTAAGTTTTCTGGAAATATACATTACAGGATGCAGAGTTCCAGAGTACTCTTGCATTAGTGCCGCTCCAATCCCAGTGGATGAAGCGTCACTACGAAGAACGAATGTCTTATCTTTAGTAGGTAGCACTAAAATAGGTGGTGTTGAAAACAATGTTTTAATCTTATCCAGAGAGCATTGGCATTCCTGAGACCAGTGGACCATATTAGGCGAACCTTTCTTTAGAAGTGTCGAAAGAGGTGCCATGATAGAGGATAGATTCTGAATGAATCTGCCATAAAATTGAATAAGACCTAACAGACTTCTCACCTGTTTTTTAGTCTTAGGGATCGAGATGTTAAGTATCCTACTAGTATTATGGTCCTCTGTCTTTAGGAAACCATGACCAACTCGGTGGCCTAGGAAAGAAATTTCGCTAAAACCAATATAGGCTTTAGAGGGTTTCGCTGTCAGGTTGTGCTCGCGCAAAGTAGACAGCAATTCATCTAACCCTGAATAGTGATCTTCCCAAGTATCGCTGAAAAGACAGATGTCATCTAGATATGCAATGACATCTGACCGATAAGATAGGATTCGGCGCATCATGCGCACGAATGTAGCTGGTGCGTTCATAAGACCGAAAGGCATAAAATTCCATTGGAACAAACCTCTAGGTGTTGAAAAAGCCGTGAGAGGTTTGGCGCGTTCAGATAAAGGAACTTGCCAATATCCTTTAGACAAATCAAGTTTAGTGAAAAAATGAGATTTGGAGAGTCGAGTAAGTAGCTCTTCCAGTAAAGGCATAGGTTCGGCATCGAACTTCGTTACTTGATTCAATTTTCGATAGTCAACGCAAAGACGTATGTTATTGTCTTTTTTACGAACAATAACCATCGGCGAAGAATATGCAGAGGTGGATGGTTCGATTATTTTCAAATCTATCATCTCATCCAACTCTTTCTCAACCTGTGCTTGGAAATGTATAGGTATAGGATAAGGTCTAACCCTAATAGGAGTATGGTCAGTTAGAACAATGTCATGTTCAATGACATTCGTTTGTCCAGGGATGTCAGTGAGTACATCCTGAAATGTTTGCAACATAGTTGAAACTTGTCGCTGTTCTCCTAGAGACAAATCAGGAGAGACAGTAACGTTCTTCCATGATTCACTAGAATGGAGTGGGATCATTGGAAGAGGAAGATTTACATCTGAAAAACTTGTTTCCTCATCCTGTATCACGGACAGTGATGAGTAATGACCATGTTGTACTGGAGAATTGTCCGTTGCTTGGAAAATGGGTTGCAAATAATCCGGACGTTCATGGAATTCAGTAAGCATATTGATGTGGAAGGTTTTATGCTTCCCATCAATATTGACAATATAGTCGACATCGGAAATTTTCGATATTATATCGTACGGACCTTTGCAAGAAATAAGTAGTCTGTTTTCCCTACAAGGTAGTAATACAAATGCTTTGTCACCAGGACAAAGTTGTCGTAAGCATCTCTTCTTATTGGCAAATTGCCTTGCCTTCTGTTTCGCAAATTCAGAAGAAGACGTTGCTAATTTGCATGCTTCGATAATCTTTTGTCTCAACGCGATGACATATTCGTAGGATGACTTTGTGTCATCGTCAATATTGTCAGCTGTTATGAGATCATGAAGCAGCGACATAGGGCCACGCGGACGCGCGCCAAAGACGAGTTCAAAGGGAGAAAATCCTGTATGTTCATTGGGTACCTCTCTGTAAGCGAAGAGGGCCGCAGGTAAAACTCTGTCCCAGTCTTGAGGATGATCCTCAGTTATCTTCCCTAGTAAGTTTTTAAGTGTTCTATTAAGGCGTTCGACCATACCATTAGACATTGGATGGTAGATACTACTTAAAGATCTATCTATCTGCAGAGTAGACATTACTTGAGATATGGTATCTGATATTAGTTGGGTGCCATGGTCTGACAATATCTCTCCGGGGAACCCCAGACGAGAAAATATAAGCCAAAGAGCATCTGCAATATCAGCAGTAGTAATGCTCTTCAGAGGAATAGCCTCTGGCCAACGTGTGCACATATCAACACATGTCAAGATAAACTGATGTCCTCTGGCAGACTTGATCTTAAATGGACCAATAATGTCTATGGCCATTTTTTAAAACGGCCGAATAGGAATGTCCGCCGCCTGAATGGGTGCAGCATGCCGTGGACCTTTGGATTTAACTTCCTGACATACTTTACAAGATCGACAATAAATCCGTATGTCCTTGTTTACCAATGGCCAAAAGAAAGCCGCAAGGACTCTTGACTTAGTACGGGAAAAACCCATGTGTCCAGCACACTGAGAGTCGTGAGCGTGCTGCAAAATTTTAACTCTCAAATTCTTGGGAACCAGGATTTGAGAATGACTTGACGTAATGGAGTCTTGAACCATACGTACAAGTACGCCATTCTTCTTTGTAATCCACGATTTACGACTTGTGTCTTTATTCGGATCACCTTTAGTTGCAAGAATGAAGAATTTCTTCAGAGTGGGATCATCTTCTTGCTGTTTTATAAACGAGTCACGAGAAATTACCAAGGGATCACCTTGGTTATGCACTTCATTATCTTCAGTAGATGAAGTTTGAGGCATATTAAGAGCCTGCGCTCTAGTGACTACAGCGTTAGCAATCTGCATGTTTTGCCTTTCCCACGCGGAAATTTGTTGCGGAGTGCATTCTTTGACTCCATGAATGCGACCGATGATGAGGTCAGCGATCGGATTCGGAAGAAGACATGCGTGTACATCTCCTGTAAAGAAAGGAGTAGCAATCCTAATGATAGCAGTAGAGTATTTCTCTAATGTGCCGCCAAATGTTACACATTTGACTACTTGTCCAGTGGCACGGGAAGGATCTACGAGTGACTGCCTAACACCAATTGTGGTGCATCCAGAATCAAATAGCACAGAGACTGGATTGTTATTTACTAAACCCTTATGTAAGACAAGAGAACCTCTTCCATCATGCGCGACTGATGCAGGAAGAGCAGGAAGAGGATGGCCACAGCTTAAAGTAGACACTGTGGTTGGCTCAAATAATGTTTTGCATTGGGGGCACTGAGATGCTCTCCCAAAATCAAAAGCGGCACATGCCATATTACTAGCATCATTATTATCTTTACTCTGTTTATAGGCTTCATGGGACTCTTGTTGTGCAGAGTTTGCCTGAAAATGTGGTTTATGTCTTTTGTTTTGAGATCTACCTCGGTTATTATCACCTCTGTAGTTATTGTTACCTCTATTGTAACCCCTATTTGGGTTTGAGTCATAGTTCCCTTGGTTACCATTATCATATTCATTATAATGAGTATCTCTGTAATTATGATCTTGTTGACTCCAAGACGGATAACCCGGATAGTTTCTATAATTACTTCCTCTACGGAAATTCCTATAATTATGACCACCCCTGTGTCGAGAGCTATCAGCTGTCTCCAGTTCTTTGAAGAAGAACCCTGAAATGATTGGTTACCTTGGTTTTGATAACTATTATGGTTACCTTTTTTTATCAAATCTGTTTTGAGGTCCCTGAAATCTGTGTGAATGATTGGGATTGTATGGTGTTGCTGAAGCAACTGGCATACTCTCCTTAATCTTAGTGTTGCCAAAAGTCACGTCGGGGTGTGCAGTGACATATTGGGAACAATATTCTTCCATTTCCTTTAGAGATTTGGGTTTACGCTCATGTATAAATTCCAGGAATGGTTTGTTAACACATGACATAATCTTATCTCTGAGCAACAAATCCATAAGTCCTTCATACGTTTTTTCTGTTTTGGAAAGCTCAATCCAACGATCAACTGTGAGACGTGCCTTTGCAGTGAATTCTGAGAATTCTACACCTGTCTCAGGCACCATCGTCTTAAATAAAAGGCGATAGCCTTCCTCACTTAGCTGGTATTTCTTTATCAAAGCCGCCCTAATGACATCATAATTATCCTTATCTGCTTCTCCTACAAGGCATAATCTAGTCAAAGATTCACCTTTCAAGTTTTCTGCTAATTGATTAGCGTATTGTGATTTATCCACATTATGTGTACGACAAGAACGTTCAAATCTATCCAGCCAGAATGTAATATCGTCACTGGACTGATTGAACGGTGGAACCTTAACCTTGTAAGTAGAAGGTTTACCATTACCACTAGATGCCTGATTAACATTACTCATACTTGTCAATCTCAATTTCTCTAACTCAAATTCATGTTCTCTTATTGCTTTTTTTTTTCTTCAGCTTCTCTGTCTAATCTTTTTTGTTCAGCATCCCTGTCTAATCTTTTTTGTTCAGCTTCCCTGTCTAATCTTTTTTGTTCAGCTTCCCTGTCTAATCTTTTTTGTTCAGCATCACTGTCTAATCTTTTTTGTTCAGCATCATTGTCTAATCTTTTTTGTTCAGCAGCAGCTTCTCTTTCTAATTTTTTTTGTTCAGCTTCAAATCTCCTTTGCTCCACCTGCATCTGCAATTTCTTTTGTTCAGCAGCAGCCTCAGCTTCTCTTTCTAATCTTTTCTCTTCAGCCATAGCTTTTCTCTCTTCTGCAGCAGCTTTTCTCTCTTCTGCAGCTAATGCTTTGTCATATTGAGCAACTACCCATTCTTCTAATTGTTGACCAGTTTTATCAAGGGATTTCCCTTGTGTAATGAAGTATTCTAATGTAGACATGATGTCTAACAATAATACTAATCACTTGAAACAATAATAATACCACAAGTTCTTAATGACTTGATTAATCATATACTATCCCAATATCTGTGGGTCACAAGCCTTAATAAGGTCTTGTATAACAGTAATAATAATCAAGTACTGGTTTATACCATAATCCAAGTGCAGTGCACAGGCAATAGTGTCTTATGAAATATACCTATATAAAACATATGTCAACCAACAGAATACATAAAGTACAAATAGGACTGACAATACGAAAACGTTTGCAGAAATCAAATAAATCAAATAGGGAAATCAATGAAAATAATCACTGAATCTGCAAGGGATAACAACACAAATGACGTCACAGTATATGAATATAAATTGTGAATAGAACTGAAAGATAGAAAAGGGTAGACCAACAAATTACAAACAAATCCAAACAAAACTAAAGAACAAAGAAATATTACAAAAATAACAATAATTACAGTCTTCACAGCTAACACAAATAGCAACTAGTTGTTGCAAGCAAATTTCCAATTAAGGAAATTGCACCTAAAGAAAACGCCCACAACGGACCCTCTATGATGTGGGATATTCTGTTGTGAGGACTCCGCCCAACCTTAAACACAACCCGCTGACATATAAACTAACATACTGTACAAATAAATAACATGTAAAAATAAATATATAAATTATGTGTATGATAGTATGTGTTGCGAAATAGGCTCAGTTTTACAGTAATGGCAAAGTTATTCTTATGAAAATAAACAAACTGCCACTTTATTCAATTAAACATTCTGGCCTTAAATATTAAAGTTCATATATAGAAAACAAGAAGATCCATCGATGAAAATAGGACTTCTTAGTTCAATAATACTGTCTTCCTGTTAATATTGACAAGAATTGATCCAACTGTTCTGTGAAACTCTGTAATGTCTAATGTACAAATGTCAACAACGCTGACCTACATACTGCATTCACTTGACAGGTCACGTGACGAAGTGTTGACAAAGAGCAAACCAATACTGCAAGTGTGTCGTATTAGCCACAGGAAACGGTCTGGTATCGGTAATCTGTTGACTTCTGAACTTCTGCGAGGTCAAACCCAGAAAGCTGGTCCACCAGTTGATAAGATCTTTCTTTGGGAGACAGACGTCATCATCAGTTGATAAACTCTTTTAATACAAGACCCTTGCCTTGAGCAAGAGGCATGCTGAAAAATCTGAAGCTCACTCGAACATCACCAGAGTTAAATACTGTGTTGTTGTGTTGCTCGTGGTTTGAGTATGGAATGTCAACTTGACCTACGCAGTGGTGTGTAGACATAGATTGAGTGTGTAATATGCGAATGATAGGAAGAGTTCGTGGTGTTGACAAATGTTCTTTTCTCACACTCATGTATGGCTGGAAGTCATCGACACCAACGACTGTGTACCTTTACTACAGTTTAATTGGACGTACACACTCGACAGCACAGATAGTGACAAATCACAGGTTGGCATAATACATCATGGTACAGTGGATAAATGGTCTTGCAATGTTACATGGGCACTCATGTAGAATAATAGTATAATGGACTGTCAATAGCCAAGCACTCAGTATTGCCCACATATATATCATCTGAGTTTACTGACAAAGCACGTCAGATTATAAACAATATCCAAGATGACTTCTAGACCTAATCTCGTCTAGTGAAGATTCCTTAACATAATGTCCAGCACAGATTTTTCCATATAATCAAATTGAACCGCTAGCAATGGGTTCTCATGTGTAGCAGTGATCTCTGGACTAATCAAGCGATAATACGGGCATCCCTTTTCTCTTCTTGAAAGTCACTAAATGTTTTTACAAGATGGCTTCTCTCGTGAGCTGTCACTCACGTTTGGATACAGATAATGAATCTGTCTTAAAGTTAGTCATTCATTAAATGTTTCATTGCTCTGTAGATTCTATCATGATACAATTGACTGCATTCTACAGGATATAGTGCTGCTAGGAATCAGAGTCGTTTTCCATCTAGTTAAATGCATCCTCTCAGATGTACAAGTCATACCTATCGAAAAACGGTGGCTTCGTACGAGAGTTAAAAAGAGTATCTTTTATTACCTGCGTATCAGAAATATGATTCTGCCATTCCTTGGCAATAAGAATAAACACTGGGGTAAAGCATACACGATAGGTCTAGACGACTATCACTTTCCCCATAAATATAGAGATCACTTTTTCCCGGCGACAAGCCGACATAGCAAAACACAGCCCCCATGATCAGGGCGAAGCCAAAACACACCTCTCTAGAGACACATCCGCCGAACAGCCTTTGACCTCTCTAGAGACAAAAGAACATATAGTTCGACTTAGATATGTAAAGATATACAGATATAAGACAGACTCGTCCTACTCAGCCAAACAATACACATAAATTCAGGCCATAGATATTCTGAAGCAAGAACAATCTATTACTACCCAAACAAAGAATAAATCGCAGTAAAACTGGATTCATCCGCGGAGTTCGATCGAAAGAGACGACACAACTTTCAAGGGAAGTAACTCAATAATGACTTTTCCTTAAGCACTAAAAAATATCTATTTTGTTTACAAAATATTTGCGAACATAACAAGTATACCAATGTATAATATTGTAAGATATCAAAGACTGCACATAACACTGACCAAGACCCTACTCCACCTCCACGTGGTGGTCCTGAAACAGGCTGCATCACTGCAGTCTGGCTGAGAGAGTAGGGATCGAAGAGGGAAGGCAAACCCGGTCCCCAAAAATGCCGTGCTGAAGTCGGATGTGTCGGCCGAAAGGCGCAGATATCGCAGCTCCGGTGTAAACAGACACAACGCAACCAACGTCCTTTTCAGGACGAACGAGGAAGAGGAAGAACTACTGACATGTGATGCTATTAGCTTGTTTTTTTTCAATGGGTGTCCTACCCATTTGTCATCGTATTTTCCTCAATTTCGCCCACTGGTACCTTATCTCGTCTTTTCTTTCCATTCCATATTGGTGATCTGGTCATGTCATTTAAATTTGTAAATGATAATAAATAAGGTATGTGGAACGCACTCGTAAGAAAGAGAGAAGCAGAACACTAGAAAACAGAAATGTAATAAGTGATAGGCTGACCAAGGAATCGAATTATGGACCATCCGAGTAGCGCCGTCGCCTCCCTGCGGAAGTGAATCATGAAGAGACACAATGTTAACTCAGCACTTCAAAAGAATCCATTGTAGATGTTGGTAACTCTAACGACACTACACGTAATTGTGAAATATAATATTCGAACACGACCAATGTCAATTATAAACGCAATCACTTCCACAATTTTCTTATTCACCAGTATGGGACTAATACCACTGGGCAAACCATAATAGTGTCTAGCAGATCTTTGACGAATATGAATAATATAGAATAGCACAGGTTGGTTTCAGCTTTGTTTATTTCTACCTTTAACCTTTTCTACTCTACGTAAACCCCCATTTATAAATATCTGCAACTTTTTGGTTGACCCTAAGGTTGTTCTCCATACTTTAGAGCCATAAAATGGGACCCACGTAATTTTTCATAGCTTGTTCAGTTTCTATATAACATGGCATTTGCCCTGCTACTGGTATGGAACAAGAACAGAAACCAGTGCATGTTTGCCGTTATGTGAACATGCACAAGATCATTATATCAAAGAAGTTCACTGTTTCGTACTGCGCAGAAGGGCAAAAGCCCACATACCACTAACCAGCAACACCGTTAGCTTTTACAGCTTAATTAAGACTTTTGTGATACCGCTTGTGAAATGTACTGGAATGTGCCTGTGAAATAAACTGCGTGAATCATTCTGAAATGTCCCGATCTACAGCAGTAGCGCTTGAGGGCGAAATAGACAAAATATAAACAGGCAGACATACGGATGTGTCAGCTGACTCAAAGACAAAAGACCGGCAGACAGACAGTACATGGTTTGGTATTCCAAATTCACTGCCAAATGATGACAAAGGCACTAAACTGAAGATGACGCTATATGGGTGCAGATTACGCAACACGTAGTCAAAAGTGCATTTCTGAATGAGCGGGGATATTCTCTGATGAATCACCACGTTTCGGCGTAAGCACTCACTAAATATTCTCACACACCGTCACGCGCGTATACCGCCGGCCTGAGCATTTACAGGTGAAGGTAACTGAGCGCTACAATGGATCGGGCTGATTCTGGACTAGTCTAGATATTTTAACATCATCGGCTCAACGTAACAATGAAACGTACACCGATTTCTTGTATTCACGGAAATATGGAGTAAGGAAATTGCTGAACAATTCCGTATAGCGGTCTGCAGTAAAAGCTGTTTGATCGTTCGTGAGACAGTAGTAGCAGCCGTTATGGCAGTAACAGTAGTAAAAGCGGCAGCATTGAACGTGCAGGCATTGAACATGCAGGCATTGAAGATGTCACAAAGAAGAAGACGAAGAGGAAGAAGGAAAAGAGGAGGGAGAAGAAGAGGATATGGAGAAATAAGGGGAATAAAAAGGAAGACGAAGAAGAAATTAGGAGGAAGAAGGAAGGAATGAGAATAAGAACTGGTAAGAAGAAAAAAAGGAAATAGAAGGAAGACGGATGAAGAAAACGTGTAGACAAATAAAGATTAAGATGGAAGATGAAATAATAAGAATAAAGGCGTGAGAAGAAGGAAGAAACACAAGCACGAAAAAGGCGAAGGAAAAAAAAACAAGAACAGAAAGAAGAAGAAAAAAAAATTGAATAAGAAAATGGGACGAGGAAAAAGGGAAGAAGGAAAAAAGAGTAAGTATGAAGAATAAAGAAGGAAGAGGAAGAAGAATAAGGAAGAATAAGATAGACGGTAAGTAGGAAAAAGAATAAAGAAGAAAAAAAAAGAGAGAATGCAGAATAAGGAAGAGGAAAGGGGGGGGGGGGGGGGAAGAAGAAGACAAAGGAAAGAGAAGAAAGAAAAGGAAGATATAAAAAGAAGGACGGATAAGAAGAGGAAGGAATAAATGGAAGAAAAGGAAGAAAGACTAAGGAAAAATAGAAGAAGGAAGAAATAATATTTTCTTTTTTTTAAATCAGAAATAGTAGTTGTAGTAACAGGAAAAAGTATAACGTAGTTATATGTATTATATAAGTGCGTCCGATTGACAGACTGGTTACAGCGCTGGTCCCTATCCTCACGTTCCAGTCTACCCCAGCTGTAAATGGGTACCTGACTCTGCTCGTGAGTTAGGGGAAGGAAAAAAACAGTGAGGAAGGGAACTGGTCACCCCACCTCTCGATGCTGAATTTAGTACAGTGAAATCTCTAACACTTCACTACACTAAGGCAGTATCTACTATGGGACTACCATTATGTATTATATAATATACTGATTATTTACCTAACCTACTAATGTAAGGAATACGTATAAATAAACAATAGAACGTCTGCTATAAAATTTGCTGCGAATAGTTTTTTTTTTAATCCACCGCATATGTATATATATATATCCAGCAACCTGGGAGGATGAAGCTGCCGTTCGCACCAAGTGACGATGCTCTCTACGGCGCCACCTCAGACTGGGGGAAAAGAAGCTCTCCCGGAAAGAAGAAGATAGGATCAGAAAACGTCAAAATAAATAAAATCTTATTTATTTTTAAAACAAAATTAATGATTTTTAAAAAATAATTTATCAAATTGTTCCAAGCTGATCGATTAATCTGTGATTCAACAATTCCATTGATTTTTAAAACAAAATTATTTATGATTTAAAAAAAAATAATAATTTATCAAATTGTTCGAAACTAATTGATTAATCTTTGATTCAAGAATTCCATTAATTCGATTTAAGATTTTTTTCTCAATCCCAGCTCTAAAATATATACAGTGTATATACTGTATATATATATATATATATATATATATATATATATATATATATATATATATATATATATATATATATATATATATATATATATATATATATATATATATATATATATACGGTATTAGGGCTGGGATTGATATATATATATATATATATATATATATATATATATATATATATATATATATATATATATATATATATATATATATATATATATATATATATATATATATATATATATATATGTAGACCCCATTGGAAATACCATTTTACAAAAAGTGAAGTCCGAGAAATGTTAATTTTAAAATTTGAAACACTATGACACTAAGAAGGATGACCCGTTTTTATTGCTCCATTTTCTTGGAGAGGTGTGACGAAGCAGAAATCGCCTTTTCTTTTATCTCTGTCAATCTTTTATCACACCAGTTCTCTTTCCTCTAGAAAATCCACCACTTGTCTAAAAATCAGATCTCCCATTTTTTCTGAATGAAATTCCTTTCTCTTTGTTCTACATTTTACTGGCAAAAGTCTTTCGACTCCTCACCATGAACTTTTGACGGCGGTTTAGTAACATGGGTTTCCCCCTGGGAATATTTACACTTTTAGCAAATTGGTAGGCAGTCGTATTGTCATATGACTTTTGACCTCAGCAACCAGTTCCCAGTTAATTTAAAATCACAACTCGCCTGGTATCAGAATGCCAAGTACCGGCCAGAGTGAGTGAGTGAGTGAGTGAGTGAGTGAGTGAGTGAGTGAGTGAGTGAGTGAGTGAGTGAGTGAGTGAGTGAGTGAGTGAGTGAGTGAGTGAGTGAGTGAGTGAGTGAGTGAGTGTGTGTGTGTGTGTGTGTGTGTGTGTGTGTGTGTGTGTGTGTGTGTGTGTGTGTGTGTGTGTGTGTGTGTGTGTGTGTGTGTGTGTGTGTGTGTGTGTGTGTGTGTGTGTGTGTGTTGGTTGGACAAGGAGTAACAACAGGTCACGTCCAAAACCCCCATTAAAATTTAGGAATAAATCCGGCAAACCTTGTAGTGAATTTGGGCGCATTCGCGAAGCATCAGCCTAGACTGGCAGACCGGCTTGAAAGATTGCTCCCAAGAAATACAGAGGAGCCCGGTCCATTTTAAAACAGCAGGTTGGCTTAGCTGAGCGATCCTACCAGGTTGTCCTACCAGGACACCTAACCATATGCAGTGTTCTCGAGGGCCGACATACTCCATCCCAGTTGGTGATGAGCCCTGTGTCAAGACAGAGGAAGCAGCCCCTGCCATCCTCTGAAACCCTACTATTCAAGTATGAGAGAATCTATCTTCAATTTTGTAAAATTTACATGTATGTTGTTATTTTTCTTGTAATATTTAATTGGGTTGTATAGTTT
Organism: Oreohelix idahoensis; assembly: GCA_024509875.1. Classification (NCBI taxonomy): domain Eukaryota; kingdom Metazoa; phylum Mollusca; class Gastropoda; order Stylommatophora; family Oreohelicidae; genus Oreohelix; species Oreohelix idahoensis. Next base: position 240,084 of record JAMPIV010004995.1, read on the forward strand.
TAGTAATTAAAATCTACACCCTGGGGGCAGAGCCATAATTAATAAACACTATTGGGTCGGGATATTTTTAATGTGGCTGGGCACCAAATCTCTTATCCAACTATATGTACTATACATAGTCCTTTGTAGGATTTCGGATAAAGAATTTATCGCCTAGAGCAGTGGTGGCCAAGTTAAGGTTGGCAGAGGGCCAGATTATGGTATAGGGTAACACCAGAGGGCCAGACCTATAAAATCCTTAAAAAATAACGTTCTGAGATTTAGTTTTACATATATAATGAACCACGTACAGAAAGCAATGGCAAACTACTGTACTGCACATCTGCCAAGACATGTATACCAGTCTTCGGACTGAAATTACTGTAAAAAAAATATAATGAATCTGTTGTTTTAATATGTTTTGTAATTTGTAATATGACATATAATTATTTATTTCAAACATACATTTGTGTGTTATTTCATTGTGAAGAGTGTGGCTTATCAAAACTTTTCACCAGTGATTTGAATTCTACTTCCATTTGTGACGAAGCAATTCTGAGAACATGGGATAATGCAGAGTCAGTTAATTTGTTTCTGGTCTTGGATTTGATAAGCTTCATGGCAGAAAATGTTGTCTCAAAGATAAGTGCTACCAAATATAGAACACACTTTTAGGGCCCATTTTCTCAGAAGTGGGTAACGTTCCTTTGGCAATAATTTCCACAAATCAGCTCCAGTTGCTTCTGTTGTGTTGATGAATGGGTCACATTGGAGTTCACATAACTGTAATTGTAGTTCTGCTGGCTGAGACTCCACTGTGCACTTGAATGGGTTGTTAAAAAGTTCCATTTGTGGACGAAACATCTCAAAATCTTGAAATCGACGATCAAACTCAGAAATCAGCTGTTCAATGTCATCTGTGTACCTCCTGAAATTAACACTCTCTTTCTCAGACAGCTGTTTACAACAAGGAAAATAAAACAGGTCATTCTTTTGCAAAGACAGACTAAATAGGCTCAGTTTCTTTTTGAAGCCATCAACATAGCCCATCATTTGAAAAAGTGTTTGCCTTTTTCCTTGTAACTGCAAGTTCAGTCCATTCAAATGTTGTGTTACTGTGAGAAATGCCAAGTGCTGAATGAAATGAATATCTTTGAGTTTATTTTGAAGATCAATTGAACATGGTAAGTTGTCTCACAGGAAGTCAAATATTTCATCCTTCAGTTCACAAAATCTTATTAAACATTTTCCTCGACTAAGCCAACTCACCTCAGCATGAGCAGGAGATCACCGTAAACAAAATCCACTTCTAAAAATACAAGGAACTTCCTGTGAGTTAGAGAGCTGTGTATCTAGTAGAGCTCAATTGGTATGATGGAGAGAGAGAGTTGGTGGTGTTGTGGGAGGTGGGGAGGTGTTAATCGTACATTTTGGGTCTTTTTAGTTTTGTTTCTGGTGCCTGCGTGCTATTTTGTAATATTTTTTTAGCACAGTGGTCGGAGTATACAATAATTTTCAATCAACAATAAGAGGCCGGCCAAAACAGGTTGGCGGGCTGGTCAAAACAGGTTGGCGGGCCGGATCTGGCCCGCGGGCCGTAGTTTGGCCACCTCTGGCCTAGAGAATATCCTGTTTAGTTTCACCAGAACTCTCTTTTAAGTAAGGTTTTCTAGTGAACTAATTCCCGACGAGAAATAGTTCATTCAACGTGTAGTCGGAGAGATTATCCTCTAAATATTATCTTTTATTTCTTCCATACATTCTGTCACTTTCTCCTCAAACTTTTCCGTCACAAGAGGAATGTGCTTTCAAATATAATTTTAGTTTCTACACCTTCTTTGGGGTATTCTTAATGTGCTGAGGTCAGTAAGTTTTTACTTTTTTTTTTTTTAAATGTGACATATCTGGTTTTTCCAATGGAGTCTTGATACATATTACGGATTATATGCTAATAAATGATGCCCCCTCACAAAATTTAACTGGCGTTTTATACTACTGCAAACATTAACATGGAAAACAAAATAAAAATTGCATTCACCGCTCATTTTTTAATCCACAATAAAAGCAGAGGCAAAAAAAAAAAAAAACAACAACAACCAAAAAAAAAAAAAACAGAATCATTAAGATAGCCCATAAATCCATCAGCCACATCTTCTGGCGTTTGCAAATTTCCAGCTGTGAACAAGAAATTTGTGTGAGCATAGTGGAAATAAATAAATATGGCAACATTATCACAGCTTTCTTTGGCTAGCCGTCAAAAGTCTAGTCGACTTGCTGAAACTTGCGCCTGCTCAGTCTTGCTCACAACAGGTGGGGTGGCAGTTAAAAGCGCTAAAATCAGGACAGATATTAGTTTTGAAGAAGAATTTCGGTGTTGTCATTTGCTTGGCGCCAATTATATCTTGTACAGGCGAAGTGGCGATGGCAAGAGGAAGCAGGCGAACAAGAAGTGGCTTTCAAACGATAACAACAGTGGTACGGATATGCAAGACTGATTAAAAAATACGCCATTCAATAATTCACAAAATTCGGTGCTTACCTCAGTTCTATCTACTGGCTTCCTTCATGGAAGACTGATGACTGTCACTGATATTAAAAGGGATTAAACCGCAAAAAAGCAACGTGGTGGTCCAAAACAAAATAAATAAATAGGGCGAAAAGTCATGAACGGGAAGTTGAACCAAAAAAAAAAACCTAATAAGAAAGAAGACTGAAGAATAATGTGGCGTAAATGGAGTATGAATCTTAAACGTGTGTGGCGAAAAAAAAAAAACAAGCATTTGTCATACCGTCTCTTCATTCTGAAATATATACAAACTAGCAAGTTCCTGGTCAAGAAATGGCGGGAAGGAATTACGCTGCGCGATTTCTGTCTCATGTTCTGAAAAGGGAAATAATGGAGATTCTCAGATGGCGAATACATGCCCGTCAGCATGACAAACGAACATTCAGATGACCAGAAACACTGCAAGTGGGCTAAAGACCATTTACGCCCAACGGGACAGCTCATACCAACGGGCTGATCACCCGTTTGCCAGTCACTTCGATTACGGAAACAACAGCAAATGGATTGATTTGCCGTTGCCCTAAAGACGCCAATAGGCGTGATGGGAAACAATGGCAAAGAAAACCTATTTGCTGTTGCCCTAAGACGCCACTAGGCGTAATGGCCACTGACTGCTTTGACGGTCGGTGGCTAAGGACGGAAGAAGAAGGACAGCTCATGCAGGATGTAACTATTATATTTTACACAAAATCCTAAAATAACACCCCCTGTTTACATCCTTGATAACAACGCCAAGGTTAGCTTCTGTTTGTCCCAGCAGAAAAAAAAAAACTTAGCCCGTGTTTTTACTCTGAAACGCGCCTTCACAAAATACCGTTCGAAAGCACGGTTTTTCATATCCCCTAGTCCCTCCCGAAATCTGTGCCAGAAACACGTATACTTGGGTGAATCCTGCTACTCTGGAATTATTTCTCATTCCAGATAAGTGAGACAGAGAAATACTGTGCCTCTTCAGCTTAGTTTCTTTCTTATTACGCAACCTTACAGAAATTTTGTCTACCTGTTCTGAAAGTATGCGTGAGTACTCACTGTTTCTCACTCACCTGGAATGCGAATGTCTAGGGAATCCCCAATGTTTAACGCTACAGGCGCGCGTGGAATTTTTACCCTGAAGCTCATGAGAAGAACAGAGTGAGATCATAAGTCAGGAAAGTAAGCAACAGCAATGAAGAACGCACGTCAGTGATGTAATCATCGTGTTTGTTTCTTTATGAAAATTCAGTGAATATTACAACAGCAATTTTTTTAATGTAAACATAACTTGGATGGGAAGGAGCGAAGCTCCTGACCGGGTTGGAAGGAAAGTTCACAGGCTCCCCAGCCTCGCAATGACATGTCATTGGGCCGAAGGGTTGAAAGCCAAGTGCCGCTGGTTAAAAAGAAAAAAAAAACCACATCTACCAAAGCACGACAAGTGCTATGGCGCAGTCTTCCTGCAAGGAGGCAAACCATGTTAATAGTCTTATGCTTCATATGGACCGCTACGAGAGAGTGAAAAAAAAACGATTCCTATTTTCTGCAGCAGGATCGTTCTGTGTTAAGAACACCATTTAACACAGTCTTCATGTACTCCTTTTCTGTGCTGCCCGACCATAAACATTCTTTTTTTTTTTCCCTTTTCTGAAATGTCGCCTCTATTCTGCGTATGGCTGCCCTAAGTGTCACTGAATCTGTTTTACGGCTAGCTTGGTTAATCGGCCTTCTCCACCTTTGCGGATGGTGTATTCTGTGGTGCTGTCTGTGAACTTCTCGCAATTATTGTCTAATACTTTGTCTGAAGGTCTCTTTTCCACTATCTTCTGAATGAGTCCACAACATTCAAGGGTGCAATGTTGGTGATACTCTGCTACTGTTTTGTTACTTTTTTTTATGTTTGTTGGTGATACTCTGCCAGAAGGAATATGAAAGCAAGGACGGCCAAAAGCCACCTGACGAAGAACTGTGCATGCAGAGATGCTAAGCATGAACCAGAGCTAGGACACCACACGAAGGATGGCTGTCGACCGAGCATGAACCAGATCTAGGACACCACACGAAGGATGGCTGTCGACCGAGCATGAACCACAGCTAGGACACCACACGAAGGATGGTTGTCGACCGAGCATGAACCAGATCTAGGACACCACACGAAGGATGGCTGTCGACCGAGCATGAACCACAGCTAGGACACCACACGAAGGATGGTTGTCGACCGAACATGAACCAGATCTAGGACACCACACGAAGGATGGTTGTCGACCGAGCGTGAACCAGAGCTAGGACACCACACGAAGGATGGTTGTCGACCGAGCATGAACCACAGCTAGGACACCACACGAAGGATGGCTGTCGACCGAGCATGAACCAGAGCTAGAACACCACACGAAGGATGGTTGTCGACCGATCATGAACCACAGCTAGGACACCACACGAAGGATGGCTGTCGACCGAGAATGAATCAGAGCTAGAACACCACACGAAGGATGGCTGTCGACCGAGCATGAACCAGAGCTAGGACACCACACGAAGGATGGCTGTCGACCGAGCATGAACCAGAGCTAGGACACCACACGAAGGATGGCTGTCGACCGAGCGTGAACCAGAGCTAGGACACCACACGAAGGATGGCTGTCGACCGAGCATGAACCAGAGCTAGGACCCCACACGAAGGATGGCTGTTGACCGAGCAAAGTGGAGACAGTTTGTTGCTGCCCTACCAGACCTATTCCCATGAAACTCTATTTTCTTCTGAAGAACTTTTCTTATATAATTCATTTCTTTTTTTTTTTCATGCATTAGAAGAGTTTTGTTTTTTTCCCGCCGAAAATAGTGACAGGAATCAAACATGAGTAGACACCCTACAAACTCGCACAGGTGAATGGCCAAGAACCACTTTTCCAGAGCTCCTTTTTTGAATGACTCAGACCACCCACTTTTGTCGGAAAGTATTTAAAATTAACCAATGAAAAAAAAGTTTTTAGAAATGAAACAGATTGGCATTGACTGCCAATGTCTCGAGGATTTATCAAACAGATGCATTAAAGTGAAATTATAATACTTGTTACAGCTTAAATAATTACAGTAATTATTTAAACAACACAGTGACATGGCATACTGACAAAAAATATATATACATTTTTTCATAACGGTTTTACTGAAAGAAAAAAAAACATACAAAACTGCAACAAAATGAAGGTAGTTGTGATAAGTTGCCACTCATTTCCTGTCGATCTGCCCTTTAAAACGAGCTTTTCCTACCTCTGATTATTGTCCACGCCCTCTTCTACTTTTCTTGGCATTTTAACGTATGTTCGCGCCTTCGTTTGTGTAAATTCTCATTAAGACAGCCTCTGAAGGTCGCTCCTCTCACGTAAATTTTTTGATGCGTCTACTCTAGCCAACCAAATTCTGTGTTGTTGGTCGGCACATTCTCCCAATGCTTTTAAATTAGACCGGAAAGTCGATCAGCGCATTTTTTATATTCACTGAGCTGCTTGGTTTTCGGACCCTTTGAAGACCAGGCTGCCTAAACTCTCCGTCAACCGACAGACCTTAGTTCTTTAGTCCTGTAACATAGGGGAAGATCTTCGCTTCCCCAGCGTCTTTGTCACGGGCAGTCCCGCCGCCTATTTGTGGCCACCTGCACGCAAGATGAAAGAGATCATAAGCTCTTACGGGGCCATTTTTCCTATATAAGACAGCTCTAGAAACCTTCCTATTTACTAGCAGCAAAGAACACGGACTTGGTACGTGGAGTGAATACTCGAAGTCATGATACTTCAGTCACGAAAAATCAAAGGATACTTTTTCTGTTATAAAAACCAACGGATATTTTTTCTGTTTTTGGTAAGCGACACGTCGTTGATAGTGTTTATAACTGGATTATTATATAAACAGATGCTAACTAACTATATGAAATAGATATTGGGTAATTATCTTCATAATTTTAATAAGTGAAGTGTGTTTGATAAGCAGCGTAAGGTGGATAATCTCTAGGAAGGGAAAACCAACTTAAAGTTTTACTTCAGATTAATTCATCTATAAATTAAGGTTTCCGGCCTCGCAGATCTTTTGTGTAAATTGATGGAGTTTTTTTGTTTTTGTGTGGCGGGCCTCCGGAAAAAGGGGAAAGCCCCAAAGGCATGTGTAAATTTTACATTCTCATTTATTATTGTTTCATGGTCACCGTTTGGGGTGATACGTGCACTTTTTTTTTTCAGGCGGATTACAATAGCAGCCTGAATAGGTGTATATAAATATATATTATAATTTGTGTGAGCTATCCGTTAAAAATAGGGTCCGGGAGAGTTTTTTGAACATCTGCCCGCAGCCTACAGCAAGAACATGTTTGTTTACTTTTCTTCGGGCGAAGGAGCCTAATCGGAAAGCCAATTGGTGCCCAGCCGACACGCGAGGCATAATCGCTTGTAGCGAGCGAGAACGCTGTGTCGTCAAAGTTTACTGTACCGCCAATAAACGGGAGAGGGGGGGGAGGTGAGCTGTCATTTGTAAAAGGGATGAACGGTGAATCTGTAATTTGTGAAAGGGAGCGGGAGGGAGTAACTTGCTTATCTGTCATAAGTTTATCCTTTATTGCCATGTAATAAATGTTTTACGCGTGTTAAATGCGTTTGTGGGTCATATCTCGTTCCAGGCACAACGACCTGTTTAATTGCTATCAAGTCAGAGCAAAACCATCGTTTTAAATCAGGATCGAGCACAAACCAACATCACATAGTGCTCTAAGCAGTTACGCAGTCATAAAGAGTCTTTACTACAGCTGTGCTGCCATGCACGTTATAGGGAGCCGGCTAAAGATTGTTCATAGTAGCACAGACGGGAAATCAGTCGCACAGTGTATATTTCCTTTAAAGCCCAAATCTCACCTGCCTCGAAAAGCCTAGTGTGTTAGGCAGCTAACACTGTGGATACAAAAGATATATATCAATTCCTCTGGCCCCTCGCCAGGCAACTTCAGTCACCCATCAGTGATCGACTGGGGAAGGGCAGACCTTCGGAAGCCAAAATCTTCGTCAGGGAAACCCCCGACAGAAACAGAGTTATTTCAGAGAGCCATGATAGTAGACATTTTCACAGCGGATTACATAACTGGATTAGACTTGGTGTTGGGATTTTTCACCTTCTAGGAAACTCAGCCCTGGCTGCCAACTCGGCCAGCCAACTCCAGAGACAATTCCTTGCACTTGTCCCTCATGCGGAAGTGTTGTCCTGTGCAGTGACGTGACTCTGTGTGTACTGTTTGTTCATTTTTTTTCTTTTCTATTTTTTTTTTTTAAACCAATTGTTGTTTTCATATGTGATGCCGTAAGTCTTAGTTTTTTTTTTTTTTTTCATTCATTACTTGCATTAATTAAGAACTTGATGTTTAACTTTTTAATCTGTTTATTTGAACGGTTTGATCTTTATTAAATCGATACAAAAGATAGATACCAGACATACCGTTTTCCCAATCTTTTATTTGTCCTCTCTATCTGTCTGATCAGGAAAATAGGGAGAGTGGGCGGCTACAACTAAAACAGACGTGCAGGTGAAAATCAAGATCGAGGTCTCTTAGTAACCCGTTATCTTGGTTGTTGTATGTCACTCAACCCTCACTCCCCGTGAGCCGGTCTGTCCTACCACTTCTACACTGCACTAAATTGGCAGTCTAATTTGGATGCCTGTGCCTTTCTTTTCTTTTTCCTTTACCCCAAGACAGTAGTTTACAATGTAGTATATAGGCCTAAGTAAAATGTAATATTTATGAAAATATTTATTTTTAAGGGCTGAATCTCCCAGTGCTGAAAACCGACAACTGATGTAACTGACGGAAGCAATTCTTATTATTGCAAAATAATACTTCGGTTAACCTCGTTATCCGATGTCTCCATCAGACACTCAGCATTAAAAATTAGGATTAAAGCTTAAGCACAGCTGAGAGCCCGGTGGCCGATTTTTCTTGATTATTCGTCTGGACTTATTTCCACATTCACCAGTTTGGGCTTATGAAAGTACCTTTTTTTTTAAGTTGCCTTGCGTTAAGTGGCAGAGTTACCGGGTTTGAAACCTAGTTGCATCTTAATCAGTCTACCCAGATATAAATGGATACCGGACTCAGCTCTTGAGTTAGAGAAGGTAAAGACAGCGAAGACGGAAACTGGTCACCCCCCACCACAGAAAGCTAGACCTAATATAGTGACATCTATAATAACTCACTCCACTACGCCAGTACCTGCTACAAGATCACCTTGACCTTTAAGGTGGTGGAGTGGCCCAGAGCGTCTTCTTGTCTGATAATAACCATCAGGTCCACGCATACGGTAAATGGTTGAAAGGATCGTGCTACGAAGAAAAGTAGCAAATAAGTAATTTCTTTTTTAAAGTCTTCCTTTTAATGAAGAGGCGGGGGTTAACCACCGTTGGATTTAAATATCTTAAAAGTTATAGTTTTCGTTCACTGTCTGATGCTTCTTTTGACTTTGAAACGATGACAGTGGCCCACCTGAAGTGTTCGGAAGTCAAATTAAAATATGAACGCCTACCTGTAAGAAAGAATGCGTTTACCGTAGAGCAGGGATTCTTAACATATTAGCCCTCACACCTCCCGTAAAAGTGAACTTAATGTTCACACCTCCTGGACTGCCCCAAATTAATCAATGAACCAATAATGACATAATTCAGATGTTCCTAAAGAGATATTATGTCTAGCCGATTTCTTTTATCATTGATTATCATCATGACTTTCATTTTCGCTCCTTATGGAGCATGGAGCCACCACAGCAACTAGTCCTCTTGCAGGAAGCCAGCACCAAGCATGCATATGCTCTTGCAGCTGTGGTTTATGTGGACATTTGTTTTACATAATGAGGTGGCCAGCCTCATGCTAGTCTTCTTGTACGACATGTCTGGGGGAGCCCCGTAGTACTATTATTACTTTGACTCATCACAGACGACCCCCCGGGAAATGCACGGGGTTACTCCTCATATCATTATTTTTCTTTGCGCTCCTTACCCAGTATGGAGTCACCACCGTGGCTGATCCCCTTATAGGAAGCCTGCACCAAGCAGTCACATTCAATTCCTCATGTATACACATACAAATATAAACATCAATAAACCTTACAGAAACCTATATACATATAGTTTGATTCTAAACGTCACAATTTTGTCCGGTGAGATGGGTGTGATGGGTGAGATGGCAGTGGCGATAAGTTTTCAGGAAAGCACTTCACACATGAGCGCTCGAGTGGTTACGGCGAAGGTGCCGGCTTCGAAACACGGTGGCGTCATGCTCCAGTCTACCCAGCTGTAAATGGGTGCATCTTGAGTTAGTGACGGCAAAGGCTGCCAGGCAGGGAACTGATCACCCCCACCCCCATAAGGGTGGACCTAGTGTGATGTTCTCTAACACTTCACTCAGCTAAGACAGCATATGCTATGGGACTACCTTTTACCTCACACATCCCCCTGTGCACCTCCCCCGGGGGGGAGGCACAACCCACAGGCTAAGAACCCCTGCGCCTGTGATTTAAAAATCCACGTCATTCAGGACATACTAATTCCTGAAAACGTTTCCAAAGCGAGACGGCCGTTTTGCTGACCTGGTTGATTTCTGTTTCCCTTAGTTAAATAGGTGAATATAGTGCATATAGGGTGAAAAGCCTGTCTCTTTCATTCCGTCCCACGCACCCCTTCGAGTGTGAAAGCCATCTTGACATTGTTCTATAATGTGTGGATAACGCGTCACTATGACGAAGCGTTAACTATGGCTAATCAACACTGCCTCACCGACGACGCTGACGGTCGGCAGCAAATAATACATAAATAAATAGCGGGGTTTGAAAAAAGGGGAGGAAACTTTTCGTAGGCATAAAACCTATAATCTACACACCCCTTTCCACCCCCCCCCCCCCCCCCTCCCCGGGAGAGTTAACTTCTGAAATAACGCCTGGAATTTCCCATCAAAGCCGGGTCCTGTGTACTCAATGGAAAAGCTGGTGTCAGAGGTCGCTGGGCGTACCCGGCGTTGTCGGAAAGCGCGGTTTTGAGGGAGAATTTACACATGAACTGGTGGCAAACATTTAACGTGGGGGCCGATGGGAAAGTTGAGAAAGTGCACTAAATGCCATCTGTTAATTCATGTTGAGTATCATAATGTGAAAAAAAATACATTTCAGTCCACTCTGCAAATTACACTGACAAACAACATTTTTCTTTCTTATATAAGAATAAGTGTTCTTAGGTCAGTTTCTTGCGCTGATTTCACATTTGAAATCCGTTTATCTCTATCACGTCGGGTTCTTAAGATATTTGTGAATAAATATATTTTTGGGAAACCGTTATTTGCTCCGTTTCATTTTTACTATATAACTTTTTAAAAATTAATAAAATGCAAAATAATTCTACTTTTTATACTGCTAAAAGATGCATGACATATGTTACGTTATATTTCAAATAGTTACTGTATTTTGAAATAATTCTGAGTGAAATATGGCTTCTAGAAGTTGTAGAAATTCGGCTGTTACGTGTGCAGATATTTTACCGATCGTGTTCACCAGAAAAAATTTTCACCATTGCTAAAGAAAGCATATGAACTTTATTTCGATTCGAAAGTTGATGATGCAAATAAATCTTGGAAGCCAAATGCAGTTTGTTCGACTTGTGCAAATACATTGGCAGGTTGGTTACGAAAATCGCCGAAGCATAAGTCGATGCCTTTTGGAGTGCCAGTAATATGGCGTGAACTGACAAATCACGCTACTGATTGTTACTTCTGCTTGACAAATATCTATGGTTTCACTTTTAAAACTAGAAAGTCTGTGGTTTATCCAAATATTGAATCGGTTTCGAAACCAGTGCCTCATGATCCAATCACGTGTCCAATCCCAGTTCCACCAGAACAATATCCGTTAGACGTGAATGAAATATCAGAAAGTGATAGTTTACCTGCTTTAGAAACTAATTCTGACTCGGATTATGTACCGGTGAATGATGGTGTTCACTTAATTAACCATTCAGAACTTTCAGATCTAATACGTGATCTCGCTCTCACCAAAGGACAAGCGGAATTACTCGGTTCGCGACTCAAAGAATGGAATCTTTTAGTGCCCAATACTCCGGTATCTAAATTTCGTCATAGATACAGAGAACTTGTTCAATACTTTGAGATGGATGATGACATTTGCTATTGCAAAGATGTAAAAGGTCTAATGGTGCACCTCGGTCATGAGCACATAGTCAACGAATGGTGACTTTTCATCGACTCTTCCAAGACTAGTCTAAAAGCCGTGTTATTGCATAATGGAAATTTATTTTCATCAATTCCAGTCACCTACTCTGTTCATATGAAAGAAACTTATGACAATATGGCTATACTTTTGGCAAAAATAAAGTACAATGACTACCAATGGCGGATTTGTGGAGACCTAAAGGTCATTGCAATTCTCACGGGCATGCAGACTGGGTATACTAAATTTTGTTGCTTCCTATGTGAATGGGACAGCCGCAACAGACAGGAACATTATGCAAGAAAGGTGTGGCCTATCAGGGATCGTATGCAGCTCGGGCATAAAAATGTAATACACGAGCCATTAATTAACAAAGACAGCATCATTTTACCACCGTTACATATAAAGTTGGGGCTCATGAAGAATTTCGTAAAAGCGTTAGATAAAACGAGCAAAGCTTTCACTTATCTTCGAGAAAAGTTTCCGCAAATTAGCGATGCAAAGATTAGCGATGCAAAGATAAAGGAAGGTATCTTTGTAGGACCTCAGATTAGGAAAGTTATTGCAGACAAACAATTCGAGAACTTGTTACATGGTAGTGAACTTCGCGCATGGATGGCATTCAAATCGATCGTCGATAACTTTCTGGGAAATCACAAATCTGTCGACTATGTGCATATTGTTAAGCAGTGCATAGATGCATACAGAATTATGGGCTGTAACATGTCCCTCAAAATCCATTTGCTCGATTCGCATCTTGACTTTTTCCCTGACAACCTTGGCGAAGTCAGCGATGAACATGGAGAACGATTCCATCAAGATATCGCCGTAATGGAGTCACGTTATCAAGGACGGTGGAGTGTGACCATGCTTGCCGATTATTGTTGGATGCTTCATCGCGATGTACCACATGCCATTCACCGACGAAAGTCGACTGCAAAGAAATTCAAGCCTACATAACTGTTATACTTCTTGTACAAATGATGTTGTAATACTGTATGCGTTGTCAAAAAACTTCAATTGCGTATTTCTAGAGATCCCGACCTGATAGAGAAAAACGGTTTGCAGATTTAAAAACAGCGCATTAAAATTGACCAGAAAAACATAGAAATGTTAGAGAAAGAAAAAAAAAATTTTTTTTTTTGTTAGTCAGTGTTATTATACTTTCTGTTTTCAGGAGAATTTAACAATGAGTGCCCGGAATTATTAAACATAACTAAGTTTAAAAAAAGTGGTATTTGCATTTGTTTGTAGGTTGTTTCTTTGCTCCATATAAGGTGTTCACCACTTTACATCGGATTCGTGGACTATGAAAAGGCATTTGACAATGTAGACAGAGAATCACTTTGGAAACTGATGAGGCATTATGGAGTTTTCATGAACATCATTAACTTAATAAAGAAGACCTATGAAGACATGACATGCAGAGTTCTTCATGAAGGACAACTTACAGAACCGTTTAGGATAAGAACGGGAGTGAGACATGGATGCCTCTTGTCACCATTTCTTTTCTTACTAGCAATAGATTGGGTTATGAAAACATCGACATCACACAACAGAAATGGAATCCAGTGGAATCTGACTAAACAGCTTGATGGTCTGGATTTTGCAGATGACTTGGCTCTTCTGTCCCATAACCATAATCAGATGCAAGAGAAAATGAAAATTCTCGATGAGAGGTCACAACGAGTGGGACTGAAAATAAACAGGTAAAAGACAACGATTATGAGAATAAATGCAAGAAATGATAACAAGATTGAACTTGAAGAAACACTACTAAAGGACGTAGAATCGTATACATATCTTGGTAGTAATATAGACAAAGTTGGAGGGACAAACAATGATATCAAAATAAGAATACAAAAAGCAAGAGGAGCTTTCATTGCATTGGGAAACATGGAGGTCAAGAGAAACCAAGCGCAACAGGAAAATAAGGATCTTCAACTCAAATGTCAAGTCGGTCCTATTGTATGGCTCTGAGACATGGAGAGCAACAAACCCAACAACTAAAAAGCTACAGACTTTTGTAAATGGGTGCTTACGTAGAATAGAAGGACTGAAATGGTATGACAAGGTCACAAATGTGGAATTGATGAGAAGAACCAGACAAGTGCCAGTGGAACAAGAGCTGAGAAGAAGACAATGGCGATGGTTAGCACACACATTGAGGAAACCTGCTGATAGCATTACAAGGCAGTCCTTGTTCTGGAATCCACAGGGAAAGAGAGGCAGAGGTAGACCAAAAAACACATGGAGAAGAGAACTGGATACAGAGGTGAAAATGATGAGGAAAACATGGAAAGAACTTGAGCGGATGGCACGGGACAGGAAGACTTGGCATGTGTTTGTTGAAGGCCTATGCTCCTCGGGGAGATAAAGGGCATTGATTGATTGATAAAAGGTGTTCTACTTATCTGGCCTCGGTAGAAGGAGCATTTAACTAACATCATCGAGTTCTGGGCACTCGAAGAGGTGGTGGTCAACAAGTTCATAGCAGTAGGTACATAGCTGTGGTTAGATTGAGACAGACTTTAAAATCATAAAGAAGACTTGGAAAGAACTTGACCGGATGGCACAAGACAGGTGACCACGGTTAGCTCCATAAGGAGCTTAGACAGTCTTCTCTTCTTCATCATTTTTAAGTACGTCTAAAATTCCTGTCACCGCATTTTTTTTATACCTCTATTTCTTTTACTCAAGGGACTTCAACTAAGGACTGCCATACAATACTATCAGCAGATTTCCTCACTCTGTGTAATAGTTAATGCCAATGTATGTTTTTTTACTACTTCCTATTCCAGCGTCCGACTGTCTAATCGATTTGAGCGCTTTCCTCTCGAGGCGAAGTTACCGAGTGCAGGGACTGAAACTTGGTAGCGTTGCGCTATAGTCTACTCAGATGTAAATGGGTACCTGAATCTGCTTTGAATTAGGAAAGGCAAAGGCAGCGAGTAAAGGTTGGTCGCTCCCACCTTATAAAGCTGTACCTAGTTTGGCGAACTCTGTAACACTTAACTTCCCTACGGCAGTATCTGCTATGAGAATGCCTTCACCTTTAATGTTTGACTACACTTTTACCTTTATTCCAGGGTTAGGCATGGTTTGCAAAGTGTTGCTACTTGGACATTTAAAGACCTTCTTTCTTTGACTCCTGTCAGTAAACCATGTCTTGTTTTCAGAGATAAATGCTAAGTTTTCAAATAGTGAATATGGTGACCACTGACACGGCTGATTCTTATATGATGTAATTACATATGAAGTGGCGTCATCTCAGTAAGGAATTGAAGCCTCGGTAGTTCAAAAGAGTTGTCACGTCGTGGATCCCACATCAATGCTAAATCCCTGGGAATAATGAGGCCGACAGACCGGCAAGAGAGGTTGGAAAACTATAACAGTACAAGCGTAACATGTGAAGAGGTCAAGAGCGTATATTTGTGGGAAATTAAGAATCTAGGCCACCATTAAAACTATGCATATCACAAGTTGAACAGAACAGAACAAGTAATAATCTTCAAACTCCATACAGGCCATACATCATGCTGAAATACCATCTCATCAATAATCTGAAGGCTGGAGCTAGCGATGAATCTACTTGTGCCACTGAAAAAAAAATAATTCCACACTATCTGCTGCAGGGGCGATCAACATTTGATGGAACAGAATTAGCGCATCGGCGGCCACTGGAACTGGTCCAGGATAAACTCTAAGGAGATGCCAACACCCGGAGGCTGACCATTGTTTTCTTCAAGCATATGAAAGCTAAAGCATGATCGTGTTGGAAGAAAAAAAAAAAAAAGACCGACTGGTGAACGATGCAGTGACGGGACAGCAATTCTAGGTGCATTTTCTGTCATAGGTTTTTCCAATCCTCTGCCTCTTCCGGTCATGCTCGGAGCAATTGTTAGTAACACCAGTTTTATAAATCTGCAGACCAGTTTTCTCAAATCAATTACTTTCAACACCGAAGCACATCAACACTGAAGGAGTGATTATTAGTTATAGAAAACAGCATCAGTAGAACTACAACAAATTCTTTTCCAGTGAAAAATTATATGCAAACACGTAACTGACAAACATGAGCATTATCAGCCGACTTCTTCACACGCCAAAGCAAAAATCTCTGTTTATCTCAGATAGTTAATGAACTATTTAAACATGTCTTCTGTGAGATTTTTAAACCGACGGCTTGCCGTGCTGTCAGATAAAGAAATCCACGGGATCGAATCTACGATTTTCTTATCGTTAACTCTAACAAGACTAGAGACCAGTATTCAGGGCCGCATTTTCCAAGCTCTCATGACGGAAAACCAGTGTTCAGGGCCGATGAACTGTTTTTGTTTTGTATTGTCACAATTTTATGTTTTATTAACCAGCATTCAATTTACTTTACAGCTATTTTAACATTATCATACTTTAAAAGAAAATGGGACAGAACCGACCCTTAAGTTTTAAAACTATGTTAAAATTCCCAGACATAGAAAGAGTTAAGGAGCGCTGAGGGTGTTTCTATCATGCATTCTTTCACAAATATTGCATCGATAAACGATTTCTTCCCTCAGCTCCAAGTCCAGATCGCATTAAATGAAGCCTAAGCTACCTTCTGACTTCGCTTTTTCCACACTAAGAGGAAAATGTGAAGAAACTGTTAAATCAAAAGGTTTGCTTGTATTTTAATGTTTCCTTTAACAAAAAAACAACAAAAAACTGTTTCGTATCGTAACAAATCAAATAAACTGACCGTACATCTGTCCGTCCTGGTAAGATACACAAGTAATCTTCAGTCCATGAATTAAACAGTAAACGTAGTCCTACAGCACATACGCCGTAGCGGAGCGAAGTGCTAGATACTTTACTATACTTGGTCTAGCATCGAGAGGCAGGGATGACCAGTTCCCTTCCTCGTCGCTTTTTCCTTCCCTAATTCAAGAGAAAAGTCAGGTATTCATTTACAGCTGTGTAGACTGGAGCGTGTCGATACTGCGAATCAAACATCGCGCCTTTGCTGCGAGAGACCAGCGATTTAACTACTCTGTAAATCGGACGTTCATAACGGCACGTTCAAACTGTAATTATAAACACGCCTGACAGCCACACATTTGAACACAATCACGTGAAAATATATAATATCACAAAACGTCTTTTCGGAAATACCTATTATTGTAATACTCAACTTTTGCCAAGCATCCATGCAAGCACGGGAAACCAAGAGCCAGGGATCCAGACCTCCAGAACGACCCAGAGTCCGCTGGGAGGACAACATTAGCCAGGAGGAAGACAGCCGATAGGATAGTGTGGCGCTCTCTCTTCCAAACCTCTACACCTCACGGTAGAAGAAGAAAGACTAAGTAAGTACCATGCAAGCGGTCACCATGGTCTTTTTTCGCTCCCTATGGAGCATAAAGCGACCACTGCAACGGGCCCGCCTGCATAAAGAAGTTCGTAAGCACTGCAGTTATGTTAAACACATACATACTTCCCACGCAGGCTTCAACATGAAATCCCCAGCATATTGGTCTTACAAGGTTACCTGTCTTAAAAGTCGAAGTTCAACTGTGAAAAAAAAAAATGTAAGCTTGAATAAAACAATGCAACGGTGACATTTCACCTTCATAACAGGATATATGATAAGCCCGTCTGTGATAAACATTTATAAGCAGGTTTTGTACGCAGGGTATTACGAGATGTTAAAAAAAAAAAAAAGACAAACAAATAAATAACACATCGCAATAATTGCATCACAAGGCTCAGTCCACGTCCAGGTATGCGGGAAAAAAAACGCTAACCGTGAACCTTCCTCTTCATCTTTTAGCTTACTGTAGAGAAAAGCCGTCAGCCGGCTCCCAGAAAATTGTTGTTGTTGTTTAACTAGAGCTGCTGAGCTTCTCGCTCTTGTGCGGCCAATACCAAGTTGAAGACTGTAGATCTAGGATTTTCCTGTGGCTTTTCTGCCATTCTGAAACGTGTTGAGTTGAAGTCATGAGCTCCAGTTTCTCCAGCTTGGCTTGCATTTAATGGATCGTCACACCTGGTCTCAAGCTAGGAGTAAGAAGCACGTGGCATACTGTGCATTCCCCGCAATCCAAGGGGGATTTCCAACTATGCAGAGCTAAAATACTGTGCTCTGGTTCTGGGCTCTCCCAAGGAATTGTCATGTTCTACAAATGAACCAATGTCAACCAGGTCAAAGCCAAAGAATCATGTCTGGGGCTCAAGTGACTTCTCCAAGCTTAGTGTGCAATGCTGGGTACTCAACATGTTTCACCACTGGGGAAAAACCCGGGAAGTGTGCGGATGATTTTAAGAGCCAATGAGGGTGTAATTAGCCTCACAGACAGAGGTTCATTTCCACAAATACATATTAAAGCAGTGTGCATAGCTGGTGGTCATATAAAGTCAAACTATTCAGGGCTAACTGTTCAAGTGTTATTAAGGTTTTTTTTTTTTTTTTTTTTTAATAAATAAAATAAACTGGAGATGGTGATAAAATAAAATGTACCAAACTGCAAAGAATGTTTCAAACTACTATAGCTTCAACCAACTTGCAATACTTACTTACTTACTTAATCGTTCCCCTTCTACCGTGAGGTGTAGAGGTTTGGAAGAGAGAGCCTGAAAAAGTCTCCCAGCTGCAGCTTTTCGAGTGGCCAACTCTTCAGCTCTTCCTTCCATACTCCCAGCTTAATCTGATGTCTTCTTTCTTCTGCAGGACCATCCCTCCCTTCTCCAGCTCTTCCAGGATTGGAGATGTGCCTCTGATTTAGCAATCAGGGCAACATCATCAGCAAATGCCAGCTCTGAAATACATACCTGTCTCATCTTCCAGTATTCCACTGAATAATTTCTTGTTCTCTCCTTACATGCCTTGATAACATCGTCCATGAGGAGTATAAAAAGATAAGGTGACAGGATATCACCTTGTCTTACACCAGTGGTGGTCCTGAACTCTTCTGACTTATGGTTTGCTGTCCTCACATAATTTCTGCAGGACTTGTAGAAGCTCTGTATAGCATGAATCAGAGATACTGGAATGTTCTTCCTTGCCAAACAGTCCCAAAGTTTGCTCCAGGGGACCCTGTCAAACGCCTTTTCCAGATCTATGAAACAAAGATGGATCTCACTCTTATACTCAAGAGCCTTTTCACTCAGCTGTCG
Source organism: Oreohelix idahoensis (assembly GCA_024509875.1). Taxonomy (NCBI): domain Eukaryota; kingdom Metazoa; phylum Mollusca; class Gastropoda; order Stylommatophora; family Oreohelicidae; genus Oreohelix; species Oreohelix idahoensis. Next base: position 258,987 of record JAMPIV010004995.1, read on the forward strand.
GAGTGTGAAGATTAGGTCTTGAGTACTTCGGTTTGCTCGGAATCCACACTGGACCTCATCTAATTGTGGCTCAGCTAGGCGTCGGAGTCTCTGCTCTAGGATTCTAGAGTAGATTTTACCAGGGACACTGAGAAGTGATATGCCTCTATGGTTTCCACACTGTCGATTGTCACCCTTTTTGAAAATTGGTGTTATGATGGCAATCTCTCAATCCTTTGGTATGGTCTTGTTGCACCACGCTGCCTGTAGGACCCTTAAGAGTAATAGGTCGCCTGATGATCCCATGTTCTTAACCATTTCCGGTGTTATACCATCATGCCCTGCTGCTTTGCATATCTTGATTTTCTCCAGTGCTGCCTTCAGTTCTTCCATCTTTATGTCATCTTCATCACCATTGGTTTCCTCTTCTGTGCTAGTGGTTATCATTTCTGATGCTTGACCTTGCTCACCATCAAGGAGTTCTGAGAAATATTCTTTCCATCTTTCCATTACTTCCTTTGGGGCAGTAAGCAATTTGCCTTGCTTGTCCTTTATAAATTTGAGAGGGCATTGTTTTTCCTTCCTCATGTTCTTTAGGGTCTTATAGAACAATTTCTGGTTTTCTTGCGCATCTTTTTCTAGCTTTTCTCCAAATTCTTTGCAGGACTTCTGTTTCGCTGCTAGCACCTTGTTCTTTACTTCTGTTCTGAGTATCACATATTCTCTATATTTCTCTATTTGTCCTGCTGTGTTTTTAGCTCCTAAGTATTGTTTCCATGCCATTTTCTTCTCTCTTATTTGCTCTTTGACTTCCTCTGTCCACCAAGGTGTCCTCTTTCTCTTGTTCCCAAGTCGGACTTCACCACATGCTTCTGCAGCAGCTGTCTTTATGATGTCCTTGAATTTAAGCCAGAGGGTTTCCATGTCATCAGGTTCTGTGTTTCTCACCGCTGGAGCAATAAGCCCTTGATATCTAGTCTTAATTTCTAGCTCTCTCAGCTTGTAGCTCTTAATGCTCATTTCTCCCATTTGTTTACTTGGTTTCTTGCGTGATGTTGGGCAGTTCCTAGGCTGAGCAACTCTTTCAGTTGTTCTTTTGATTGTAAGAAGGTAGTGATCACTTCCAATCTCTGGCCCCCTCCAGACTCTAGCACCCGGACATATTTGAATGAGCTCCTCCTAACAATGGCATTGTCGATCACTGGCTTCTCATTCTTTGTTGGTTCATATCTAGTGTATGCATGTATGCGCTTATGGGGGAACTTTGTGTTTGTAATGATCAGATTCTGCTCACTGCAGAATCTAAGGAGTCGCTTTCCATTGTCACTGAGAGTATCTTCTCCATATCTTCCGATAACTCCACCCCATCTAGCATGGTCATTTCCAACTCTGGCACTGAAATCTCCGAGCATGATAATTTCATCTAGACAGTCATCCACTGTCCTTTGAAGCAGCTCGAAGAATTCCTCCTTGACCTCTGCTCTCTCATCCTCATTTGGCCCATACACTATGACCAGGTTGACTATGGTTTCTCCTTCTTTTAGTTTTACAACCATAATGCGCTCCGAGACAAAGTTCCATCCCTTGATACTATCTTTCTGGTTTTTGGCCACAATGCAACCCACGCCCCCTTTAGCTCTTTCAGACGTGGGTACACCACTGTAGAGCAGCGTGTTGCCATCGAGATTCATGACTCCTTGTCCCTTTTTCTTTGTTTCCGTTTAAGCCAGGATTTCTAATTTTGCTTTCCTCATTTCTTCCACCAGCTCCTCTTCTTTCCCATTTATACTTCTTGTGTTCCATGTTCCATAAGTCGTAGTCCGTTCCAGTTCGTTGCCTTTAGAATCAGTCCGGTTTTCTCTCTTGTAGTTCACGTAATCGTGTTTTAAAGCAAACAGGTGATTGGCCTGTTGTGCCTTTGCATGGTGGAGGGGCTGCCTCCTTACGGCCTCCGTGCAGGCCGCCCTCTTCCTTTTTCAGCCGGGCTTGGGACCGGCCTAGGCGGAGTTTACTTGCAATACCAGGATGAGAATTCTTCATCGCTCCGAGGCCCAGAAGGTACTTTTTTGCTGCATTCAATCCTGTTCTTTCTTTTCCCTAATCTCTCCTATTTTGCAGTTCCTGCAGACCTGTACCTTTGGTGTATATCATCTTCTTAAACAACTATTTGGTCTTGTTTTTAAAAACCAAAACAAAACGTGTGTTCCATGTAACTTTAATCTGATTCAGAGTTAGCTTCCACTCATTTCTATAAGTTCCAACCACCTCTTTGACTGTGTGATGTCTATTATAGAGGATCAGTTTACAGTAAATTCTTCTTCTTTGATCCTTAGCTGCAGACCGTCAAAGGAGTCAATGACCATCACACCTAGTGGCGTCTTGTAGGGCAGCAATAAACTGCTTCCACTTTGCTCGGTCGGCAGCCATCCTTTGTGCAGTGCCCAGCTCTAGTTCATTCTTTGCATCTCAGCATCCACAGTTCTCTGCCAAGTTGTTTTTTGTTGGCCTTTCTTTCGCTTTCCTTCAGAGGTCCATAGCATAGCTGTTCTTGTGATGGCCGCTGGGTCTCCTCTGAGGACGTGGACAACTTAATTCCAGTGTCTTTCTCACTGTATTCATTCTGTTGTTGATGTCTTTGCTTGTTCCCCAGTCTGGTGTTACTACGCAACCTAGGTATGTAAATGTGTCTGTCTGTTCCAGCTTCTAGTTCCTTATTGTTATTGGCTCAAGATTGCTCACTTTGAGTGTCATGACCTCTGTCTTCTTTAGACTGATGTTCAGACCCACCTGCTGGCTACACTTACAGTACATGGTGGCCTCAAAATTTACTAGGCTTCTTTTCACAGTGCTTACAAAATAAAAAAAAGGACCAATTCCACTGCACAGGAGATTTTGAAAAAAAAAACACTAAAAATAATAAAACTTTTTAAATAACAAGGAAATTTACTTCTTGCTATGGAAATAAACCAGAAAAATTCTTCAAGAAACGAGCATGCAGGAAATTTTCCAGTCTTTATCTGTAAGTGTCCAACACCTTTTGACTATATCCACAATAACGCATATGTTACAGTAACTGAGTTGGATTGTGAAGTCAACCAATCCAACTTAATTACTGTAACTTGTGTGTTATTGTGTATATAGTCAAGAATCTTTTCCCCGAACTGAACGAGGAAAAGGAAAATGAGTCTTTTCATGCAAGAGATCTTCAGGTTCAAACAACAAAGTCACAAGTGAAACTGCAAGTGCTGAAACAAAAATAGGATTTTCTGGGCACATTTCTGACACACTGTGGATGAGACTGTATATACTCACTTTGAAGTTGATGACAATGGACTGTGTCAGAAGAAAAGAGCACTCATAACCAGGGTTCAAGGCTGCAAAAGGCCATCTGCCTCTTTTTTATTTTTGAAGCGTAGAAATGCACCAGGAAGGTTTTGAAGCTTAAAGTATTGTTCATGTATCATTCAGAGATGCTAGTTATAATAAAGGGAATTGAAAAGAACCTGTCATCTGGAAGTCAGAAAAAGAGGGCTTGACTGACTCCTCTAACAATCTTCAGCGACTGATACTCCTATTTTTCCCCAGGTGTTTCAAATGAAAAACAGATCTACTTCACATAAATAATACCGTATGAAAAAAAATTATTTATTTCATGTACACTTATGATAATGACAGGAAACTATAAAGTCTCAAAACAGGAGGCTGTCTGATCACCAGAAGCATTCTCCCATCAGACATGCATTTAGGTTCTTTTATCCCCTTTACACTCTTTCAATCCCAAGCAAAAAATTGGGTTTGGCCCAAACAAAAATGGCCATCCCGGTGCTTTTTTATTGTTGTTGTTTGTAAATATTTTTTTTAAATGTTCATATGCATAAATACACAAGGTATTTAAAAGAAAATACCTCCAGTCCATGGACAATGAATAAGCATTTGGAGGAAAGAATTGAGGCTCTTGAAATGTGGATATATAGAAGAATGGGGCGTATCTCATGGAAAGAGAAGAAAACAAATAAGGAGGTTCTACAAGATCTAGGTATGAAAAGAGAACTAATGAGGGAGATCAAAGTTCGGCAGCTAAAATACTTTGGCCACATAAAAAGGCATAACACCTTGCAGAAGACCATAATAGAAGGGAGAGGTGAAGGCAAACGTGCATGGGGAAGTGTTAAGGTATTTTATTGGCATGGTCTGCTAGAGGTTAACAGCATAAGATTAATAGGTGACTACGTTTAATATAATGTAAATAATTGTTAGTTAGTGTACGCGATACACACGATTGATTATGACGTGTATGCGTTGGTATGTCACGCACCGTGACTAGGTTACCACACCCTTTTCTTAGATGACCGTCAAACGGATAAGACGTGTCCTATAATCCTTCCAGTGGTAGGCATGATATTGCCGCACATATGTTATTGCAGTACGGACATGGGTCAGTCCGATATTCTTATGAAGAGAGGAATGTATCGAGGTTAGTAATTTTAACTAAAGTCAAGGAAGGATGAAATTATGGCCCACATTCGTTTTATATCGCCAGACGTCTAATCTCATTGTCGGCCGTTGGATGTCCCAACCGCGCGTACATATAGTTACGACGTTCTGACTATAGTGTTGCATATTATTGGACCAGGACTATAATGCATGGATAGCATTTATGATGTATGATTCAATTCTAATATATAATGTTTTCATAATCAACCTCCATGGACTGTCTACTGTTTGAAATGTATATTAAAAATTGTGTGGACTCGAGAAGAGACTTATCACGTTCATTGAAGTTACAAATTCAACAATTATGATACTGCGTTCAAACCTTGTGACAGACAGAAAGTATTAACTCACATTCGCGTAACTATTCCAACAATAGCACGATCAAGAATTAATGAATCAAATGACCAGAACTAAGAAGCTTATTGAATCAATGAGAACGGTGGCTTTCCACAACGACCACTGAAATAGAAGTTAGCGCACTGGCTTCCTAGCTCGGTGGTCCATAGTTCAATCCCAAGTTGAGGTGGGATTTTTTAGACTGCAAACGGCTCTGGGGTCGACCCAGCACTTGAATTGGGTACCAGATTTGCTCTGGGAAGGTTAAGGTGGCTGGCGTGATGCTGACCACATCACCCCTAATGAGCTGATGGCCAAGAAAATATGGGCCTAACACCATATTCCCAATATGCCACAATGGGCGTGTAACCGGATCCTTTACCTTATTATTCAATAATTTTATTTCATTTATACATTGGTGACATAACTAAATATATGTCATCTTTCTTTTACATATTTATTTCTTAAAAATATACAGAGAACTACCATGTGATCAAAATGAACCATACAATCTAAATAAGCTACAGTGCAGTCCACTTAAGCCGAACTCGCTTAAAAAGAAGCATTTCTGAAAGTCCCGGCGAAATCCCTCGTCTTAGTTAAAAAACTCATCAATTCAAATTCTGATAACTAGAATTTTCAGATACGACCAGGTAATTTGTGTCCCAACTCAAATTTGGACTTGGATAAGTAGAAACTCTGCTTTCATCACCAAAGTTACAGTACAACATAGTCGTACATAATTTTTTGGTGATCAGGCGATAACAAGTTAATAAACGTCTAAGCATCCAGTAATACATACATTACAACGGTAATACATTAAAGCAGCAAGCGTGTAATCATCAGACCAACTGAGCAAACACTGCTTCACCTCGGTTTACAAGAAAAAAGGCTTGCGCTAAACTCTGACAGCAACGGGACTACGTGTTTAAGATTAAAGAGTGAAACCCTAGGTCTGTGAATAGTAAATAATAAACATAAATTAGTATTAGGCAAGCACTCGTAAGAAAGAAGGAACACTTGAGAACAGGTAACTCTTACATCGGCGTACTTGTCCTGCAATAGTTATCACTGGAATCCGTGTAGGAACTGCTAACAGAGCAGGCTAAAATACCAAGTCAAAACACGAGTCAAAATTTTGTACACTTGCTACTATGCTATTACCAATTAACGTGGCACTATATTTTAGGCTTCGCTAAACTGCTTTTGAAAACTTTAAAAGGCGCAGAAATGAAAATTTAAAATCAAAATACTTGTTTCTGAATGGTTAAAATAACTGCTTCATGCTTTACCTCTTATTCTGACATCTTTGAGCAGAATTCTGGTAAGTAGAAGTTTGTTAGATGGTCCCAGTGACTTTTACTTATCTGGACTCAATGATGATGGCAACTGCATATTTTTAAGAAACAGGACACAAGTACAGAAACATGTAAAACTTATTAACACTTACTTGTGCCTAGAGGTTGACATAAGGATCAAAGTTTTAAGCAAGTGTACGAGTTTAAATAAAGTGGCTGTATGTGCATCATAGCGCCTGACTGGCAGAGCGGTTAGAGCACTGGCCTATCATGACAAATGGGCCGGGTTTGAAACACTGTGGAGTCACGCTGTAGTCTACCCAGCTGTAAATAGGTACTCGACTCTGCTCTTGAGTTAGGGAAGGCAAAGCCAGCAAGGACAGGAACTGATCACCCCACCTCTCAAACCTGGACCTAGTATAGTGAAGTCTCTAACAATTCACTCCCCTACAGCAGTATCTGCTATGAGGCTACCTTAACCTATGTGCATCATGAACTGATGAGTAGACAGATTTAAAGCAGAAATCAACAATCCAATTTTATATCAATTCAATATCTGAAGCACCCAAAGATCCAAATGAGAATATATATAAAATATATCAGGTGACAAACTTCAGTTCTCACAGGGAAAAAGGGTAATTTTAATTTCTCTTTGTTTTGCATATGTGCCCTACCTATTAAAAAAAAATTTAAGAGCATACACCACAAGCGAAGGCTGAACAAACACTGTTGCGCGTATACGGCAAAAGTCAGAGAAAAACATGCAAGATATTCCACAACTATCAGATCCAGTCAGCGATTTGTTTAAAGACAAGTATTAAAGTTTTTGACATGCCACATAGTTGTTGTGCTCAAACATCCACTAATAATGAAGCCACTGACATAAGACTTGCAACCACTGCCTAGAGTTCCAATCACTCGTGGCTCACTCTCCCTTCAGCGGGCGTACTAGGTCTTAGCCGCCTTTAGGGAAATACGCAGTTTTTATATTTATTTTTATTTAGATTCTTATGTGTCCTACTTAACCCTCACTTTCTCTCCTTTCCCTGACGAAGGCCTTGTGGCCGCAACGTTGGCTGTTTTTGTTGTCTTTAGTCCTTGTAATACGAATCACCTTTTTTCATACCCATCCTAAAGTTCCAACAAATCTTCTGTGCAGATTTTCTGAACAGTATGAAAGATTGTCACCTCATGCAGTTCCTAGTTCCTGGAGGTCTCTGAGGAGTAAGAGTAGGACTAGCAAACTCATGATATAAAACTAATTGCTGCAGACAACTGCTGCTGCAAGAGCACATTAATGTTGTGTCACAGGCTTCCTGCAGGGGGACCAGCTGCAATCGTGGCGCCGTGCTAGATAAGGTGCAATAAGGCAAAAGAAAATGAAGACAGCAGATATTCACAAAAGAAAAGCAAACAATTCACTGATTTTCTATGTGATGTTAAACTCAATGACAGGAAACTAAAGTAGTATTTTCACCTGGAAAGAAAAAAAAAACACCCTTTTTGTCATGCCACCTTCCGCTGTGAGATTAACCTCAGAAACAAAATACCTGAGACACCCTCGAATACAAAATAAAACGAAGTGGATTTGACTTGTCAGAACACTATCTGCTGTTAGAATGGAATTCAGTCTGAAACAGATCATTAAAAAATGTTAGTACATTTGGGGACCTGAGTTAACCACTGAGGCCTCCACACCATAGGGTCTGAGGGAGCATAATCTATGCCCCTGAAGAAATCAAATTCTGAAATCAGGCCTTCTCACGATGAATTTATATAGGCTTGTATGCATGTTATTGTTTTTCAAACATTATTTCTCATGCAGCACTCACATTCTTCAAATTAACCTTTTGAAAACAGAAGGATTAACAGTAATCAATACACAGTATTACTTTCGAGATACTTCCATTATGTAAGAATGCCAACAGGTATTGGAAAATTGTCTTTAAACACATTAGAGAAGTGCAGTGCACAAAGCACTTGACATAGCACTCAAAACTTCAATAGTACCAATGCTTTTTAAAACTGGTTGAAATCTCAAAGGACATTTCTGTCACTGAAAACAATCATTTGCAACTAGTGTCGGTGTCAGTGTCATCCGTAAACACTGTTATGTACATTAATATCAGGTAACAGAATATTACAGAACCACTTTTGTTATTTCAAGCCTGCTAAGGACGTAAATGTCTGAAGTAATTTTTTAAATATTTATACATTTTTTTTTTAATGCATTCATGTAAGCATTTTTTTTTTTGGTTTGGTTTTTGGCTTCTTTTGTTCCTTTCAACCTATTTGGTTAAATCAGAGCGCATTTACCATCCCAAAAAAAGTCAACTCTGTTGACTGCTAACCCGATCAGCGTTGATAGATACTAAGTCCTGAAAAGGACTAACATTATCTATCTGCTAGCATAAAGCCCTAAAAAGGACTCGCCAGCTACGCCAACGCCCGAGCTAAAATAATAATAGACTCATGTAAACAGAAGATTACTACAGAGAACAGAAAAGGTGAACATAACAATGTAGGAAAAGTAGTTTTACGTATATCAATAGCGTTAGTGTTGTATTATTATTGTGAAATCTTCACAAATGAGCAGCTTTTGTCCGTAAGTAACTTTTTCTGTTCTATATGACAGCATCTTATGCTTCATCTTTCCCTGCAATAAATCCTCTAATTATGAAGAGAAACATTGAAATAACTTCAGATTTCATGTCCTCGAGTTACAAAAACAAAAAAAGTGGAAGCTAGGTCGGCCACATTTTGTCACGTCATTGAGGTAACCGCTTGCAGGGCTCAAATAACTTTTCAATTTGTTTTTAACTCTTTCAGTCCCAAGCAAAGAAGTGGGTTTGACCCAAGCAAAAATGGCCACCCCAGTGCGTTTTTATTGTTGTTGTTTGGAAATAATTTTTAAAAATGTTCATATGCATAAATAACTTTGTTGTTGTATATGAAACTGAAGGTAATTGGATGTACTTTACTCTTGTGCTACAAGTATAAAAGCTTTCATTGAAAAATGATTAGTTATTCAAGGTAAAATGGAGGATATGCGCTTAAAAAAAATGATTAGTTATTCAAGGTAAAATGGAAGATATGCGCTTAAAAAAATCGCTTTAAAAATCTAAAATAAATATCTCAAAACAGAAACACGTTCACTCTTAAACACGTGCGGTATTTAAAAGAATGTACTTGCAGTGGAAATGACTTTATGGGTAGTTATAATTAGAAACAGTCTCAAACAGAGGCACATATACTAAAGGCTTTTTAAAGTCGATTGGGCAAAGCGCGTCTAACCCCTGAGCCTTAATAAAGTCAATTGGGACTTAAAGAGTTAATGAAAGAAACGCCCCTACAATATTTGTGCAACAAAATAGACTTACATTTCCGGAGAAAAAGGTAAGGGGAGGTAAATCAATTTTCACTATATATATATATATAGCTTCCCTTTATTCCCCTCTGAATCACGCAGATATGGAAATAAACAAACTAAAGTGTCCCAATACGCACAGGAAGGGGATTTATTTTTGGCAATATGGTAGAAATAACATTTTACAATGATGTTTCTTCACAAATTATATTAACAGCCGACGTGACAATATTTGTGTAAATTATAGAACCAATATAGAACATCATCATGGGCTGAATAAGAAAATATATTGACAAAGAAATAATATCATCATGGGAGAGAAAAGAACAAAAGCAGAATTATATCAAAGGCATACAACTTGCTCTGATATCTAATATGCTAAAAATAAATAATTTAGAGCTGTATTTGAAAAATAGAAAGAATAAAAGAGCAACAGATTATACCAAAATTATACATAAAGTGTAGTTTCAGGGGGTAATCTGGGTAGACAAAGAAAGGACCCCATGCTCCATCAAGCATGTCGTACCAGGCAGCTGTTATGAGGTTTTGCATCGGACTGGCAACCTCATCACGTCAAACAAATTGTTGCATAAACCACCACCAAGAGAGTATGTAAATGCACTGGTGCAAGTTTACTGCAAGGAGACCAGCCGCAATTTTGGCTCCCTGCTCCATAGGAGTGAGAAGGAAAATGGGATATACACAACATATACAAATGTCAGATAATAGGCAAAACCTCCCAAGTAAGCACTTTTGTTACAAGCCTGGACCTGCAGGAACTGAGAAGACAGAAATGGGAAGATCAAAATGGGAAGAGAGTGAAGGAGACATTCAGTAAAAGAGAGATATCAAGAAAGAATACAGAAGACCCTCAGTGAAATGGAATACTGGAGAACAACAAACATCACTTACCTGGAGAAGAAGTTGAAGATCTGTGCCCTTGAGGTATGCTGAAAGCTGCCTGGTGAGAATAAGCTGGTGCCATCTTATCCTGCTGTCTGAAAGCCTGGTTAGTCTTTGATTGCAAATGTTGCTGAACCTGACCATCCCGATGCTCAGACACATCCTGATAGGATAGTGGTGAAACCTGAGACAAATACCTCTGCTCCTGCCAGCTTGGTGATTCAGAGATGTTTGATTCAGGTGGATGACAGTGATCATCGCTCTCATTCAGCCTGGTGAGGATCCACTGACGCACATGCTGATCCCTGCCACTCTGCCCTTGTCCAAAAAAGTCACTAGACATGGCAGCATCTGCAGAGGAAAACAGCTGACTTTAGAAATATACTTGTCAAAAGTAACTACGAGGGGCATTCAGAAAGTAATGCACCACATCGTTTTTCTCAGCTAATAATGAAGATAGAAGCATGAAATTTTGCACACTTCAAATATGGCATGTGCCAATTGTGTGCACCAAATTGCACTGCAACCGGCCAAATAATACGGCTGCCCTAAACCGTTGAAATGGAGCGTGTTAGAAACTTGCGTTATAAGCAGCGAATTGTGATAGAATTTCTTGTTGCAGGGAAGGAAACTGTTGTGAACATTCACAAGCATCTATGTGACGTGTATGGAAGTTTTGCAGTCGACAAGAGTACAGTCAGTTGCTGGGTTCAGAGAATCAAAGAATCAGGAAGTGGAGATACGGAGCTGCTTGATCGGCCGCGCTGTGGACGTCCTGCCACAGCCACCAACGCAGAAATGTTGAAATGCGCTGAGGGCATTATTCTTACTGATAGGTGAATCACTACTCAACAATTGGCCTTACAGCTGTCAGTCAGCATTGGTAGTGCAAATGCAGTTATAAAAACTCTTGGATTTTCTAAGGTTTGCGCAAGATGGGTTCCTCGAAGTCTCACAAATGACCACCGATTGCAAAGGAAAGCAATTTCTTCTGAATTGTTGAAGCGTTTCAATGCTGATGGAGAGAAATTTTGGCTAAGATCGTTACAGGTGACGAAACCTGGGCACATCATTTTGAACCTGAGACAAAAAGACAGTCAATGGAGTGGCATCATCCGCAATCACCAAGAAGAAAGAAATTCAAGGTCATGATCACTGTCTTTTGGGACACTGAAGGTGTGATTCTTGTAGACGGTATGCCAAGAGGAGAGACAATCAATTCGCAAGCTTACATTAAGACATTGAAAAAACTCAATCAACGTTTTCGCAGAGTTCGGCCGCACAAGAATCCAGCAGACCTGCTTCTCCTTCATGACAATGCGCGACCTCACACAAGTCTGGCAATACGGGAAGCAATCACAAAATTGGGTTGGACTGTACTACCCCATCCACCCCATAGTCCTGATTTGGCACCCTCTGATTTTCATCTATTTGGTCCACTTAAAGATGCACTCCGTGGGACAAGGTTTGAAGATGATGAAGGAGTGATTCATGCAGCGAAGAAATGGCTACATGATCAAGACAAAATCTGGTACGGGCTAGGAATACATGCACTTGTTTCGCGCTGGCATAAAGCCGTACAAGTTGATGGGGATTATGTTGAATAATACCGATGTTTACATGACATATCTATGTATATTGTGTACAAATTTCATGCTTTTTGAATAAACAGCTCCTGAGAAAAACGATGTGGTGCATTACTTTCTGAACGCCCCTCGTACAAATTGGCACATTCCCTCTCTAATGCTCCTAAAAACGTCACAAGTGTTTCCTCTAAGAATGTATATAATTGTTACATTTACAAGGAATAATTGGTCCCAACTGAAGAAGCTGGATTATACCAAGGACCTATTGTTATTCAGAATCGACCTCACTGCACTCCGGGCAAACCCATAGGTGCTCAGCCTCCCTCAGCAAATGTCAAAGAGTATGAATGCTAATTGTACCTGTAGCATGCTGGTTGTACATATGATAGATGCATCCTCTCTCATGTCTATTTCTGCTAGTCCCACGTTTGATGCCAAACTCCAACAGTCTCAGCTGTTGATTCATCCACTGCAGTGTCATTATCCAGCAGGCGATCATTAATTGCCCTTAGTATCTACCCCTTATCCACGTCCAGTGTCCCCACTATGGGTGCTCTCAAGGCCAGTCAGTCAGCTCTCTCACTGCCACGTACCCCTGCATGACCAGGACAGCAGATCCACACTAGTTCTTCAAGACTTGAGGATTCTATTGATGTTTTCCATTCCTGCTGCAGCCATCTGTTCTGAACTTTCTGAAGCATGGCTTGAGAGTCTGACAATATAACTGCCCTGGTTGATGGAGTTTCAGACAGCCACCTCAGTGCTGCAGTAACTGCCTCTACCTCCATTCTCATGCTGGAGGTTGTTGTCATGTAGGCTCCACTCTGTTCAGCGACAACCTTGCCCTTTATTCTCGCAGAGAAGCCCCATCCTGATTTCTCACCATGCACTACAGACCTAGACTGTCATATAATCATCTTCATTTATAACAGAAGATAACAGATCTAGACAACATCTTATCATGAGGTGAACTATAGATATGCTTTATCAAAATGAAGCTGGATCCTTCCAATTATCAAAACTGGATAGCACTCCAGTCATCCTGCGAAGACAAAATGTTTAGTAAAACAAGAAAACATAGACAATGTAAAAATAAGAAGGTGCAGACAGAGATGTGTGGAAAAAGTCAGATTAGACTCTGTTATGCCAAACAGTATCTTAGAACAGACAAATTTTAAGAGATTATTGAATTCAGATAACATCCTTATCTGATGAAATCACATTTTCTTAAGACACATTTGAGTGATTTATTTTTCTTGTCACATGTTAGTAAAATATATACTGTTCAAAAAAAGAAACGCATAGCTAATGAAGGCACACACATAGCCATAATTTTAACATTCAATAACATTTTTAATTTAATGAGTTAATTGTTCAAATTGCACACAAGAATACCTTAGGGTTTAACCAATCAGTTGACAGTTGTTTTGCATCTGGGTCACGAGAGTTTTTTGGCGTACGGGCTTTCCCGTTAGTATGGTGTGTGGCCTCCTCTTGCATCGATCAGCAACTGGCATCTCCTGGGCATGGATGCGATCAGACGTCTGATGTGGGCTTGTAGGATGGCTGCCCACTCTTCCTGGAGTGCCTGAAACAGATCACGACGATTGGCTGGAGCAACGTCACAGCGACGAACACGTCTATGCAGCTCATCCCACAGGTGCTCAATCGGACTCATGTCTGGAGACAGGGATGGCCAGGGAAGGGTGAGAATGTTGTTGGCGGTCAGGAACTGCATGGTCAACCGTGCCCAATGGGGTCTGGCATTGTCCTGTTGAAACACAGACCTTTGGGCAGCCAAAAGTGGAAGGGCAAGGGGTCGAAGAATTTCACTGACGTATCGTTGCGCATTCAAGCCTCCTTCAATGTGCACTAATTGACTCCTTCCGTTGTAACTGATCATTCCCCACACCATTGCACCTCCACCACCGTGCGGCGGAGCTTTAGCAACGCAATTTTGGGCAAAACGTTCATTTCGCCTACGGTAGACCCTACGCCGTCTATCATGACGCTGCAACAAAAAGAAAGATTCGTCACTAAACCAGACACGTCTCCATTGATTGTCAGCTGCCCAGGGACGATGCTGGTTGGCCCAAAGAAGTCGATTTTGGCGGTGGCGGCGCGTAAGGACAGGTCCTCGGTGAGGTCATTGTGCCCAAAGTCCAGCGTCATGCAGTCTATTCCGGACAGTTTGATCAGACACATGACGTCCTGCAGGCAATGACTCGGCAGTTGAGGAAGCTGTTGTAAACTTGTCTCTGAGGTGACGAAGCCGAATAAAGCGATCCTCCGCTGCTGTTGTCACTCTGGGTCGTCCACTGCGATGCCGGTCTTCAACTGAGCCAGTGGCTTGGAACCGGTGCCAAAGTCGACTGATGGTACTTAGATGCACGTTTAGATGCCTGGCAACCTGACTTTGACTTTCGCCTGCATGCAGTCGGCCAATAGCAATGTTCCTTAAATTTATCGATAGAGACGCCATAAATGTCTGCTTGAAAATGAACTGAATTTTTTTTGAGTAGCGTTATTCAGTGAATAGTGTTCACCCCAAATTTTGTTGCTTTCACGTGCGCGCAACATGAGCTGTGGTCAAAAATTGCGTCATAAACACTATTGACCACTGCGTTGTAACGATTACAAAAACGAACGCTATTCAGGTCAACACGTGCATTTGACACTGTAAAGAACATTTGAGGCTGGTTTTTATATACCCTAGCACCAAATTTTATTTACAAACTCATAAAAACGCGCCCTCGGATAGCTATGCGTTTCTTTTTTTGAACAGTATATATATAATCTACTGCAACTATACAGAGCTACAGTTTCACAGTGGTCACCGTTTTGGCTTCCTAGCTCGGTGGTCCATGGTTCGACCCCAACTTGAGGTGGGCTTTTTTAGACCACAAATAGCTCCGGGGTCAACCCAGCCTCATGAATAGGTGCTCTGGTAAGGTTAGGGTGGCCAGCATGATGCTGACCACATCACCCCTAGTGTGCTGATGGTCAAGAAAATATGGGCCTAACACCATATTCCCAATATGCCTCTAGGGCGTGTTATGGGGTCCTTTACCTTACTGCTAGTATGATTGCTGTTGACAGTGCCACTTCAAACAGTATTCTGCAAGGAGTTTTGAGTCAGCCTTTATGACCTGACTAGTACAGAAGCCTCATGGGAGAACTCAAGACAATATTTCACCTGTATTCTTTTATCCAAAATCATCAGGGGACATCTGTATTTCAGAAACTGGATTTTTTTTTTTGGTTCCCAGGTGTAACCCAAATCTTCTTCTTCTTGGATCCTTAGCCGATAACTGACAAAGCAGTCAGTGGCCATCACGCCTTGTGGCGTCTTGTAGGGCAGCACCAAACTGTCCCCATTTTGCTCAGTCGGTGGCTACCCTTCGCGCTGTGCCCCAATTCTGGTTCATGCTTTGCATCTCGCCTCCACAGTTCTCAGCCAGGTTGTCTTTGGTCTGCCTCTCCCTCGCTGTCCCCTAGGGTCCACAGCATAGCAACTCTGGTGATGGTGTCAGGCTCCCTTCTGAGGACATGGCAAACCCAGTTCCAGCGTCTGCCTGCAATGATGGTGGCCACACTTTCCTTCGGCAGGTTGTGCGGAATGAGGATAATTTGGACATTTCTTTTTCTGTTACTCTCCAGCCCTCTGCACCACACAAAAGCACAGAAAGTATGCAGCTCTCGAATAATCATCATTGGCGTTTGTGCTAAATTGAGAAGAGTTCCAACTGTTGTTTAGATTTGCAAAGGCTGTTCTGGCTTTATTCATTCTGTTACTGATGTCCCTGATTGTTCCGCTGTCTAGTGTCCCCATTGTTATTGTTAATCAGAATCGACCTCACTGTACTCCAGGCAAACCCATAGGTGCTCAGTCACCCTCAGCAAACGCCAAAGAGTATGAATGCTAATTGTACCTGTAGCATGCTAATTGTACCTGTAGCATGCTAATTGTACCTGTAGTACGCTAGTTGTATATACAACGGATGCATCCTCTCTCATGTCCATTTCTGCTAGTCCCACGTTTGATGCCAAACTCCAACAGTCTCAGCCTTGTTGATTCATCCATTGCAGTGTCATTATCCAGCAGGTGATCATTAACTGCCCTTAGTATCTCTCCCTTATCCATGTCCAGTGTCCCCACTGTGGGTGCTCTCGAGGCCAGTCTGTCAGCTCTCTCATTGCCACGTAGCCCTGCATGACCAGGACAGTAGATCCACACAAGTTCTTCAAGACTTGAGGATTCTATTGATGTTTTCCATTCCTACTGCAGCCATCTGTTCTGAACTTTCCGAAGCATGGCTTGAGAGTCTGACAATATAACTGCCCTGGTTGATGGAGTTTCAGACAGCCACCTCAGTGCTGCAGTAACTGCCTCTACCCCCATTCTCATGTTGGAGGTTGTTGCCATGTAGGCTCCATTCTGTTCAGCGACAACCCTGCCCTTTATTCTCGCAGAGAAGCCCCATCCTGATTTCTCACCACGCACTACAGACCCATTAGTGTACACAATGGCGTCATCATCCCCAGCATATTCACTTATCAGCTGATTAATCTCCAGCTCTGCTTTTCCATTGCCCCAAGTTCTGCACTCGCTGCCAAAGTTAATGATGACTTGCTGGTATTTATCCAGTTCTCTCCCCTGACTTACTCCACTCTTCCCCTTTGGATACATTTTAAACCCTGGTCACCTGACCAATTGTAGCCTCTGCCTGTGCCATCCATGACATCCCCCTCTTGATTCTTGCTCCTTTGATGTCAGCTATGTTCTCATGTAGGATGTGTCTTTTGTCAGTGGGTACCCACATATAGGCTTTTGCCTGGGCCATCGCATATCTGGATCTAATCGACAGCAATCCAAGCACGTATCTCATTGTCACAATGGGGGTATCAAGCGTACAGCCCAAAACTGTACAATAGTGACAATAGTGTCACCATGCTTCCTAGATATGTATATGTATCTGTTTGTTCCAGCTCTTGGTTCCTTGTTTTTATGGGCTCAGGATTTATTACATTGAGTGTCATGACCTTCGTCCTCCCCAGGCCGATGTCCAGTCCCACCCGTCGGATATATTTACCCGGTCTGTCCATTTTTTCCCAGATGTGCCAATGTGAATGCGAGAGCAGTGCTATATCGAGTCGCCCAAATAGCATTCAAAAATTTGCCCAAAAATGTGTTTGAAAATCACGCAATTGTGATCTAACAGTAGCTCAAAGAAACTTGTGAATTTCAAAATATTTCAGTTTGTGGGTGTTCGGATCAAAGGACACGGACCTGTATAACAGTTTCCTGCTCTGTGCTGCTTGTTTGACATGGAAGTGCAAAGGTTCCTTTGGCAAATTATAAATACAAGGAAGTTAAATAAGGTAGACATAAAAGAAAAGGCGCACATGGAAATTAAGAGAGTCTATGCTTTAAATGACATGAAAGTTGGAATGCACCTCTGGAGAAATATTAACACAAGTAAGCCAAAAAAAAGACAGAAATTAAAACAGAGGTGCATACGGAAATTACAAGAATCTATGCATTATCGAAAATGGAATAATGACAATGATGCGTGGCACATATTTTAGACAACTTTACTGTATAGCCTAATAAACCACTGCAGTATTCAAAAAGTTTTGGGAGTTGCAACAGATTGGAACAGTACAATGAAATAAAAAACACAAAAGAAGCTATACAAACCAACACCTACATAAAATCTGTCTGTCACTTTAACAAAATGAAGATTACACCAAATATACAGTAGAACTAAGAAACAGAAAGAGTGGTAAAACAGATCAAAGAACCTTTATGGATTTAACACAAAGAAAAACTACACGCAGTCCTCCCCCACTTTACAGCACTAGGAACATTCAACAGAAACCACAAATGGCAAATCTGGAAAGGTAATATACGTTGGAAGTAAGATAAAACATATGGGAGGATTGTTTGAAAGCATCTTTCCATCCTCACTGTCTGGCGGTAAAGAGAATTCTGTTTCGACATCTGCCTATTCTCAACTCTGATCCTGATACCAAAGAGTTGTTTCGTGATACACCTTTGGTAGCTTATCGTAGGGATAGGAATTTTAGGGATATTCTTGTACACAGTCGCTTGCGACATACTAGCCCGTCTTACTTTGGTACTAAACTGTGCCAACGCTGGATATGTAAGACCTGTCTGTTTGTACTCCAGACTCAGACAGTCACTTTTCCGAAAGGAAAATTTATCATTAGAGAGTCTTTTACGTGTGAATCCAGAAACCTGATTTATGCTATCATCTGCAAGAGGTGTGGTATGACCTATATTGGTGAAACTGGCAGGCGTTTGGCAGACAGGTTTCGTGAGCACTTGGATGACATCTATCATGACAAACATTTACCGGTGGCCCTTCATTTCAATAGGCCTGACCATTCAGGTAATTCCGATATTCATGTCACTGCCCTCCTTTCATGTGCCGGTAATGACAAGACTCGCTTTTCGTTGGAGAATCGTCTTATTTTTAAAATGGGCGTTTTAGCTCTCGATGGTTTGAATATTCAACATCATTTTGCATAAATTCTGGTAGCTTTTCTCTTTTTCATTCTTTAATCGTTGTCTTTTAGATCTATCTTCTTATGTTTTTGTTTTGGTTCGTTTCGTATCTTTTTATATCTTTTGTTTTGTCACTATCGTACGTCACTTCCTTGTGATTTCTGTGACAGAATACTACTGCTTTCTTTCATAGATTCTTTGGATCGAGCTGAGTTTACTTTTACTAGTTCCACAGTTTTGTTAATTCTTTTTTCGTTTCATTGATTATTTACTTCCTTGTTTCATTATTTCTTTTAGATTTTACGATTTTCTTGTATTATTATTGTTCTTTTTTTTTTTCTCTCATCACTGTTGTTGTTTACTTTTTCCATCTGCTTGTATCGCCCATTTGTTGTATATTTCTCATCATCGTATAGTTTTGTAGTACCTATATGTAATTCTTGTCTTTGTCACCTGTTTGTGGCTGACGAAGGGTAAAACCCGAAACGTCCCTTGTTTCTTGTGAACCGTTATTTGTAAAACTGATTCAATACCGTTTTATTGGTTTAAATACTTACAGACAATATCACTGACTTCAAGATATGAAATCCAAATAGAATCCATCATTCTTTAGCAAGGAGTTTTTACAGTAAAGCTGTTGAAGCTGATGGTAAAACAGATGAAGCAATAAAGGTATGTTAAGGAATCCACCAAGAAGTGGTTATTACATATATTTAAATAAGCATGGAAAGACAGAACCACAAGATTAAAAAACAGCCCTGTTAATATAAGGTACATGAGAAAACATCTGTTGTTGATAGTTCAAGGTAATCTAAAAGTATTAATTCCTTTTCAATACATTTTACCACTGGCCACACATGTTTACCCCTGACCCAATTATTTTTGGTTGCAAGATTATTCTACAACTTTGGGGTCAGAGTGACTAAGAGGTATGGCGTCCGCCTCAAATTCTAAGGTACCAGGTTCTATTCTCAATATAATTTATGGAATTTATTTTTAGAACCAGTGGTCCCAATGATGTCATACTCCCCCTGGTCTCCGAGGTAGTGAGATCGGATGCCTAGCCTTCTTGGATAAGGGCAAAAAAACAGGAGATCCCATGTGCAAGCTGCACACATTAAAAATTGTTGGAAATTGTAAAGAGTAGGCCATAAGGCTGCTGCCCTGGCAAAATGTAAAAATTATAAACCTACCTACCACAAAAATATTTATAGAATGTGTGATTCCTATATACACACATTGGGATTCTCACTGGTGCTATGGAGTTCGTGCCCTGTGCTGAGATCCTCCTTGAGTGATCTAAGGGAGGAGATCGGAGCACTGACGGAGTTGTCCGTGTGCAATGAAGTTAGTCCTTAAAACCAAACCAAACCAATCCACAACTGCATACTCCTATATAAACCAACAGCTACATAAAATCTGGCTGTCACCGTAACAAAATGAAGATTACACCAAACGTAAAGTAGAACTAAAGTGAAACTTATGCAGTCTGACATCATAATAAATGTTAACATGAGAAAGGGATATGTCAAAACCTAGAACTGAAAGCGCAATATTCATGGTGCTTTAAAATGTGTCATTAGCTAACCCTTTGTTAAAATGTATGCCTATTAAAAGAATAATGCATTACTAAAAGCTCAGCTTTAAATAGCGTAGTGTGACCTAAACTTAATACAAGCAGGTCCTCTTTGCTGTAATCTGACATCATGTATATGTATCCTTATGAAACAAAAGACATGGGTTGCTGTCCACTGGGATTGTGCTTTTGCACGATAATGCTGGACCTCACACCGCAGATCGAACTGTTCAATTGTTGCAAAAATTTCACTGGGAAATTTTTGACCACCCACCCTACAGCCCTCATCTCGCGCCAAGTGATTACCACCTTTTCATGCACCTAAAGAAGTGGCTGGCATCCCAGCGGTTTGATACTGATGATGAACTGCAGACAGGCATTAATGAATGGTTCAAGACACTGGCGGCAGACTTCTTTGACACTGGAATTAAGAACCTGGTGCCACGATACCAAAAATGTGTTGAAGTCAATGGTGACTATGTTGAAAAATAATGTAAATGTGTGGTTCACTTTTGGCTGCAATAAATCATTTTTATATATGATGGTTCAAAACACTCAGCTCTCTAAAGATCTTCTATGATAAAATCATTATTGTTGTCATGTTTTAGAGTATTTGTAACTTGGACTAAATGCAGCCATTACATAACTTTTATCTCTAATGGACAATCAGCTTCCTACAATCCCATGAACAGAGCAAGCAATGGAAAATTTAACTAAATGACATTCTGCTGTGTGTTAACATCACTTCCAAGAAAAGATTGTGTTCCTATCTTATGCAGTTGACAAATAAAGTGAATTTTAGTAACCAAGCCCATGGATTTTCACTGGAAACGCGAAAAATGTCGGCAGGAGAGGGCTAATCAGATATTTGCCTAGCTTAAAAATTATATCATTTTCCCCTCCATCACCAGAGATCCATCAAATCATCCCCTGTGATCTCAGCAGAAGTTGCCAACCCCTGGGTTGGATGGATATTTATACATGGACTGGCACTGTTGGCTTATATTAAGTATTTTGTGCGCGCGCGTGAGACAGAGAGAGACAGCAAGAAGGAAAGTTAAACTGTGAGCATGAAAAAGCAGACAGAAATATGGGGGGGGGAGGGGGGGGCGTGGCAGGGGGGGGGGGGGAAGAGAGAAACAAATGTTGCAGATGGAATGAATCCATTTAGTTGTAAACATATGTGCGAAAGATGAGGTGAATTAAGAGGTAACTTCTCAGAAGGAAAGATAACAGTACAAGAGAAGAAATAAAAAAAACTAAAGTAAAATTAAAGTTAAAAGAAATAATATATAGCAGAGACAGAAAAAAAGAAGAAGAATAAGATAAGCAAGAAATAATAAGATAAATAGATAGACAAAAAATGACAAAGCAGAAAATAATTTTATCAGAAAAAAAAAAAACAAAGGAAAAAGAAAGAAGAAAAGATCATTGGGAAATATATGGAGATCAAGAGAAATCAAGTCCAACACAAGAATCAAAATTTTCAATTCAAATGTCAAGTCAGTCCTATGTATGGAGAACAATAAAAACAACCGCTAAAAAGCTGCACACTTTCATGAATAGATGCACGCATAGAACAGCAGGACTGAAGTAGTATGATAAGCTCACTAACGAAGGAACTGAAGACAAGAACCAGACAAGTGCCAGTGGAGCAAGAGAATAGAAAAAGATGCTGGAGATGGATAGGGCACACATTAACTCTTAAACTCCAGAGCAACGCTCTGAGCGTTGCAAAATTCAACACGCTGTGCCAGAGCAACAATCTGAGCGTGACTAAAGAATTCTTGCTAATAAATGTAGAAACTTAACCATGTAATCAAATTCATGTTTTCTAAACCTAACTGGAACTTCCGTTAGTGTGGTCCGATCCTTTTATCAAAGGATTTCGAGCTGTTCACATGTGTTATTTCTTTGTTATCGAATTTATTTGCTAGTCAGGTGTGATCCGATTTTGTGAAAAATTTGTGTGTGGCTATAGCGTTATGACAAGTCATATTCCTATTAGTTCTATGCCTTCTAGACGAATGTCTGCGTCTAAAACATTAAGTTTACTTGAAAATATAATGGAGAGTGAAGATGATTTGATGGACTCTGATAGTTTTTTATCAGATGATGGAAGTGTTGCAGCAATGTCAGACACTTCGGATTCAGGTGACGAGAGGGCGTTGCTCCAGTCTGGCCCATCGAAAGGTAAGAAAGCTAGGCTTACAACACTAGATGACTGGTCACAGGTTGCTGATGATGCTAGAAGTACGGTTAAAACTTCAAACAACTTTAGATTTATCCCCAGGCCAGAGGTACAAAAACAGCACCAGGTGTAAACCTAGAATATGGTGATGAAACATCAACACCACTGGATTGCTTTAAGTCACTTGTCAGAAATGATGTGATGGAATATATAATCACAAGCATCAATGAATATGCCACAGGCCGTTTACAGATGAACACCCCAGCTCAAAAACAATCAGCGTATAACAACTGGAAACCTGTAAATAGGCACGAATTTTTAAAATTCATTGCAGCCACTAATTCAATGGGGTTGGATAAGAGACCAAGCATACGTGACTACTTCTCAAGAGAGCCAAGCTTGTATACACCTTTCTACATCAAAATGTTTGAAATACCGAGATTTGAAGCTATATATCACACGCTTCATGTGGGAGATACAGATGCTGATGGAAAGAGCAAAATTGAGCCTTTTGTGGACATGCTATGCTCAAAGTTCAACAGTGCCTTTATACTATTTGAAAACATTTCAATTGATGAAATGATTATTGGTTTCAAGGGGTGTTGGAGATATAAGCAGTTTAATGCATCCAAGCCCAAAAAGTATTACATAAAAAGTTTTGGATTGATAGACAGTGCCACTGGATATGTACTGAATCTGCTCACTTACTATGGAGCAGATACATCATACAATCCAGAGTGTGAAGGTTTTCCTCTTGCTCTGAAAGGCCTTTCCTTGAAACAAATGGAAAGCCGGCACTGGGTCTCTAAAGATGACAGAACTGTGTGCACTGCATGGAAGGATAAAAAGGCAAAAAAACCTGTGGTGATAGTCACTTCAAATGGAAATGCTGAAGACATTACACACAGGCAAAAAACCAAACCATCCACTATCCATAGCTACAATATAAGCATGAATGGTTGTGATAAGGCTGACCAGATGTTGGGTTATTATGGACTCCACACAAGGAAAAGCAATAAATGGTGAAAGAAAATATACCACTGGATAGTGGAGATTTGCTGCAATAATGCACATATTCTATATGTTTTGTCTCGACCAGAGGGCGCTAACACAAAAATGTCACTTAAAAAATTCAAGCTGATTTTAATTAACCAGCTTACAGAAGCAGCAGCTGACTTGATGACTGAAGCAGATGACATGATGAGATCCAGAATTGGCCGCCCTATTAAGTCAAATGCAATAGAAAGACTTCAGGGCTCGAAGCATGTTATTGTAAGAGCAAAAAATGATGGACGCTGCAGAGTGTGCAGTACACCAAAGGATGTAAAGAGGACAGTCTTTATTTGTGAGGGATGCGAAGGCAAACCTCAACTTCATCCTCACTGCTTCAAGTTATGCACTGCTTCAAGTTATGACACACACGGCGCAAGCTTGAATCATAAAATAATCATGTAAATATATTGTGAAAATGTTTCATTTGATATTTTTTTAGTTTATGTGCTGGAAAAAGCCATAATATGGTAATGTATATATTCTAGGATTTTTTCAGTGTTGTGAAGTTTTTAGTGGCTGCAGCATACACTATATAAATGCACTAAATGTGCTAAATTTTGCTATATCTAGTGTTGTGTTATTTCAAAAATGGATTACCTTGATGTTTCAAGACTGAATGGTAAGTTTGAATGACTACAACATTAACTGGCCATCAGTAAGTGCACATTTTGCTTTCAATATTTTTGTTTTTCAAATAACATTCATCATGTTTTAATGTCTACTAACAGCATGTTTGTTAATACTACAAAATAAATTAATAATTACAATTCTCCTTCCATTCCCCTTCGTGCTTGTTCAAAGGAAAATTCACAACAAAATTTAGACTGAAAGATGAACACTTCACTCTATGAAATTCTGCCCCAAAAAAGTCTGGCACAGCGTGCAAAATAACTCTGGAAGGAAAGAGTTAAGGAAACCTGTTGATAGCACTACCAGGCAGTCCTGGAATCCCCAGTAAAAGAGGTAAAGGAAGACAAAGAACACAAGGAGAAGAGAACTGGAGATGGACATGAAGGGAATGAAGAAGACATGGCATGATGGAAAGACCTTGAGCTGATGGCATGGAACAGGAAGACTTGGCGTAAGTTTGTTGAAGGCCTATGCTTCTTGGGGAGTTTAAAGGCAATGATGATTGCATGGTCTATAGCAGCACCCCTTAAGCAAAAAATAATATTTCTAAAATTCCTCTTTACATTAAAAACAATTTTTGTTACTATCTAATGTTGACAACGTAAAAGTTTAATAGTTAATAAAACTTATTTAACACAACATTTTTTTAAATTTTAGAACAGGCACAAATAAACAATGCTCTAAAACTAGTTAATTTTTTTCACAAATATTTGAAAACTTCACCAATTCATCATCGTCATAATGTGGCAATATGGACAATGTAAAATACAACTATACGGTATTTGGGTTACCATGTTACAGTGGCCGTGTATTAAGAATATAAGTATCATATCTACGCCAGTGATGCCTCATACTAGCTTGGGTCATGGATAGCTCACTAATGACACTCTTGTGAAATATTTTTGGTTTTCAAACTTTTTGAATTTTGGACAAGTGGTTGAGGACCTGTAATAACACACCTAACATTGTATGATGAACATCCCCAACAGCACTGACAATGTTTTCTCACTGCCATCATTTATACTGAGAAACAATATCCTTACACTTCAGAAACATTTCTTTCTATTGTACTTGAAGAGTGAGCCTTCACGTTCTAGCGTATAGACACAAGCAGGCTACATTATAAGTACTACCTACTGGCAAGAGTGTCCCATTAGATTAGCAATTACATCACTTGCCTCTCACTGCAAAGTTACTGGGTTCTGGGATAATGAGTATTGACTCTGCTCTTAAGTTAGGAAAGGTAGCAAGAAAGGGAACTGGTTACCTCCCTTCATAAAACTGGACCTAGTATAGTGAAGTCACTAACACCCTTCACTCCTCAATCACAGTATCTGCTGTGGGACCACCTTTACCTTTTATGTTTTGACTACGTAAGACCAAATGAAATAAGGATATGAAGTAGAATGCTAGCTACTCCAGAGATGACAAACAATTACAATCAAACTTCAAATCAAAGAGGAGAAGAGAATCAAGAACACTAATTTGACATACATAGAAGATATAATGTAGATTATCTAAATGTGTCTAAATAATGACAAACCACAATGTGGTTGTGCAGCAAAAGGATCAATATTCCACATTTGGTAGCAAAAGGATAACAACAAAACTTTATTCTAAAGAGAAGAAAATCTAGAACACTAATTAAATGTAAACAGAATAATGAAGTAGATTATCCTACTGTGCCTAAATAATGAACAACAGCAATGTGGTTCTACAGTTGAATGCTCAATATTCCACAGGTGGGAACAACAAAATAACAACAAACCTTTACTTCAAAGAGAATAAAAGCAAGTACACTAATTAAAACAACACAGAAACAACAAATGGCATTGCTGGTACATTTTTGTTTAAAATGTCATTTCTAATATAAAATATTATGAACAAAAAATTATGAATCCCTAAGGATGGTTCTAGTCTGGTTCTGATAATATTCAGAAGTGGACAGAGCAGGCCTTCACAAAGACAAAAATACTGGCACAAGACAAACCTAGGTTATGGGATGATGGTAGAAGTGCCCACATATGCCAAAGTGAGATGCACTTGCTCTTCTTGTGAAGTAAGTGGTAATCATTAGCATCAGGCCATGCCACTTCAGAATTCTGTTAATTCCTTCTTTTTTTTTCTTAGGATGATTTTCTGCTGTTGTTTCCAACAAGTTCCTGTTGTTATTGTTGGTCATTCTGTCTCTTATGACAATACCGCACTGTTATTTTGTTCTACTAAAATTGTGAGTTTTTTTTTTTTTTAAATATTCAACTAGATAACAATGTGCATAGCTTAGGACCAGTAATATTATCAGAGTATTTAACCAATGTCGTTGGTTGCCGTTCGAATAGAAAGTCGGTGTTACAATCTGCTGTCTAAACATGTTATCAATAATTAAAGCTAACGGGAAGCTGAAATTTACAAATATGAAAGAAAAGAAATGAATGAGTCAGTCCCTGTATGTGTAAATGTTTACATATGAATTCTTTGACAAATGAATGCTGTCATAGCAAAGTTCCATCTAAAGCACTCCGTATGATGTCACTGACGAATTAGTGTAGTAGCCTTGATACAAAATTTACCGGAAAGGGGTTCTAGTTTTCTATTGGTAACCGCCGCTACAATGGGACGCGCGAGGTATGGACAAAAACGTAAAATACTGACGCGTTTGTTCCCATAGATCTGTGGTTTTGGTCACTATAGGCCACTTACGATCTGATGCACGACTAGAGAAGACGTACCATTTATCAAGGGAACATCTGGCCTGCTAACGAACATGAAAACGGCATGCAGTCTATATATATATAATGACGACTAAGAACTGGTAATGGCCAGACTACAGTAATTAGTAGAAGCTCGTCAACTGAACAATATTGACTGCCATTATTAAATCATGAAGGTGTGCATTATGCAACCAAGTAAGCAGGAAGACACAGCTTCCAGCCCCATATATTGAAACATTGTTCATATTGCTATATGGTAGGATTTATGTAGCAACCTCGATCTCATGACTTAGTCTAAATCGTATTAAGTACTAAAAAAAAGAAAATAAATCAGACTTAGGGCAGACAATATAAAGCTAATCCAGACGAACAAAGAAAAGGTTTACCTTTTTATTATATATACGAGCGTGAACATGACTAAGATGATAACGAAGACTAGAATTATAAGACTGAACCTAACACATGCGGCTGTTTCACCAAGTGAATGAATTAAGAAGACTCATCACAAGAATCATCTTCACCCCACATGTTTTCATAATTGAAATAAAGGCAACATGAGATTAAAGACAACGAAAGAGATCGCATTCGAGAATAAAACTTAAGCACCTTCAGGCTTGTGTTAATTGCCAACCTTTTCTACAACGTTTGCTGTGTTCGATGAAAGTTTACTTTCACTTAATTAAAATGTTGAGACCTTGTATCATACTGCTGTGTTCGAATTGTTATATAAGATGTCAGTGTGTGTCGTATTAACGTTCTTGTATCTACCAAGACAAAGTTTGAAGGCCATGTTCAGTTGTTAGAATTTTGACTAGTGGCTGTACACACATACACTGCACAACCATCACTACACCACTATCTACGATTGGCCCCGGGCTTTAGCGAACAGCAGGTCCGGAGACGAAGGCGAGGCAGCCTTGGCAACTGTAAAATACATAAAGGTATTAAAACAGCGACTGCCACACTGTTGATCACGGTTTGTGCTACTGAAGTATTGCATATAAAGGATTATATACATACTGTATGAATGGTTAAGTAAAGGCAAAAGATAATTTAATATTGCACTATTTCATAATTGCCCCATGTTATTCCCAGGGGCCTCTTATGAGACAAAGAAAGAATAGCACTACTGCTCTCTCATGCACGTCGAACAAGGCAACTAATATGAGGATGTGTATGGGGGCTGGCAACCCCACCATATAAAACCAACTGCTACGTTATGATATTTTTTAAAAGATAGATAATGAAACATTAGTCACTATTTTTTTTTGGGGGGGGGGGGGGGGACAAATTTATATGCGACACAGTATTAGACACACAGCAATCAAGAAGCGGGTGGCGGCAGGGTTGAGGGAATGTGAAATCGAGGTTCTGGGACTGTGTGAAATGGGGTGGAAGGGGGTGGACAGGAGGAGACTTATCACAAGTGAATTGGTGCTGTCCTCAGGACATGAAGACGAAAGTTCACACCGCAGTGAAGGGGTGGCTCTTGTGTTATCTGGGGAAGCACAGAGGGCACTCATTGGGTGGGAAGCTGTTGGATCCAGAGTAATAACAGCTTCTTTTGGAACAGCTAAGGAGAAAATAAATGTAAATGTCATCCAGTGTTGTGCACCAACTGATGACAGAGGGGAGTCGGTGGGAGAAGCATTTTGTGCTAGACTACAGGAAATTATGGAAAAAGTAAAGGGAAGAGACATCACAGTTTTGATGGGTGACATGAGTGCAAAGATAGATGCGGTCAACGCCGGCTTTGAAGAGGTCGTGGGAAAACAGGGGCTGGGAGTGATGAATGAAAATGGGGAACTGTTCTCTGGCTTCTGTGCTTCAGGTCAACTGGTTATGGGAGGGGGCATGTTTCCACATGAGAGAATACACGGGGCGGCGTGGATATCACCAGACCATGGGGCGGAGGGTCAGGTTGATCGTGTGTGCATAAAAGGGGGTTTTGGATCATCATTGCAGGATGTGAAGGTATGTAGAGGGGCGGGTGTGGTGTCGGATCACCACCTTCTGATGGCCAGGGTGAAAGTGAAACTCAGGAGATGTGCAACAGTGCAAAATTATAGACAACAATTTAATGTGGGACATCTGGGAAATCAAGAAACAAGAGACAAATTTGCGGTCACAATATCCAACAAATTCCAAGTGCTCCAACGGCTGGAGGATGCAGAGAATACGGAAGACTATTGGCGGCGGGTCAAAACGGTATGGAATGGGACATGTGAAGAGATACTGGGGAGGAGGGAACGACAACAGAGGGCATGGATAACAACAGAAACCATCAATGAGATAGAGGACAGGAAAAACAAGAAAGCAGATTTAAACATAAGCAAAGTCAGAAGTTCCAGGGCTGGGGCTCAAGGGGTGTGCACGGAGGCAAACGGAGAAGTGAGGGGAAGTGTCAAAGGAGATGGGAGGAAGTGTATTGGGGAGTTGGTGGGAGAGGCAGAGGATGCTGCGGCCGAGGGGAATGTGAGAGAACTGTATAACAGCGCAAAGAAGCTGGCAGGGAAATACAGGCAAACGGGTTGCTTCATAAAAGACAAGAATGGAAAACTGCTCAGCAATATACAAGAGCAAATGAAGAGGTGGACAGAATATTTTGAGGACCTTCTCAATAGACCAGCTCCAGAGGCCCCCCGGACATCCAGCCAGCAGAGGAGGAGCTACAAATTAACGGTGAAAGACCAACGAGGGAAGAAATAAAGAAAGCCATGGGGCTTCTAAGGGATGGAAAAGCGTCTGGACCTGATGGCATTCCAGCAGAGGCCATCAAAGCAGATATCGACATGGCTACAGAGATGTTATATAAATTACTTGGTAAAGTCTGGGAAAAGGAAGAGATACCAACAGAATGGAAGGAGGGATATCTGGTTAAGTTGCCTAAGAAGGGAAATTTACAAGAGTGCACAAATTATAGAGGAATAATGTTACTTCAGTGTCAGGAGGGGTGTTAAACAGGATTATCCTTGAAAGATTAAAAGAGTCCATAGACAAGAAACTGAGAGATGAACAAGCAGGTTTTCGACAAAACAGATCCTGTACAGACCAGATAGCCACTTTGAGAATAATAGTTGAACAAAGTCTGGAATGGAATTCACCACTATACATCGGATTTATGGACTACGAAAAGGCATTTGACAGTGTAGACAGAGAATCACTTTGGAAATTGATGAGGCATTGTGGAGTTCCCCTGGGGATCATTAATTTAATAAAGAAAATATGTGAATACATGACATGCGGAGTTCTTCATGAGGGACAGCTTACAGAACCGTTTGGGATAAGAACAGGAGTGTGACAGGGATGCCTCTTGTCTCCATTTCTTTTCTTACTAGCAATAGACTGGGTTACAAGAACATCGACAGAACACAACGGACATGGAATCCAGTGGACTCTGACTAAGCAGTTGGATGATCTGGATTTTGCTGATGACTTAGCTCTTCTGTCCCATAACCGTAATCAGATGCAGGACATTACCCAAGTAACACCTGGATCCATGCGTACACAGATGGATCAGCAACTAATGCAACAGAAGATGGGGGTGGAGGAGTCTTCCTGAGCTTAAGCAATGGCATACAAAAGAAGATAGCAGTCGCAACAGGGAAATTTTCAACTAACTTCAGAGCAGAGGCAGAGGCCTTAAAAACTGCATCAGAAATTCTAATGACAGAAGAAAGCTGAGAGAGACGAGTAGCTATCTTCTCAGATGCGCTGTCAGTGATTACAACATTGAAAAGTCAAAGTAATGCTGAACTGGATGACCTAAGAGTAACACTTCACAGACTATGTCAGCAGTACAAAAGAGTTGTGATGCGGTGGATCCCTTCTCACTGCAACATCCCTGGAAATGAAGAGGCTGACAGATTGGCAAAGGAAGGGGGAAAACTTCCTCAACTTGACACAAATATAACCTATGAGGAGTCCAAGAGTTTTATCAAGCGCAGATACAGGCACAAGTGGGAAGAAGAGCATCCAGGCCACACAAAAAATGATCCTTATTACCAGCTCAGTAGAATAGAACAAGTGGTAATCTTCAGACTTCGCACAGGTCATAACAGATTGAGATACCATCTATTCAACAAACTAAAGATAGGAACTACTGATGAGTGTGACTGTGGCACCGATAAAATGACTGCCGAACATCTGCTTCAAAGGTGCCCAACATATGAGGAACAGAGAAAACGCATATGGCCATCACCAGTACTTATTCAAGTTGACATCTGAGGGTGAACGAAGAAGAAGAAGATGCAGGACAAATTGAAAACACTCGATGGGAGGTCACAGCAATTGGGTGTCTTGGCAGCAGTGTGGACAGGGTTGGAGGGACGGGCAGTGATGTCGGGATGAGAATGCAAAGAGTGGGAGGAGCTTTCATTGCATTGGGAAATATATGGAGATCAAGAGAAATCGGATCCAACACGAAAATAAGAATCTCCAACTCAAATGTGAAGTCAGTCCTATTGTATGGCTCTGAGACATGGAGAACAACAAAGACAACTACCAAAAAGCTACAGACTTTCATAAATGAGTGCTTGCATAGAATAGAGGGATTAAAATGGTATGACAAGGTTACCAACGTGGAACTGATGACAAGAACTAGACAAGTGCCAGTGGAACAAGAGATGAGAAGAAGATGATGGCGATGGATAGGACATACACAGAGGAAACCTGTTGATAGCATTACAAGGCAGTCCTTGTTCTGGAATCCCCAGGGCAAGAGAAGCAGAGGTAGACCAAGAAGCACATGGAGAAGAGAGCTGGAAACAGAGGTGAAAATGATAAGGAGAACGTGGAAAGAACTTGAGATGATGGACGTGACAAGAGGACTTGGCATGTGTTTGTTGAAGGGCTATGCTCCTTTGGGAGTGGAGGGTTATGAATGAATGAATCAAGAAGATATGCACATCATCATAGCAGGCAGACCTTAGAACTGGGTTACCCATGTCGTTAGAAGAGTCCCCGACACCATCACAAGAAGTACTATGCTAAGTATCCCAGAAGGAAGGTGTAAGGGAGGCTGACCAAAAAAAACACTGCAGACAACTGTGGAGGCTAAACTGCAAAACATGAACCAGAGTTGGGGGAATGCACAATTGATGTCCACCAATATAGCGAAGTGGAGACAGTCTGCTGCCGCCCTACAAGATGCCACTAGGCATGATGTTTACTGATTGCTTTGAGAGTAAGCGGCAAAGGATCCAAGAAGAAGAAGACAGTATAAGACAAATAATGAATCACACCTCAAGCCCATATCACATGAGATCTTTTGTAGGAAAACATCGCCACAAATATTTGACATGCTAAGTGTATAAATGTCTCACAGGTGTCATCATTAAGCAAGTAGACAATTAAAGACCATTATAATCATTTATGCTTGTCACAAGGGACATCTTTAATTCACTAAATGCAGCCTATGAAAAAAATTCACAATAGCATCTTGCACAATGAACTAATCCATCACAACTCAGTTCCAGAAACAGAATCAAAGAATTACACAAGACAGATAAACCAAATTAACAAACTGCAGGACAAAAAACCTTCTGTACTGAGGTAACACATACTTTTATAAACATAAAGAAAAATAAAATTTCAAACCATAAAAGAAAACAGTCATTAGACAAGGTAATAAATGTGCCTTACACAGAATATAGTATTTATAAAGGTAAAGGTAGCTTCATAACAGAAACAAATGTAGGGGAGTAAAGTGTTAGAGACTTCACACTAGTTGGTTCAGCTTTGTAAGGTGGGGTGCCTTTGCCATCCCTTACTCAAGAGTCAGAAACCCATTTACAGCTGGGTCGGCTGGAGCGTGATGCTACAAGGTTTCAATCCTGGTAACTGTGCAGCGGGAGTAAAGCACTCTAACCACTTAAGACAATATTTTTGGGCAACAGTAAAGTCTACAGAAATCACAATAATGATGAGATGATCTTTTAAGACACTCGAAATTCAGAATTTGTGGAAATGTAGATGGTATAGACAAAGAAAGAAGGAAACAGATATGAAGACATTTAAAAAGAAGGAAAAAAAAAGAGCCTGCTGAGTATTAGGTAATGTACTCCTGTATTCCGATTATTACATATTGTTTGACATATTTAATGACAATCTGGAAACAAAAGGCATAAGACATGACTTGAAGGTAACAATAGTAAAAAAACAGAATATTATAAATATTGTACTCTATGAATATTGGTAATAAGCAGAAAATATTTCTCAACATAACACAATCATTAGATAACAACAGTGCAGTGTATAAAGAGAGCATGATAGCATAGACTCCACAAAGCCCATGATATCCCCTTCTCCTATATTTCTCAAACTTCTTATCCAGCCATTTGACACCTTAAAATCAGCTAGCAAAGTTGGTAACCTTTGGTCCAACAACTTCATAGACCTTAACAATGTGTAGAGCAGGAATCATAACTATGGTTAACATAAAACTGGTTGAAATGAAGAACAGTGGGTCATGTTCTTTGATGTCATTCAAATAAGCTGCCAAAATTGTTATGGTTAGGATTAAGGTTAGGTTTATGATTCCTTATGTATCTTCATCTCAACCCATAATACCTGTACAGACAGATAAAAGCGATTGGCCAAGACTTCTGGAAATATTGTTCTACATAGGAACACCATGTTAAGAATGAATACGAATGAAATTCCACTGTATTTTCACCTTATGTGGCAACTTACAGAAACAATGATGAGGCTTTAAGGCCCCATCTCCTTTACATACCCATAATAACTGCATATCTTCACGATTTTCAGGGTTGAAATGAAGAAAAGTGGGTTGTGTGTTCGATATAACCTCAAAAAGGAATTCAGAGATACTGTAATATGGTGTGGGGGTTAGGAATACTAAAACTAACCCTAAACCCCCACCTTAAAATTATCACTAGTGACGTTGGCAACTTCATAGGATGACATCAACGAATATGTCCTACTGTTCTTCATTTCAATCAATTCTTAGATAAGGACTCTACAAAATACGCGAATGTGACCATCAACCTATTATTCACTGAGTTAGCTTAGTTGATAAAGGGTGCTGTAGTGACTATTCTGTGAAGGTACAATAACAGACATTTATAACTAAATTGCTTTAATTCATCGCATTGTACAAGATAACGCGCTTGACATATTCTGTGGGCATACTGTTTCATGACACACTGGGTGTAGATCAATTTTAAATGTTTAAAAAATCTATACTGATCTATACTGACGAGTGTCACTGTCACCGTCTGGTTTGCACCTGACTCAAACGCGGGATAACGTCACAGCTGATACAGAACATAGGCATAAGTAAAGCAACTGCAGTTCCACAAATTAATACTTGAAATGCAATGGGAATTATGAAAATGTTTCCAGAACAATGAGTGAGGTGTGTTTGGAAAGCATACCTAGAAAGTATTTTGCGATGCAGAAACCCCTTCTACTGCCGGGTAAAAGTCTGCAGTTTTCTACAGTGCCGATGGTCCATCTTTTTTTCCCCTAAACCAAGTGCGAGAGGAATGTAATCGTAAGTTCTATTGGCTGTAGCAATCAACATTGAACCAATGAGCAATTGTTTCTTTTGTTTCTATGCCACTACATCCGGTTCCATTGAGGCACCGGTTTGTTTTGTTTTGATAGGAAGAATTTTTACAAATCCACGGCATTCATCGTGTAGACATTGTTATTGTTATTGTTGAACAGAATCGACATCAGGGCAAACCCATAGGTGATCAGTCTCCCTCAGTATGTGTCGAAGAGTGTGAATGCTGATGTTCCTGTAGCTTGCTGGTTATTAACACGACGGATGCATCCTTTCATACGTCTATTTCTGCTAGCCTGACGATTGATGCCAAATTCCAACAGTCGTAGCCTTGGTGATTCATTTATTGCAGTGTCATTCTCTAACAGGTGATGATTAATTGTTCTCAGTATCTCTCCCTTATCCATATTCAGTGTCCCCACTGTTGGTGCTCTTTGTGCCAGTCTGTCAGCTCTCATTACCGCTTACCACTGCATGACCAGGACAGTAGATCCACACTAACTCCTGCAGATTCGAAGCTACTATGGAGGTTTTCCATTCATGCCGTAGCCAGCCATTTTGAACCTTTCGAAGTATGGACTGCGAGTTTGACACAATGACTGCCTTTGTTACTGAAGTTTCAGTTAGCCACCTTAAGCTGCAGTAGCCTCCTCTACCTCCATTCTCATGCTGGAAGTTATCTTGTACACCCCGCTATGTTCAGCGACGATTCTGCCCTTTACCCTAGCAGAGAAGCCCCAACCTCATTTTTCACCACTGATCACAGACCCATCAGTATACACAAGGGCATCATTATCCACGGCATGATCAAGTATCAGTTCATTAATTTCCAGTCTGTTTTCCAATTGCCCCAAGTTCTACACTCTCTGCTAAGGCTGACAATGACTTGCTGGTAGGTAATCCAGTTCTCATCTGCGTTACTCCACTCTTCCCCTTTGAATATATTTTCAACGGTGGTCACCTGCTTGATCGTTGTTTCTGTCTGTGCGATCCATGACATCCCCCTCTTTATTCTTGCTCCCTTGATGTCAGCTATGTTTCCATGCAAGGAGTGCCGTTTGTCTGTGATTACTCGCATATAGGCTTTTGCCTGGGCCATCGTATATCTGGATCTAATGGGCAGCACTCCAAGCGTGTACCTCATTGTCACAATGGGGGTATCATGCGTACAGCCCAAGACTATACGCATCCCTTCATTTTGAATGTGTTCTATTGTTCACATTGTGTTACTGACAGCGTTAGTATTCCCAGCCCATACTCAATGACTGATATTATGAGCTGATGATAAAGAATAAATAGTAATCTCTGCTCCAGATGCGTATCAGCCATTATTTTCAGGGCTGCCAGACCTCTCCTGCATATTTGTATGATGTGATCAACATGGTACTTACATGATAGCCCGCGATCAAATGTAATTCCAAGGTAATTCAGCTTTTCTTGCCTTTCAATTTTCTGTCCATAGAGAGTAATATCTGGAAGATCTGTTTTCACTATGGAGTTGTTTAGGAAGCACCACATCACGCACGCCTTGTTGGGATTGACTTTGGAGCCAGTTTCCTCGCATCAGTTAAACACCTCCTGTTGTTTTTCAATGTATGCTATTAACCATTTCCTGTCGATCAGAGCCAGTTCTGTAAATGAGTAGGTCATCAGCAAAACTCAATGTTCGTCCCAACCCAGTTGGCTAAATGGTGGCTACTTTTGCTGTATAGAGATTAAACAGCACCAGTGATAGTGGAGAACCCTGGGGTAGTCCCGGGTAAATGCGCATTGGATCTGATGTCCATGTTCCCAAGCAAAATTCCACTGATCTCTCAGTTAAGGCAGCTGCTATCCATCTTGTTAGCCAAAGGTTTAACACTGCAAGACATTAGACAGTTCATTAATGTGTCAAAGTTCACACCGTTATAAGCATCCTCTAGGTCGATTGCTACAGCAACCGTTTCTCGTTTACCTTGTACACATCATAAGCAAAAGTTCCTGCTTTATGCCATGTTACTTTCATAGCTTCCGAGAGTATCAGGTAGGATCTGCACATTTTCGAGGTGATTCATTATTTTCCGTGCTACTATCTTGTCTAATAGTTTACCGTAGTTATTCTGCTTTATGATACTTCTGTAGCTGCTGAGAAGTGTTGGGTCTTTACCAGGTTTAGGAAGTGGTAACTATGTAGCCAGTCTTTTCTATTGTTTGTATAACTTTGGTTATTAAAATCCTCACCAGGACTTTATGACCACCCTGTATAAGGGTGTGTAACATTCATTTGACTGCCCCGATGACGATTCCAAATTTTTTTATCTGATCTGTGCATGATTTCTCTGTTCAAAATCCTGCTTTCTTCTCCCCGAGTTTTTCACCAAATTTCTTATCGTATACTTTATACTAGGGTGTGAAATTTCATATCATGTCACCATTGGCAACCAGAAATTTGAGACAGGCAACCAATACTTGAACAGAGTGTTATTAAGGATTACAATGTTTTATTTATAGGTTGCTGCTTCAGAAACAAAATTTATTGGCCAATTTCACCACCAGCATAGTCAGGGAATTTGTCTTGTCTGAGGCAGTTGTTCGACAACCTTAGCCAAATTCATGCACACTCTCATCGAGCTTTGTTTGCAGATTGCAGCGCCATCACACTGCCAGTTGTCTACTTTTCAGAAAAAGTTTTGTATGGTTCAGTGGTTGTTTAAAGCAGATCATGTCACATCACATGTATTAGAAACCAGGGAGTCTGCAAGGGTTCTTACCAGTACCACATATCTACTGAAGGTAAAGGTAGCCTCGTAACAGATAGTGCCATAGGGGAGTGAAGTGTTATAAACTTCACCACACTAGATCTAGCTTTATGAGGTGGGGTGACCAGTTCCCTTCCTCACTGCCTTTGCCTTCCCAAACTCATGAGCAAAGTCAGCTGCCCTTTTACAGCTGGGTAGGCTGGAGTATCCGAGAGTATTTTCAAACCTCATAACTTTGCAGTGAGAGGCAGGTTCTCTTATTCACTGAGCGAATGTCAGAATTATGAATATTATGATTACAAATTGTGCTTAGTTGTATAACCTGTTAGAGTAGTATGTCTGTTTGATGAAGCAGTGCAAACCATATTAAAACACCTTCTTTGAAGGTGTAGTTAGGAAAAAACTGGGTTTCCTAAACTGTTCTTGGTCATGTCACCCTTCAACCTTAACAGTGTTCATGCTTCATCCCTAATAACCATTTTACGAAACCAAGTAACTAAGTGTAGGAAACCATTAGGAAAATAGAGTCTGTAGAAGTTATGAAATTTCTCAGAGACGCATGATCAGTGGTGAGTAATTCTCTAAAGGCGAACGCTGCCCAGTAAGACTGAGCATGGTGTTCCCAGTAACAGGCCCTCCCAGCTCACCTATCAAGACAGATAGGTGTGTTGATGACATTCTTGGGGAAATTGTTTATAAAGCTTTTGATCTCCAGTAGCGTATTTAAAGGACTTCTACGAATGATAACTGTTGCTATTTTTAATATGCTCAAAAATACCGATATGAGGTTTTGTTGGGCTGGCAACCTGTCATGTAAAACAGTTGCTAGAGAAACCACCACTGTAGACTGCTTGCATGTACTTGGTGAAGGATTCTTAGAGAGTTATGCTTGCAGGATTGACTCCATGCTCCAGAAAGAGCAAATAAGTTAGCGCAGGCGGTCTAAAACCTACTATAGTGTTGGCTCCAGTCTCCACCTTTAGGAGCTATACGGAAACAGAAGTGAATAATTATTCATTCATGACCTTTTGGCTCCCCAAGGAGCATAGGTCTTCAGCTAATTCATGTCAGGTCTTCCTGTCCTGTGCCACCCACTCATGGTATCCTATGTCTTCTTTATCCCTTTCATTTGTCTCCCTCCACCTCCCTTCCTCTGGGAACTGCCTTGAAATGCTAGCAACAAGCTTCCTCAATGTATGCCATATCCATCGTGTGAGTAATTATAGTTGTTAATACATTCCAAACCTCAGGAGTTAAATTGAATAGTTAAACCAATTTTAAAACAGGGAAATAGTAATATTTAAATGATTCTTAAAATGAACATAACAAAAGATCATAGTCATTTATTGAAACGTGTGCTTGTCTACCATAACTTCCATTCTATTTTCAAATATATCAGTCTTCCGTGTTGGTATAATTAAAGCTATAGACAGTAAATTAATAGAAACATCGAAATTTGCAGCATCATTTGTCATGCATACTAAACAGACAAGCTCAGCTGCAGTTTGGACACATTATATGTATAGCAACAGAAGCAACAACAAAAATGTAAACGGAGACAGATATATAAAAACTAAAGAATGAGCAGGAAATCCATCTTGTCCTGATTGTTTCGGGGGGTTTTTTTTTGTCCGTTTGCTTTCACCATTCAGTTTCCCAAGGAACATACAAAGTCTTCCTGTCCTGTTTTATTTCTTTACCAGATTGCAGAAAAAAATCACTTGAATTCCAAACAGGTCATAAACTTTCTTTTTTAACTAGGCAGTCTTTGTTTTGGAATGCCCAGAATAAGAGAGGTCAAGGGAAACCAAACAAACGCATGGAATAGAGAACTGAAGACAGAAATGAAAGGGTTAATGAAGACATTGAAAGACCTTGAGCAGACGGCACTGAACCAGAGAACTTTGAATTAATTTGTTGAATGCTTATGCTCCTTGAGAAACTGAAGGGTAATGATGTAGCTGGTAGGTTATGATGTATATTATTGTACGTGTGCTTGCTCAATGTACAGCTTTGACTTGGGACGAATCATTCTTCTTCTTTCTTCTTCTTTGATCCATAACCGCCAACCGTCAAAGCAGTCAGCGGCCATCACGCCTGGTGGCGTCTTGTAGGGCAGCAACAAATTGATTCCACTTTGCTCGGTCGGCGGCCATCCTTCGTACAGTGCCCCAATTGTGGTTCATTCTTTGCATCTCAGCTTCCACAGTTCTCCGCCAAGTTGTTTTTGGTCGGCCTCTCTTTCGCTTTCCCTCAGGGGTCCATAGCATAGCTGTTCTTGCGATGGTATCAGGGTCCCTTCTGAGGACATGGCCAACCCAACTCCAGCGTCTGCCAGCTATGATGGTGTGCATGTCCTCCTGGTTACTCCGAATAAGTAGTTCTTGGTTGCTGATGGTGTTTGGCCAAAAGATTCGGAGAATTTTCCTTAGGCAGATTGTGTGGAAGGAGGACAGTTTCGACATTTCCTTCTCTGTTACTCTCCAACATTCCGCACCATAGAGAAGCACAGAAAGTACGCAGCTCTCATACAGTCTTAATTTGGTGTTTGTGCTGTACTGGGAAGACTTCCAAATGTTGTTGAGAATAGCAAAGGCTGTTCTCGCTTTATTCATTCTGTTGTTAATGTCCTTGCTTGTTCCGCCGTCAGGTGTTACTATGCTTCCTAGGTAAGTAAATGTGTCTGTCTGTTCTAACTTCTGGTTCCTTACTGTTATTGGCTCAGGATTGCCCACATTTAGTGTCATGACCTCCGTCTTCTTCAGATTGATGTTCAGGCCAACCTGCTGGCCATACTTATTCAGTCTATCAGTTTTGTCTTGAATGTGTTGGTGTGAATGCGCGAGCAGTGCAATGTCATCTGCATATTCCAAATCTTCCAGTGTAGAAAACATTGTCCATCTAATTCCTCTTGGACTGCCCTCTGTTGTCTGGCGCATCACCCAATCTATGACTGTCAAAAATAATGTTGTTGATAAGGGGCATCCCTGTCGTACTCCTGTTTGGACGAATCATTATTGTTCATAATTAACTACAGGTCTATATCTCTTTTATCCAAAAACCGAAATATTCTTCTTCTTCTTCTTGCGATCGCATCTTTGATGATTACACCGTCAGACGAGTTCTCATGATGAATTCGACTGTTGTTTGAAGTTCCTCTTTAACTCCATATAGCTTTGAGTTTAGTGTTGAGTCATTGGGCCAGTATATCTTTCTTAACGGGTCATACAGAGGACAGTCCTGTAGAACATGCTCAGCAGTTTGTTCGTTTAATCCACATGTGCACAGTGGTGAAGCAGACAATCGTAGCTTGTGCATGTGTTTATTCAGTTTGTTATGCCCTGTCCTGAGTCGAAAAATAGTTGTCTGTCCTTGCCGGTCGAGAGTGTGATAGTCGTCTTTGGGTTGGTTCTGTTCTCTTCTGATAGTCTGGATAGCTCTCTTTTTCTCAAAGTATGTGACTTCATTATCTTCTTGTTCACATTCTCCTCCCTTTTTTGCAAGTTTATCTGCCTTTTCATTTCCGGGTACACCACAATGAGATGGTACCCACTGAAGTATGGTTCTCTTTTTGGCAGCTACCTTGTTTAGTTCATTTCTCAGATGCGGGAGTTTACCACCCTTGAGAGCTTGCAGGACAGACAGTGCATCTGTGAGGATGACTACCTGGTGGCAGTCAGAGTTGGTGTTATAAATCATATTTGCAGCTTGCTCTAGAGCTTGAACCTCAGCTGTATAGTTGGAACAGAATTTACCAGTGGGAATGTGCCTAGTCTCATAGTGGTTGTCAGGATATGAGATAAAGATACCGGCACCTCCATTCCTAACAGCATTAGTTGCTGATCCATCTGTATAGGCATGTATCCATGATTGATCGGGATAGCTTTCTTGGATCATACTCAATGTAGCAGTTCGTTTTTGCAGATCATTATACTCACATCCACTTGTGAGACCACTGACTGTTGTATTAATTTGGAGGGCACTGCTGGCCTGCTCCCATGGTACAGGGTATAGGGTGGGCTTCAGTGGTGTTGTCTTCATGGATAGGTCTTCTTGATGCTGTCTTATAAGTCTTTTCCCCCGATGCACAAAGCTGCTACGCTTTAGACGTCCCAATGCCAGATCATCTAGTCTTGCCTTCATTGGGTGCATTGGCATACTGTTGTACTTTTCCATCTGGATCATGGTTTTTGTGTCTCTTCTATGGGACAATGTCTGTAATCCAGCAACCTTCTGCATCTCTGTTATTGGTGTAGTTTTCATGGCTCCTGTAATGAGCCTGAGAGCTTGATTTTGCACCTTGTCCAAAGACTGCAGATGTGAGTTAGCAGCTGATGACCATGCTGCTGAGCTAAACTCTAAGTGTGGTCTTATTACTCCATTATAAATCTTCTTTAGATTTCGTTCATTTGCTCCCCAGTTGGTACCTGCTAATTTTCTGAGTATGCCTAGTCGTCTTCGGGCCTTTCCTTCTGCATTTTCAATATGCTTATTCCATGTAAGCCTTTGGTCAAATGTCACCCCAAGATAGGTGGGGTAGCTTTCTTCCTTGATCACGGTTGTCCCTAGGTGTATGTTAGCTGATTTGTCCTTGGGGGCGAGGGAGAACAGTGTTGTGGAGGTTTTGTCTGTGTTTATTGTGATAAGCCATTTCTCTGCCCATGACACTAGCATGTCTGCTGCCCGCTGCATTCTATAATTTGCTGTGGTGACATTTTCATCAGCGCACCAGAGTACTAGGTCATCTGCATATAAGGCAGCTTTAACTCCTGCAGGGAGATCTTTCACCAGGTCATTGATGTAAACAAGGAAGAGTGTTGGGGAAATTACTCCTCCTTGAGGTACCCCCTGATGGAGCAACACTTTTCTGCTCTGCAGACCGTCAAGAGTGACTCTAGTTCTCCTGTTATGCAAGTATGACTGGATCCATTTCATCATGTTGCCTTGGATTCCACTTCTCCTAAGTTTTGCAATGAGGCCATCTTTCCACACCTTGTCAAAGGCCTGCTTGAAGTCGACCCAGATCGTTAGGACCTTTTTCTTCTCCTGGAAGGCATCTTCTATTGCTTGAGACAAGTAAGTAACTTGGTCTTCTATATTGTAGCATTCTCTAAATCCAGCTTGTTCCGGCACCAGGATCTGCTCAGACTCTAAATACCATTTCAATCTGTGGTTGACTATTCGCTCCATAGTCTTCCCAACACAGCTTGTGAGACTGATTGGCCGGTAACTTGCAGCCTCGGTCTTGCATTTCCCTTTCTTTAGTATGGGTATTGTGATGGCTTCTCTCCATACTTGGGGTACCGTTCCTTTCAACCAGCTGTGGTTGAATATCTCAAGCAGTTTTGTCTTTGCTGCTGAGCTCAGATTTACTAGCATTTCGTTGCTGATTTTGTCTGGGCCGGGTGACTTTTGAAACTTAAGCTTGGAAATAGCCTTCTGTAGTTCTCCTAGTGTGATGG
Source organism: Oreohelix idahoensis (assembly GCA_024509875.1). Lineage (NCBI taxonomy): Eukaryota > Metazoa > Mollusca > Gastropoda > Stylommatophora > Oreohelicidae > Oreohelix > Oreohelix idahoensis. Next base: position 301,374 of record JAMPIV010004995.1, read on the forward strand.
GTTCCCTCATTGGGGCAGGAGTATCTGTCTGTCCCATGGTTGCCAGTATTTCTTTTCTTATCTCTCTCTGATGGTCTATGTTAATGGGTAAGTTGCTTTCTGAACTGTATCTTCTAGCAAACAAGTCTGCAGCTTGTTTTCCTCTGAAAAGTTTGCCACCTTCATCCAATGTGATAGTCTGCCTTGGTGAGGAATGCTCTTCATTTAGAGACTTGACTAATCTCCAAAGTTTCCTGCCGTCTTTCTCAAGGTTCAGCGATGCCGTTTTAGTTCTCCAGCTTTTCCGCTTTTCTTCTAGCTTTGTTCTCTGAAACTCTGCTACAGCCTTTTTCCATTTGTTGTGAGTTTCAAGTGAAGGCTGAGACTCTGCGTCCTTTCTAGCCTTGTCCATAGCTTCCTGACGTTCTTGGAGTGTGCTGGACCAGTATGGTATGTAGTTACGCCGGCATCCTTTGGGAATGGTTTCTTTTGCAGCTTGTAGTATGCATCTGTTGAAGTCTTTTACCACTTCATTAATGTCTCTGTTCTGTACCTTGAGGGTAGACAGCAGCGTGTTCACCTGATGCCTGAATAAACCCCAGTTGGCTTTTTTGTAGTTCCATCTTGTAATGGCTGGGCCTGTACTGAGAGTTGCACTCTGGACAGTAAGAAAGATTGGGCGATGGTCGCTTCCCCCTAGTTGGTCTCCTACTTCTCTACTAATAGATCCAGCTATATCTGGTGTGGAGAAGGCAAGATCTGGTGTTGAGGTTGTGTGCCATCCTCTGGAGTAGAAGGTAGGAGTATCTGTGGCATTATTGACTAGGATTAGGGAGTGATCATCTTGCCAAGTTTCAACCTCTTCACCTCTGTGATCCAGATGGTTATAGCCCCAGCTCTGGGAGTGGCTATTAAAGTCTCCAACTGCTATAAAGTTGGTGGCTGGTACCTGTATAGAGCTGAGACTCAGGGGTTTGTTGTTCGGACAGTAATAGTTCAGGAGTTCTATTTCCATCTTGTCTACCTTTATCTGCAGCAGCTGATATTCTGCTCCATCCATGAAGGTTTTCCTTTCGTGTGCAGGAATGTTATTCCTTACAAGAGTAAGTACTCCTCCTTTTCGTCTATCTTGTCTGTCGGATCTGAAGCATTGATATCCCCTTATTTTAAAGGTTTGATCTGCTTTCAAGTGAGTCTCTTGGATACAGCAAACACTGACTTGCTTCTCATACAAGATGTTTTCCAGCTCTGTCTTTTTGCTGTATCCAGCCTGCTTGCTGTTCACTCCCTCTGCATTCCAGTGCATCATGACAAGTGGCACTCTGGGTTTCTCTTTTTCTGTTTTGTTTTGGTCAGTAGTTCTCCTCCGCCGTCTGTTGACTCCACAAGACGGTCTAGAGGGTCCTCCAGTAGCTGAGGGTGGGCTCTGTCGAGGCTCAGAGCCCGGCACTGCACCTGCCTGGTGGAGCTCCACAGGGCGAGCACCAGAACGAGATTTATTTGACGGTGTACTCTCCATAGAAAAAAAAAAGCGAGTTGCATGATACTGTGGTTTCCGGTGCGCCTTCTGGCCCAGTATCTACGACTTTAGCACCTGTTCAACGGGAGAGTGGGCTCATCCCTAATCTGTTTATGTTCCCAGTAGTAGACTATTCGCAAGCAGCCTGGGGGTGTCACTGCTCTGCGCGGACCTTGTTTACCGAGGCGGCGTCCGAGCTCGTATGGTGAAAATATGGTTGCGTTATCTTCAAAATAGCCCTGTCTTTCCCGTGGCTTTTCTGCCATCCTGCAACTTTGAGTTAGGGAGTTCTGAGCTCCAGTCTCTTTCCCAGGCATTTTATCCTGGCCTGGCACGCATACAGAGGACCCCACTTCTGGTTCTAAGTTAGCAGTTGGGGATAGGTGGGGTAGCACACTGTGCATTCCCCGTCATCCAGGGGGCTCTCCAACTATGCAGAGCTTGCACAATGCTGTGCTCTGGTTCGGGGCTCTCCCAAGGAATCCTCACGTCCTGCACAGAGCCACTTCCCGATACCCACCACCTGCCAACCCTCCATTGTAGAAATCTCCTGCATGCGGCCATCCAGTCAAGAGCCAGTATTAAGTCTGGTGCCCAAGTGATCCCCCCAAGCTCAGTGTGCAATGCTGGGTTCTCATCATGCTGCAACACAGGAGGGATTGTGATGCTCAGCCATCTCTCTCAATTCTGCACCGATAAGTGACATCGGGGACTTAACTTTGCCTCAGTACTGGGAGGCCCCGTTTCCGGGTACACCACACACAGCCAATTGAGGCAACGGTCGCCATGGGCGTGATAGACGACAAACAGTGAAGAATGAGGCAAGAAAGCATTTAACCCATGAAGTGGGGGTGGATTGGTGCAGACCAGAGCATGTACCACTCGCCGGTGGGTTCTGCATCTACACCTATAGGGTTCCACCCACTCCTCAGCCCATTTAGTCTGGCCCCTCACCCAGGACCTGTCCGGCTTGGGTGACCCTGCCAGGAGTAAAACTCCCGCCGGCATAGCTCCCGGGATCATTGAGGCGCTCAAGCTCTCCAACCACGGCAAGGTAGGCTTACATGTGGAGAGAGAATAATGTCTGAATTCAGTGAAAAATAAATGTTTACTGCCCATGTTCTAACAATTTTTCTTTGTTTTTTTTTAAATTACTAAAAACAGAATCGAGATTTCAATTAAATTGCAAACTGTAGTAATCAACATTTTTTTTTTTTTTTTTTTTTTTTTTTCTCTCCACATGTAAGCCTACCTTGCCGTGGTTGGAGAGCTTGAGCGCCTCAATGATCCCGGGAGCTATGCCGGCGGGAGTTTTACTCCTGGCAGGGTCACCCAAGCCGGACAGGTCCTGGGTGAGGGGCCAGACTAAATGGGCTGAGGAGTGGGTGGAACCCTATAGGTGTAGATGCAGAACCCACCGGCGAGTGGTACATGCTCTGGTCTGCACCAATCCACCCCCACTTCATGGGTTAAATGCTTTCTTGCCTCATTCTTCACTGTTTGTCGTCTATCACGCCCATGGCGACCGTTGCCTCAATTGGCTGTGTGTGGTGTACCCGGAAACGGGGCCTCCCAGTACTGAGGCAAAGTTAAGTCCCCGATGTCACTTATCGGTGCAGAATTGAGAGAGATGGCTGAGCATCACAATCCCTCCTGTGTTGCAGCATGATGAGAACCCAGCATTGCACACTGAGCTTGGGGGGATCACTTGGGCACCAGACTTAATACTGGCTCTTGACTGGATGGCCGCATGCAGGAGATTTCTACAATGGAGGGTTGGCAGGTGGTGGGTATCGGGAAGTGGCTCTGTGCAGGACGTGAGGATTCCTTGGGAGAGCCCCGAACCAGAGCACAGCATTGTGCAAGCTCTGCATAGTTGGAGAGCCCCCTGGATGACGGGGAATGCACAGTGTGCTACCCCACCTATCCCCAACTGCTAACTTAGAACCAGAAGTGGGGTCCTCTGTATGCGTGCCAGGCCAGGATAAAATGCCTGGGAAAGAGACTGGAGCTCAGAACTCCCTAACTCAAAGTTGCAGGATGGCAGAAAAGCCACGGGAAAGACAGGGCTATTTTGAAGATAACGCAACCATATTTTCACCATACGAGCTCGGACGCCGCCTCGGTAAACAAGGTCCGCGCAGAGCAGTGACACCCCCAGGCTGCTTGCGAATAGTCTACTACTGGGAACATAAACAGATTAGGGATGAGCCCACTCTCCCGTTGAACAGGTGCTAAAGTCGTAGATACTGGGCCAGAAGGCGCACCGGAAACCACAGTATCATGCAACTCGCTTTTTTTTTTTTTTTTTCTATGGAGAGTACACCGTCAATCATTTTTTTTTAGTATTTGTGAAGTCTTTTACAGATTTCCTCAAGTTGTTTAACTAAACCATTCATTCATTGTTCCCGAGTTCCCCAGGGAGTTCAGGCTTCAACAATTACCTGCCAAGCACTCATATCCTGTGCCATTCTGAGTTCCAGATTGGTGATCCTGTCATACAATTTAAATCCTTCTATTATGTTACCTTTTTATTAAACTGACAGTGTAAACAAATTATGCCAGAATGAATGCTTTGCTTTAGCTATGTCTCTTGTATGACTGCAGCTGTTTCCAAGTTGCATATCCATGTCATGGTTTTAAAGAAGGCATACATTCTTTTCTTTTGGCCGAATACCATTACCAGCCAAGGACTGCTTACTCGAAGCAACCAAGAGGACATGGCTGGCAGACGCTGAGGTTGGTTGGCCGTGCCCTCGGAGGAGACCCCGATGCCATCACAAGAACAGCTATGCTATGGACACCTGAAGGAAAGCAAAAGGGATGCCGACCAAAAACAACTGGGGGGGGGGGGGGGGGGGAGAGAAGAGATACGCAAGAAATGAACCGGAACTGGGGCGCTGCATGAAGGGCAGCTGCCAGCTGAGCAAAGTGGAAGCAGTTTGTTGCTGCCCTGCAAGATGCCACCAGGCGTGGTGGCCACTGTTTTGACAGTCTGTGGCTAAGAATCAAAGAAGATAATGGTAGCGTCACATTCCAGACATCATCATCACCATTCAGTTTCCCAAGGAACATACAAAGTCTTCCTGTCCTGTGCCATCAGCTCTTCCTCACCCCTTTCATGTCTGTCTCCAGTTCTCTTCTTTGCCTATCTTACTCTGGGGATTCCAGAACAAGGATTGCTGTGTAATGCTATCATCAGGTTTCCTCGATGTCTGTCATGTCCATTGCCAACATCTTCTTCTCATCATCACTTTTCTTGTTCTTGTCACCAGTTCAGTTCCACATTAAGTGATCTTGTCATGCCACTTCGATTGTATTCTACACAAGCACCCATTTATGAAAGTCTGTATCTTTTATTACTCATTTACCCAGCAAAATCTGTGACCCTCCACTCCCCTGTAACAGTATCTGCTACGGGACTACCTTTACCTGTAGCTGTGTTTTTTTAATTATTTATTTGTTAATGTACATATTACATTGCAACGGTTGAAAAAAAAAGTGAGTGTGTTCGGGGGAATAAAATTTGTTAACACTGCTAAAGATAATTTGGGTGTTTTAACATTTTTTGTTCATTTGTGTCTTGTAGTAAAATTGTATTCACATTAATACTTAAATGGAGATGGTACAATAACAACTAAAATGCTGGTCACTAAGCCTCGATGAACAGTCTGTGTCAAAGAGTGTGTAGGGCTGGCAAACTCATCATGTAAAACAAATTGATAAAGAAACTACCACAGCAAGAGTATATGAATGCCCTGGTACAAGCTTACAGAAAGTGAACCAGCTGCATTAGTGACCCCATGTTCCATAAGGAGAGAAATATATGTTGAATGACACAATTTGTATTCATGTAAAGGAAAGTAAACATGACAGCAACAGAAGCAGCAGCACTAAACATAAATCCAAAATGAAAGGTGGATAGCACCTATAGGGCACTGTGCAAACAAACAATGTTCTTTACTAAGAAATGAGCATTTTAGCTTTTGTGATTGATAACTATGGATGGGCCACGCCTTTCAAAAACTACTGCCCAAACCACATCTAACCTGAAACTCAGAATGATTGAGAGTTGCATCACATGTATATATAGGGATTATTTTTTATAAATAAATAATGCATCAGATCCTGTGAATTTAACATGTTTCGAAATGCATGGAGTGTGCAACTTTATGCAAAGGGAGGTCCACTTTCATAAGTAACAAAGTGATCATGTGGTGTATAAATGTTTGACCGCATTATAAAATGTTAAAATTATTTGTCATTTCTTATTTTATATATATATATATATATATATATATATATATATATATATATATATATATATATATATATATATATATATATATATATATATACGGTATGCTGTAATCAGACCACCATCACCCGGGACCCAAAGACGCAGCAATAGAGAACACAGTCAGCGACTCGTAGCTTGATCTGCATCTTTCGGTCGACACATCCGACTTCTGCACGGCATTTTTTAGGACCGGGTTTGCCTTCCCATTTCGATCCACACTCGCTCAGCCAGACTGCACAGCTGCAGACTGTTTCCAGGACCACCACGTGGAGGTGGAGTGCGGTCTTGACCAGCTCTGGTTCGCTGGTCCTGACGCAGGCAGTCAAGCTATGAGTCGCTGACTGCGGTCTCTTTTGCTGCGTCTTCTTTCAGGACAAACGAAGAAGAAGATCACCATCACCCTTCAGCTCCCTAAGGAGCATATGCCTTCAACAAACGTATGCCAAGTTTTACTGCCCTGTGCCATCAGTTCAAGGTCTTTCCATATCTAATTCATCCCCTTCATGCCTGTCTCCAGTTCTCTTCTCCACAGGTTCCTTGGTCTCTATTAACTTATCTTTTACTCTGGGGATTCCAGAAAAAAGGACAGCCTGGTAATTCTATCAACAGTTTGCTCAGTGTGAGTTCAATCCTTCTGCAGTGTCTTCTCATCGCTTGTTCCGCTGGTTTTTGTCATCAGTTCCACATTAGTAATGTTGTCATTCCACTTCAATCCTTTTATTCATTGCAAGCACCCATTTATGAAAGTCTAGCTTTTTGGTTGTTGTTCTCCATGTTTCAGAAGACTGACTTGACATTTAAATGGAATCTATAAAATCTAGAACAAAATAATATCAGTTGTGCTTGCATTACATAATTTCAGCATGTCAAATATGGCACTGTGAAGAAACAATACGAGGGGAAAAAAATTGAGCAGCAGAGATGTGGTCCCAAAAGAGAATACAATGCATACTGTATACAGCCCGAATATCTAATAAAGAAGCTTCCTTATAGAAACATAAGAAAGTCATAAATTAACACAATAAGGAGTTTACAGTCTTCGAGCTCTTCAGAAAATCTGGCAATAGTAAGTAAATTCAACTCATGGAGAAGCAAAGAGAAAAAAACCTTGATAAACTGACCACATAGCATATAAGAGATTAAACAGCTGATTAATAAAATCACAAAAGGCTAGTGGAGCTTTCATTGCATTGGGAAATATTACTTACTTACTTAGTCATTCCTCTTCTACCCTGGGGTGTAGAGGTTTGCCAGAGACAGCACCATACTATCCTATCAGCTGTCTTCCTCCTGGCCTGGTACCAATCTAGCCCTCGGTCCTTTAGAAATTGTCTGATGTTGTCCTCCCAGCAAACTTTGGGTTGTCCTTGAAGTCTGGATCCCTGGCTCTGGGTTTATCATATTTGGTCATAGCAGCTGATATTCTCCCATTCTGCAGACATGGACAAACCATAGTAATTGGGAGTGATCCACCTATGTGTTCAATGGTTGGGTTTTGAGGCCATGGTGTATCTTCTGGTTGCATACTATGTCTCTTCTTGTTGCTTCAAGCACCTTCCTCAGATACCTCATTTCTTCATTTGGAGCTGGCTTTTGTGGGTTGTAGTCATTGCCCATGACTCGCAAAGACATTGGGAAATATATGGAGATATAAAGAAATCATGTCCAACACAAAGATCTTAATCTTCAACTCAAAATGTCATGAGTCCCATTGTACAGCTCTGAAACATCAATAACGATAAAAAACAAGAACCGAATAGCTACAGACTCATAAATGGGTTCTTGCACAGAAAAGAAGGATTGAATTGGTATGACAAAATCGGCAATGTGGAACAAGACAAGTGCTAGTGGAACAAGAGACAGGAAGGCTTGGGTAGTTTAAATGTGAAGATGATGATTCATTCAGAGAACAGAGAGACTTGATCACACCAGTTCAAGACAGCATGCAAAAAATTTGGTGATATCACTTCAGGTTATAAATGCATTGAAAACAAAAAAAAAAAACACATAGAACGAATCAACATGTTTAATTATCAAAGAAAACACAAAACACCTATTTCACTTGTCAGTTACACATTTAATTATTTTCTGACCAAATTTATCGGCAACAACCTCGCCCCAGTTTTAACACTTTGCAGTTAATACCCTTTTCATGTTTATGCCTATATGGGATGCAATCTAATTATGATGATGCAAAGCACTAAAGACAACACATCCTTGCTGACATATTTAATAAGCATTCCTCTTAATGGAAAAAAAACACACACACAAATAAGAAATTAATAATTTATAGCAAAAAGAAATATGATTAAAATTCATAACGATTGTGCCTATTATGTGGTTACCTCAACAGGGCTCTTTGTTTGTTTATTTTATATGGGTCACTGATAAAGACGGATGAGTGACGTTAATCCGATATGCTTGGCTGGCTCACGTGAAACTAGAGGAGCAGAAGTGCGGGGCCTTTAACAATTGTGTGTCATGGCGAGTGGACATATGTGTTTGAGCTCCTGCTTGTTAAAGTGTTTAGAATGGAGTTCTGATATCACTAATACATCAAGATCTTTGGTGAGATGTATATTATATAGTCATCTAGTTAGCTGTATTGACAAGAAGTATAATTGCTCATTGTCTAGTGTGAAGAAATATATCATATTGAGAACTAAAGGACAGCGTTCCTGACATGAACTGACTGCCTACGGTATATCGTTTACTGCATATTATCTGCCATTCTATGTTGGCTTGAACTATTTATTTGTGGAGCTGCGTGCAGTCTTAAATAAATTATATATCGTCCATTGTGACTCAAATCATTCTGAGTGATGTGGGCTTGTTGCGGTGTCTGAGAATTTACTACCCTAGACGTCATCTTGGCCACAGGAACTATCCTGTTACTACAAAATTAACATTACCTATAGGCCTATATAAAAGACTCGTAACAACTAGCAATAACGTGGAAATTGTAAGGACATAGAAAAAGTGCACGCGAAGAAGAGAAAAGAAATTGAGAGAGACACACGAAGAATAAAGAAGAAATGGCAGAAAAACAAAATGAATGGTAGGTAAGGACCTGGGACAAGCTAATAGTCCCTTAGTTCTGATTTGCCCTTTGTAGGTCCTGGGGGTCTCTGATGAAACAAAGAAATAATAGGCCTACTCCCCGAGGCATGTCATATAAGGTGACTAATATGAGGTGGTGCATGGGGCTGGCAACCTTATCATGTAAAACAAATAGCTAAAGAAACCACTGCTAAATCTAACAACATTCTATCAAATTATATTCTGTAAAAGTATTTTATGCAACAATTCTTTGTCAATGAAAGTAAGAAATGAGTTTTTCAATGTTGTACAGAACCCACCCTGAGTCATGGACAAAAGCACTAGTGTCCACAGAAATCTGGTTTTAAAGAAGAATGTTAAAAATACACTGGACAGCTAAAAAAAGTTAATGGGGATGTCACAAAAGAGGCCAATGAGCAGAGGAAGCCTATTCCTCACATTGAAAGTAATCCACTTTCCTTGAGCATGGTGTGAGAAGAATAAAGATGGAATATATTGTGACAACAGGAAAGACTGAATGAAAAAGAGGTGCAGGATAATAAAGAGAGAAGATATTGGACAGTTTTACATCATGATTTGGAAAGAAGCCAACAACTGAATTGATTGATAACTAGCACTGGAGACACATGATTTGCCTGTGCTACCAGCCATGGTACTAGAACAAGACAGCCACCATGTCAGGATGCTGTTAAATCAGTTACCATCTCAGGCCTTCAAGGGCAGAAGGTCTGATTACAGAGCTCGACAGAGTTGGATGAACATTAAAGAAATCTTGATGTAGCACAGCACAGCACTAGTCAAAGCAGCACACCTCATGTATGAATTAATAACAGTTTCTCCTGATTTTAAAAATAAGTATGACATTTCTTCTTCTTCTTCTTCGTTCGTCCTGAAAAGGACGGTGGTTGCGTTGTGTCTGTTTGCGCCTAAGCTGTGATATCTGCACCTTTCGGTCGACACATCCGACTTCTGCGCGGCATTTTTTAAGGACTGGGTTTGCCTTCCCATTTCGATCCATGCTCGCTCAGCCAGCCTGCACTGCTGCAGACTGTTTCCAGGACCACCACGTGGAGGTGGAGCACGGTCTTGACCAGCTCTGGTTCGCTGGTCCTGACGCAGGCAGTCAAGCTATGAGTCGCTGACTGCATTCACTATTGCTGCATCTTGGGGTCCCTTGGGGTATGACATTTTAAAAAAATCATTTCAATACATCATGCAAAATTAACACCAATATCAAGTAACTGAAAAGTCCCACTTAGTTCCCCAAGGGTCGCCTATAAGGCATGTTGTAAAAGATGAGGTGTGCATGGGGGAAAGGGGGGGGCGCGCATGCGCGCCTCACAGAGCAAAACAAAATGCTGCAGAAACTACTGCTACAGGAGCATGTGCTTTTGAAAAAGGTTTTTGAAAAAAGGGAGATGAACGAACTGGAAAGCTCAGTTTTATATATCTTTTAGAGAAGGCCACTCTCCAAACCTCCGATGTCTTGCGGGCAGTGTTAGGATGTGCAAGAACATGGACAGGAAGACTCCACAACTTCCCCACTGAAGACATGCCCACGGCGACCGTTGCCTCAATTGGCTGTGTGTGGTGTACCCGGAAACGGGGCCTCCCAGTACTGAGGCACAGTTAAGTCCGCGATGTCACTTATCGGTGCAGAGTTGAGAGAGATGGCTGAGCATCACAATCCCCCCTGTGTTGCAGCATGATGAGAACCCAGCATTGCACACTGAGCTTGGGGGGATCACTTGGGCACCAGACTTAATACTGGCTCTTGACTGGATGGCCGCATGCAGGAGATTTCTACAATGGAGGGTTGGCAGGTGGTGGGTATCTGGAAGTGGCTCTGTGCAGGACGTGAGGATTCCTTGGGAGAGCCCAGAACCAGAGCACAGCATTGTGCAAGCTCTGCATAGTTGGAGAGCCCCCTGGATGACGGGGAATGCACAGTGTGCTACCCCACCTATCCCCAACTGCTAACTTAGAACCAGAAGTGGGGTCCTCTGTATGCGTGCCAGGCCAGGATAAAATGCCTGGGAAAGAGACTGGAGCTCAGAACTCCCTAACTCAAAGTTGCAGGATGGCAGAAAAGCCATGGGAAAGACAGTGCTATTTTGAAGATAACGCAACCATATTTTCACCATACGAGCTCGGACGCCGCCTCGGTAAACAAGGTCCGCGCAGAGCAGTGACACCCCAGGCTGCTTGCGAATAGTCTACTACTGGGAACATAAACAGATTAGGGATGAGCCCACTCTCCCGTTGAACAGGTGCTAAAGTCGTAGATACTGGGCCAGAAGGCGCACCGGAAACCACAGTATCACGCAACTCGCTTTTTTTTTTTCTATGGAGAGTACACCGTCAAATAAATCTCGTACTGGTGCTCGCCCTGTGGAGCTCCACCAGGCAGGTGCAGTGCCGGGCTCTGAGCCTCGACAGAGCCCACCCTCAGCTACTGGAGGACCCTCTAGACCGTCTTGTGGAGTCAGCAGACGGCGGAGAACTACTGACCAAAACAAAACAGAAAAAGAGAAACCCAGAGTGCCACTTGTCATGATGCACTGGAATGCAGAGGGAGTGAACAGCAAGCAGGCTGGATACAGCAAAAAGACAGAGCTGGAAAACATCTTGTATGAGAAGCAAGTCAGTGTTTGCTGTATCCAAGAGACTCACTTGAAAGCAGATCAAACCTTTAAAATAAGGGGATATCAATGCTTCAGATCTGACAGAAAAGATAGACGAAAAGGAGGAGTACTTACTCTTGTAAGGAATAACATTCCTGCACACGAAAGGAAAACCTTCATGGATGGAGCAGAATATCAGCTGTTGCAGATAAAGGTAGACAAGATGGAAATAGAACTCCTGAACTATTACTGTCCGAACAACAAACCCCTGAGTCTCAGCTCTATACAGGTACCAGCCACCAACTTTATAGCAGTTGGAGACTTTAATAGCCACTCCCAGAGCTGGGGCTATAACCATCTGGATCACAGAGGTGAAGAGGTTGAAACTTGGCAAGATGATCACTCCCTAATCCTAGTCAATAATGCCACAGATACTCCTACCTTCTACTCCAGAGGATGGCACACAACTTCAACACCAGATCTTGCCTTCTCCACACCAGATATAGCTGGATCTATTAGTAGAGAAGTAGGAGACCAACTAGGGGGAAGCAACCATCGCCCAATCTTTCTTACTGTCCAGAGTGCAACTCTCAGTACAGGCCCAGCCATTACAAGATGGAACTACAAAAAAGCCAACTGGGGTTTATTCAGGCATCAGGTGAACACGCTGCTGTCTACCCTCAAGGTACAGAACAGAGACATTAATGAAGTGGTAAAAGACTTCAACAGATGCATACTACAAGCTGCAAAAGAAACCATTCCCAAAGGATGCCGGCGTAACTACATACCATACTGGTCCAGCACACTCCAAGAACGTCAGGAAGCTATGGACAGGGCTAGAAAGGACGCAGAGTCTCAGCCTTCACTTGAAACTCACAACAAATGGAAAAAAGGCTGTAGCAGAGTTTCAGAGAACAAAGCTAGAAGAAAAAACGGAAAAGCTGGAGAACTAAAACGGCATCGCTGAACCTTGAGAAAGACGGCAGGAAACTTTGGAGATTAGTCAAGTCTCTAAATGAAGAGCGTTCCTCACCTAGGCAGACTATCACATTGGATGAAGGTGGCAAACTTTTCAGAGGAAAACAAGCTGCAGACTTGTTTGCTAGAAGATACAGTTCAGAAAGCAACTTACCCATTAACATAGATCATCAGAGAGAGATAAGAAAAGAAATACTGGCAACCATGGGACAGACAGATACTCCTGCCCCAATGAGGGAACCCATCACACTAGGAGAACTACAGAAGGCTATTTCCAAGCTTAAGTTTCAAAAGTCACCCGGCCCAGACAAAATCAGCAACGAAATGCTAGTAAATCTGAGCTCAGCAGCAAAGACAAAACTGCTTGAGATATTCAACCACAGCTGGTTGAAAGGAACGGTTTTTTTTTTTTTTTTTTTTTTTTTTTTTTTTTTTTTTTTTTTACCCCAAGTATGGAGAGAAGCCATCACAATACCCATACTAAAGAAAGGGAAATGTAAGACCGAGGCTGCAAGTTACCGGCCAATCAGTCTCACAAGCTGTGTTGGGAAGACTATGGAGCGAATAGTCAACCACAGATTGAAATGGTATTTAGAGTCTGAGCAGATCCTGGTGCCGGAACAAGCTGGATTTAGAGAATGCTACAGTATAGAAGACCAAGTTACTTACTTGTCTCAAGCAATAGAAGATGCCTTCCAGGAGAAGAAAAAGGTCCTAACGATCTGGGTCGACTTCAAGCAGGCCTTTGACAAGGTGTGGAAAGATGGCCTCATTGCAAAACTTAGGAGAAGTGGAATCCAAGGCAACATGATGAAATGGATCCAGTCATACTTGCATAACAGGAGAACTAGTCACTCTTGACTGTCTGCAGAGCAGAAAAGTGTTGCTCCATCAGGGGGTACCTCAAGGAGGAGTAATTTCCCCAACACTCTTCCTTGTTTACATCAATGACCTGGTGAAAGATCTCCCTGCAGGAGTGAAAGCTGCCTTATATGCAGATGACCTAGTACTCTGGTGCGCTGATGAAAATGTCACCACAGCAAATTATAGAATGCAGCGGGCAGCAGACATGCTAGTGTCATGGGCAGAGAAATGGCTTATCACAATAAACACAGACAAAACCTCCACAACACTGTTCTCCCTCGCCCCCAAGGACAAATCAGCTAACATACACCTAGGGACAACCGTGATCAAGGAAGAAAGCTACCCCACCTATCTTGGGGTGCCATTTGACCAAAGGCTTACATGGAATAAGCATATTGAAAATGCAGAAGGAAAGGCCCGAAGACGACTAGGCATACTCAGAAAATTAGCAGGTACCAACTGGGGAGCAAATGAACGAAATCTAAAGAAGATTTATAATGGAGTAATAAGACCACACTTAGAGTTTAGCTCAGCAGCATGGTCATCAGCTGCTAACTCACATCTGCAGTCTTTGGACAAGGTGCAAAATCAAGCTCTCAGGCTCATTACAGGAGCCATGAAAACTACACCAATAACAGAGATGCAGAAGGTTGCTGGATTACAGACATTGTCCCATAGAAGAGACACAAAAACCATGATCCAGATGGAAAAGTACAACAGTATGCCAATGCACCCAATGAAGGCAAGACTAGATGATCTGGCATTGGGACGTCTAAAGCGTAGCAGCTTTGTGCATCGGGGGAAAAGACTTATAAGAGAGCATCAAGAAGACCTATCCATGAAGACAACACCACTGAAGCCCACCCTATACCCTGTACCATGGGAGCAGGCCAGCAGTGCCCTCCAAATTAATACATCAGTCAGTGGTCTCACAAGTGGATGTGAGTATAATGATCTGCAAAAAACGAACTGCTACATTGAGTATGATCCAAGAAAGCTATCCCGATCAATCATGGATACATGCCTATACAGATGGATCAGCAACTAATGCTGTTAGGAATGGAGGTGCCGGTATCTTTATCTCGTATCCTGACAACCACTATGAGACTAGGCACATTCCCACTGGTAAATTCTGTTCCAACTATACAGCTGAGGTTCAAGCTCTAGAGCAAGCTGCAAATATGATTTATAACACCAACTCTGACTGCCACCAGGTAGTCATCCTCACAGATGCACTGTCTGTCCTGCAAGCTCTCAAGGGTGGTAAACTCCCGCATCTGAGAAATGAACTAAACAAGGTAGCTGCCAAAAAGAGAACCATACTTCAGTGGGTACCATCTCATTGTGGTGTACCCGGAAATGAAAAGGCAGATAAACTTGCAAAAACAGGGAGGAGAATGTGAACAAGAAGATAATGAAGTCACATACTTTGAGAAAAAGAGAGCTATCCAGACTATCAGAAGAGAACAGAACCAACCCAAAGACGACTATCACACTCTCGACCGGCAGGGACAGATAACTATTTTTCGACTCAGGACAGGGCATAACAAACTGAATAAACACATGCACAAGCTACGATTGTCTGCTTCACCACTGTGCACATGTGGATTAAACGAACAAACTGCTGAGCATGTTCTACAGGACTGTCCTCTGTATGACCAGTTAAGAAAGATATACTGGCCCAATGACTCAACACTAAACTCAAAGCTATATGGAGTTAAAGAGGAACTTCAAACAACAGTCGAATTCATCATGAGAACTCGTCTGACGGTGTAATCATCAAAGATGCGATCGCAAGAAGAAGAAGAATATATCTTTTTAATGCATGTGTTCACTGCAGTTTTACATTCATACTCACAATATTACTAACTTCTTCAAGTCCCTTTAAACCAGGGGCCCCACAAAGCAACTGATATCAACATCCATAGTGTTTGATTTAACTTCTGCAGTCAAATGTTGACCCCAAATTCCTGCTGTGACTCAATTTTGCATCTGGAAGTACAGCTACAAAAGCTTTGCGCAGCTTATGGAGCCACAACTACAGCTGGCCCCCCCTTGCAAGAAGTCTGCACAAAGCATACACATGCTCTCTTGCAGAGTTTGTTTCTGTAGCAATTTGTTTACAGGATGAGGTTGCCAGCAGATGCAGTAAATGCCACCATCAAAATTCTCCAAAATGCAGACAATGTCATACACAAAATGTCATTTGTAAACAGTTTATCTGAACTACTGCTACTCATCCATGAAACACTTACATCTGTTTCCCACTAAAGATCAATCTTTGTTGCTGGGGAGGAATCCCCTCCTTTTCTTCCACACGTTCCTTGATTCTCTCGACCTGTGAAAAGGATGTACAACATAATGTTATTTAACAAATAACATGGCAGCCATAAAAAAATAATGTAACACATTTTATTAAAACAGATACAAAAAAAAAAAAAAAAAAGATTACATAAACACAAATTAAAATAATGAAAAATTAAAAATCAGACCAAATTTTGAACATAGCAGGAGACATTTCACTTTACCTGGAACCACAAATGTAGGCATTAAAAAAAAAAGGATGACGGTGAAGTTAGCGGGGAGAAGACGAGAGATAAAGTAAACTGTCACAAGGCAAGAGACTGAAAATGTAAGAGATATGATATTCCAGAGGATCTGACATCAACTGGGTAGTTAACAAATATCTGGATGTAAGATTGTTCAAAATTATTCTATTTTCTTTCTGAATTATTATGAATATGTTGCAGAAACGTTACTACTAAACACTTTGCTGAACAATTCTTTCAAACTGTGCTCTGTATTTTCTTGTTCAACCTTTTTTATATTCACTGAAAGCTACCTTGGCAGAAGTATTATCTAAAAGTTTCACTGAAAGCTACCTTGACAGAAAATATTATCTTAAAGTTTCAGGTTTGTATTTCAGGATGTAGTGTCCTCTACTGAGCCTGTTAAATACTTAAGCGTTTTTTTTTTATAACACAAGTGACCAACGAAAGAATCCATTGGTTCAGTCACGCCGTAATTTTTCCAACTTTCTCCACTTGTCAGTTGCCTGTCAAAGGCCTCCTACACTCTCAAGCATAAATAATTTCCAGGGTACTAAGAGTAACATTATTCCTCTTATTTGTAAACTCTTGCAGATACCCCTCCTTCAATTCTGCTGGTATACCTTCTTTCTCCAAGATTACACTATGCAGTTAAGCAATTTTCAATTTTTGATAAGGCCATCTGACTAATTACTGTATATTCTCCTGTTAGCTTCTTTGTACTGTCCCTCATTTTTCTTGTGCCAAGCACTAAAGTTATTCCTATTTTTTTTAAATTCCTTTCATGAGTCTCCAATGCCATACTCTGTTTTTCAGTCTCCCTCTTACCCTGAGGATTCCAACACAAGAACTGTCTTGTAATACTGTCAGCAGGCTTTCTCAGCATGTGTCCTATACAATGCCAGATTCTTCTTCTCACTTCTTGTTCCACTGTTACTGAGACAAGACATAACTGGGATAATGTGTTTTAAAAACATTTTCATCTGTTGAAAATCTTCCATTTCAACAGTCCCCTATTCCCTTTGGTCGGCATGAACTTGTTGATGCCAATACTCCTTAGGGAGATTGTAGGTTGCAATGATCATGAGATGTCTTGTCTGACCATGTTAATATTTATGTATTATCAAAATGTCTTGCTACTGGTGTCTACTGTCAATCAATCAATCAATACCCTTTAGCTCCCCAAGGAGCATAGGCCTTCAATACACACATACCAAGTCCTCCTGTCACTTGCTCAAGTTCTTTCCATGTCTTCCTCGTCTTTTTCACTTCTGTCTCCACTTCTCGTCTCTGCCTCTCTGACCCTGGGGATTCCAGAACAAGGATTGATTTGTAATGCTATCAACAGGTTTCCTTAATGTGTGCCCTTTCTATTGCCAGCATCTTCTTCTTATCTCCTGTTCCACCAGCACTTGTCTAATTTTTGTCACCAGTTCCACATTGGTGACCTTGTCATACCATTACAATCCTTCTATTCTATGCATGCACCCCTATATGACAGTCTGTAGCTTTCTGGTTGTTGCTTTTGTTGTTCTTCATGTTTCAGAGCCAAATAATAGAACTGACTTGACATTTGAGTTGAAGATTCTTATTTTTGTGTTGGACTTGTATTCTCTTGATCTCCATATGTTTCCCAGAGCAATGAAAGCTCCTCTTGCTTTTTTTTTTTTGTTTTTGCATTCTTGTTTTGATATCATTGTCTGTCTCTCCAACTTTATCTATAAAGCTGCCAAGATATATGTATAATTTTACGTCTTGCAGTAGTGTTTCTTAAAGTTCAACCTTGTTTTAATTTCCTGCATTTATTTTCATTCTCTTTATTTTTCCCATGTGTATTTATGGTACAGAAGAGTCAAGTCATCTGCAAAATCTAGATCATCAAGCTGTTTAGTCAGATTCCACTGGATTCTGTATCTGTTGTGTGCCGATGTTTTGATAACACAACCGATTGCTAGTAAGAAAAGAAATGGAGATAAGTCATCCCTGTCGCACTCCCGTTCTAACCCCAAACTGTTGTGTAAGTTGTCCTTCATGAAGAACTCTGCATGTCATGTCTTCATAAGTTTTCTTTATTAAGTTAATTGTCTTCATGGGGACTCCATAATGCTTCATCAATTTCCAAAGTGTTTCTCTGTCTACATTGCCAAATGCCCTTTCATAGTCCACAAATCCAATGTGTCTATTGTAGTTGATTCATATTCTATTCATTAAAACAATTTTAAGATGGAAACTGGCTGATCAAAGTCACAGACAGACCAATGCACCTTGGGTATCTGGATAAAGAATTCACTCGTATTAGTGAGAAGAAATAATCGCAATACTTCTATAATAATAATAATAAATTCTTTAAGCGCCAAACACGGCGCATAAGGCAGAAACCAGTGCTCTCCAGGTTGTTCGTTGTGACGCCACTCCTCTTAGCTCTTGCACATTATTTAGGCCCAACGTTCTTCCTTCTCTTATTATTGTTCTTCTGAGTGTTTCTTTTGGTCTTCCTTTTTTCCGCTTACCCTCAGGAACCCAAGTGAGCGCCTGTAGTGGTATTCTGTTGTTTTGCATTCGTAGGACATGACCGATATATGACCATCGTCTTTTCCTTATATAGTCGGAGACATATTTCTGCCTAGAGTCTTCTCTTATTTGTCGATTAGTCTTGAATTCTTTCCAACTGATGTTCATGAGTTTTCTAAGACATTTGTTCTCGAATGTATTCAGCTTGTTCTCCAATGATTTTGTTATTTTCCAACTCTCACAGCCGTAAGTTAACACTGAGATAACATTTGAATTAAACAGACGAAGCTTGGTATGTATATTCAATGATCGTAATTTCCAAATGTTAGATAATCTATTGAAGGCGCTAGCTGCCAAAGCAATTCTAGTATGGATTTCTCTTGTTGTGTCACCATCCTGAGTCATTTTACTGCCTAAATAATTGAACTTTCAACTTTCTGTAGTTTTTCCCCGTTCAAGATGATATCAAAGGTCTCGTTAGAAAAGTTCATAGCTTTAGTTTTAGAGGCATTTATTTGGAGACCAATTTTAACCGAGAGATGACACAAATTATTTATTGCTTCTTGGGATTGTCTTGGTGTTGAACTTAAGAATGCTACATCATCTGCGAAATCCAGGTCCCCCAGGAATTTTCCATTTGTCCATTTTATACCCAATTGTTCATTGTGGGTATAGTTTCTCATAACCCAATCAATAGCTATTCCAAAAAGTAGTGGTGACATAATACAGCCTTGTTTCACCCCTTCTATAGTGTCAAATAAACTGACGCTCTAAAACCTTGACTGAAATAATTCGGTGAATGTGAAATGTAGATATGACAAAATCGGGACACATATAATGACAAAATGCAGTGGTGAAACCTCCAGGTAAAAGTTGGAAGAACTTCTTGCCAAATCACTTTCATTAAAATTATGTTTAGGTCTAATCTGCCAATTTTTCTGTAAAGAACTGTGATTATGTGCTTTTATATCCCTCATAAAGTTCATATTTCTCTTCCCCTCAATCCACTTGGCATTGTTTATTCTTCTCACCATTTAAATCTGTCTCATGTAGTAATGCACTTAACATATTAGACTTCTTCTTCTTCTTCCTCGTTCGTCCCAAAAAGGACGTTGGTTGCGTTGTGTCTGTTTACAGCAGAACTGCGATATCTGCGCCTTTCGGCCGGCACATCCGACTTCAGCATGGCATTTTTTGGGACCGGGTTTGCCTTCCCTCTTCGATCCCTACTCTCTCAGCCAGACTGCAGTGATGCAGCCTGTTTCCAGGACCACCACGTGGAGGTGGAGTAGGGTCTTGGTCAGCTCTGGTTCGCTGACCCTGACGCAAGCAGTCAAGCTATGGGTCGCTGACTGCATTCTCTATTGCTACGTCTTTGGGTCCCTAACATATCAGACGACAACCAGAAAAAAAAACTTTGCATTTTTCAATACCTTATCTGTGGGCTCAATGTCAATCTCTATCTGAAATGATATAAACAAAAACATAATAAATATATTTTAACACTAAACAAAGCATTAAATTCTTGAAAGAAAACAAACAAATTCAAAGATGATAACTGCCAAAAGGTTGAATCACAGATTGCTGTGCAGACATCCATGATGTCATAATCAGTGGAAGGTCGGTGGTACTATAGTAAATTAAGAGTGCTATTAAATATTTTTTAAAGAGAATAAAGTTTAGGATTTAGCGTTAGGTTTAGGCCAGGGGTCAGCAACCCAGAAACTTTTGGGATCTACTTCAGTAGTAACACTGAGCCCTCTAAAGATCTACCATTTATATGTATGTGTGTGTGATTTTAAACGGGGTAGTAAAAAGAAAGTGGGGGGAGGAGAGAAGAGAGAATGAAGATCCTTAAAAATTAAAAAGAAATGATCTCTTTCCTACTTCATACAGTTCACAAATATATTTTAGTAGCTAGCTCGAGTTTTCATTGGGAATGCGGAAAAGGTACCCCCGATCCCAGGGACGCAGCAATTTTTAATGTCGGCAGGAGAGGTTTAGTCTGAAATATCCCTACTTTAAAAAGTCATTCTCCCCCCCCCAAAGATCACCAAATGATCCACAAGGAACTACCGGTAGACTGGGATCAGCTGGTTGCCTTCCCCTGATTTAATGACATGAATGAAACATGGCCTCTAACGCTAACCCTGTTTGCAACCACACAGTAAACTGTGATTCAACCCTGCCAAAATAGGAATTGTGTATATAGAAATATACATTTATCATACAGAGCTTACACAAAAATATCTTCTTATGCTACATCACAAAATCCAAAGTCAGCAACGTACAACCAACGGATACAAATGCAAAAAAACTACCAAACATTTATTTTTTAATACCAGCAATAAGGTCTCTACTGGAATGGAAACCCATTAACAACAGACTAATAAGAGCAAGACAGAGGGAGATTCACCAACACCACAATTATACAATGCTATGCGCCAACAAACGACAGCGATGAAGAGCTCAAGGATGAGTTCTATCAACAGGTACAAAAGGAAATGGAAACTGTACCCAGGTACGATCTTATTATAGTAATGGGAGACCTAAATGCGAAAGTTGGAACACATAATAATTATAACGAAAGAGTAATGGGGAAATGCGGCAGTGGAACAGTAAATGAGAATGGGGACAAATTAATAAGCTTCTGCAGTATTAACAACCTGGTCATTGGAGGAACACTTTTTCAACACAAAGAAGTGCACAAGTTAACATGGGAATCACCAAACGGACGAGACAAAAACCAGATAGATCACATAATGATCAATGGCAGATGGAGACATGCACTACAAGACGTGAAAGTAAGAAGAGGCGCAGATGTGGGAAGTGATCATCACCTAGTAGTAGCAAGACTGAAGGTGAAACTCAGAGCTGCTGGACCAGTTGCAGTCAAACAGAAAAGATATAACATCACGAAACTTAAGGACCCCCCTCACCAGAAAAGCGTTCATGGTCGACGTAAAGAGACGATATCTGATTACCAAAAGCCAGGAAAGAACAGAGACCGACGATGTGGACCAGAAATTCAACACCATCTCAACAATATACAAAGAAAGCAGCAAGTCATGCTTGGGATTCCAGGAAAGAAAGAGCCAAGACTGGATAACACCAGAAACGCTAAACACCATAGCGAAGAGAAAGGAAATGAAAAGGAAGAAAACAGAAGCTAAGTCTCCCAGGTTAAAGGCAATATATAGTGAACAGTACAGTTAGCTGGACAAGGAAGTAAAACGTCAAACCCGTGCTGACAAAAGGACATTTCTGGATGACCTTGCAAGACAGGCAGAAGAGGCAGCACTGAGAAATGAACAAAGCACAGTTTATAAAAAATAACTAAAGCTATCAGTGGAAAACGAGGTGCAAACAACATAACGTTAGTAAGAGACAAGCAAGGAAATCTCATCACCACAGCACAGGGGCAGGAAACAAGATGGGCAGAGCACTTCAGAGAAACACTGAATAAGGAACCACCAGAGACTCAGCTGAATGTTCCTGAGGCTGAAAGGGACTTAGACGTAAATACAGACATTCCACGAAAAGAAGAAATTATCACAGCTATCAAAGGGCTAAAAAATGGAAAAGCGCCTGGTCACGACAATCTGAATGCTGAGCTATTCAAGACAGACCCTGAACTAGCAGCAGAACTATTAGAACCACTATTTGCACAAGTCTGGGAAACTGAGACAACACCAACAGAGTGGAGTAAAGGAAAAACTGTCAAATTGCCCAAGAAGGGCGACCTTGCAGACTGCAACAACTGGAGAGGAATTACCCTCCTCTCAGTTCCCAGCAAAATACTAGGCAGGATAATCATCCAGAGAATTTCAAAAGCAGTTGATCATAAACTGAGGAAAGAACAAGCGGGCTTCAGAAAGAACAGAAGATGTGCAGATCATATATTTACCCTCAGGAACATTATAGAGCAGTGCTCAGAATGGCAGAGACAGCTGTACATTAACTTTGTTGATTTTGAAAAGGCTTTCGACAGCAGCATACACAGGGACAGCCTATGGAAAATTCTGAGGGCTTATGGAATTCCCAGCCGCATTGTTTCCATTATAAAAAGCCTCTATTCTAACTTTACGTGCAGTGTTGGATCGAGTAATGTAACTTTCGAAGTGAAAACAGGAGTACGACAGGGATGCCCCTTATCAACAACATTATTTTTGACAGTCATAGATTGGGTGATGCGCCAGACAACAGAGGGCAGTCCAAGAGGAATTAGATGGACAACGTTTTCTACACTGGAAGATTTGGAATATGCAGATGACATTGCACTACTCGCGCATTCACACCAACACATTCAAGACAAAACCGGTAGACTGAATAAGTATGGCCAGCAGGTTGGCCTGAACATCAATTTGAAGAAGACAGAGGTCATGACACTAAATGTGGGCAATCCTGAGCCAATAACAGTAAGGAACCAGAAGTTAGAACAGACAGACACATTTACTTACCTAGGAAGCATAGTAACACCTGATGGCGGAACAAGCAAGGACATAAACAACAGAATGAATAAAGCGAGAACAGCCTTTGCTGTTCTCAACAACATTTGGAAGTCTTCCCAGTACAGCACAAACACCAAATTAAGACTGTATGAGAGCTGTGTACTTTCTGTGCTTCTCTATGGTGCGGAATGTTGGAGAGTAACAGAGAAGGAAATGTCGAAACTGTCCTCCTTCCACACAATCTGCCTAAGGAAAATTCTCCGAATCTTTTGGCCAAACACCATCAGCAATCAAGAACTACTTATTCGGAGTAACCAGGAGGACATGCACACCATCATAGCTGGCAGACGCTGGAGTTGGGTTGGCCATGTCCTCAGAAGGGACCCTGATACCATCACAAGAACAGCTATGCTATGGACACCCGAGGGAAAGCGAAAGAGAGGCCGACCGAAAACAACTTCGCGGAGAACTGTGGAAACTGAGATGCAAAGAATGAACCAGAGTTGGGGCACTGTACGAAGGATGGCCGCCGACCGAGCAAAGTGGAATCAATTTGTTGCTGCCCTACAAGACGCCACCAGGCGTGATGGCCACTGACTGCTTTGACGGTTAGCGGTTATGGATCAAAGAAGAAGAAGAATAAAAGAAGGTTTAAAAAACATCTTAAGGGTCCTACAGGCAGTGTGGTGCAACAAGACCATACCAAAGGATCGGGAGATTGCCATCATAACACCAATTTTCAAAAAGGGTGACAATCGACAATGTTGAAACCATAGAGGCCTATCCCTTCTCAGTGTCCCTGGTTCTTCTTCTTGCAATCGCATCTTTGATGTTTACACCGTCAGACGAGTTCTCATGATGAATTCGACTGTTGTTTGAAGTTCCTCTTTAGCTCCATATAGCTTTGAGTTTAGTGTTGAGTCATTGGGCCAGTATATCTTTCTTAACTGGTCATACAGAGGACAATCCTGTGGAACATGCTCAGCAGTTTGTTCGTTTAATCCACATGTGCACAGTGGTGAAGCAGACAATCGTAGCTTGTGCATGTGTTTATTCAGTTTGTTATGCCCTGTCCTGAGGCGAAAAATAGTTATCTGTCCCTGCCGGTCGAGAGTGTGATAGTCGTCTTTGGGTTGGTTCTGTTCTCTTCTGATAGTCTGGATAGCTCTCTTTTTCTCAAAGTATGTGACTTCATTATCTTCTTGTTCACATTCTCCTCCCTTTTTTGCAAGTTTATCTGCCTTTTCATTTCCGGGTTCACCACAATGAGATGGTACCCACTGAAGTATGGTTCTCTTTTTGGCAGCTACCTTGTGTAGTTCATTTCTCAGATGCGGGAGTTTACCACCCTTGAGAGCTTGCAGGACAGACAGTGCATCTGTGAGGATGACTACCTGGTGGCAGTCAGAGTTGGTGTTATAAATCATATTTGCAGCTTGCTCTAGAGCTTGAACCTCAGCTGTATAGTTGGAACAGAATTTACCAGTGGGAATGTGCCTAGTCTCATAGTGGTTGTCAGGATATGAGATAAAGATATCGGCACCTCCATTCCTAACAGCATTAGTTGCTGATCCATCTGTATAGGCATGTATCCATGATTGATCGGGATAGCTTTCTTGGATCATACTCAATGTAGCAGTTCGTTTTTGCAGATCATTATACTCACATCCACTTGTGAGACCACTGACTGATGTATTAATTTGGAGGGCATTGCTGGCCTGCTCCCATGGTACAGGGTATAGGGTGGGCTTCAGTGGTGTTGTCTTCATGGATAGGTCTTCTTGATGCTGTCTTTTAAGTCTTTTTCCCCGATGCACAAAGCTGCTACGCTTTAGACGTCCCAATGCCAGATCATCTAGTCTTGCCTTCATTGGGTGCGTTGGCATACTGTTGTACTTTTCCATCTGGATCATGGTTTTTGTGTCTCTTCTATGGGACAATGTCTGTAATCCAGCAACCTTCTGCATCTCTGATATTGGTGTAGTTTTCATGGCTCCTGTAATGAGCCTGAGAGCTTGATTTTGCACCTTGTCCAAAGACTGCAGATGTGAGTTAGCAGCTGATGACCATGCTGCTGAGCTAAACTCTAAGTGTGGTCTTATTACTCCATTATAAATCTTCTTTAGATTTCGTTCATTTGCTCCCCAGTTGGTACCTGCTAATTTTCTGAGTATGCCTAGTCGTCTTCGGGCCTTTCCTTCTGCATTTTCAATATGCTTATTCCATGTAAGCCTTTGGTCAAATGTCACCCCAAGATAGGTGGGGTAGCTTTCTTCCTTGATCATGGTTGTCCCTAGGTGTATGGTGTCCCTGGTAAAATCTACTCTAGAATCCTAGAGCAGAGACTCCGACACCTAGCTGAGCCACAATTGGATGAGGTCCAGTGCGGATTCCGAGCAAACCAAAGTACTCAAGACCTACTCTTCACACTCAGACAGCTGAGTGAAAAGGCTCTTGAGTATAAGAGTGAGATCCATCTTTGTTTCATAGATCTGGAAAAGGTGTTTGACAGGGTTCCCTGGAGCAAACTTTGGGACTTTGGCAAGGAAGAACATTCCAGCACCTCTGATTCATGCTATACAGAGCTTCTACAAGTCTTGCAGAAATTATGTGAGGACAGCAAACCATAAGTCAGAAGAGTTCAGGACCACCACTGGTGTAAGACAAGGTGATATCCTGTCACCTTATCTTTTCATACTCCTCATGACGATGTCATCAAGGCATGTAAGGAGCGAAAAAGAAAGTATTCAGTGGGGTACTGGAAGATGAGACAGGTCTGTATTTTAGAGCTGGCATTTGCTGACGATGTTGCCCTGATTGCTAAATCAGAAGCACATCTCCAATCCAACCTGCAAGTCTGGAAGGAAGAGCTGGAGAAGAGAGGGATATTCATAAGCAGCTCTAAAACAAAATCCATGGTGATATCACGAGAAGAAAGAAAACATCAGATTAAGCTGGGAGAACAGGTCCTGAAGCAGGCCGACCACTTTATATACCTTGGAGCTATTATAGACCGAAAGGGAGGCATCAAAGAAGAGTTGGCCACTCGAAAAGCAGCAGCTGGGAGACTTTTTCAGGCCATAAATCGAGGATTCCTCAACAAGAGAGAGGTTGGTAAGAAAACGAAGATGGCTGTATACCGCTCCACCTATGTCCCAGTCTTGACATATGAATGCGAGTCATGGGCAATGACACCTCTGAAAACGGCGAGTATCTGCCTGAATGGCGAGGGACACTTGTCTCTGTACAAGAAAATAGGATACTCACGTAAAAATCAATGTCAGGTTAGACATTAAAAATAACCTGAGATTTCGCCTCGAGTATTAGCGGGCGTACGAAAAAAAAAAAGAAAAGGGCAATGACTACAACCCACAAAAGCAAGATCCAAACTTCAGAAATGAGGTATCCGAGGAAGGTGGTTGAAGTAACAAGAAGAGACATGGTCAGCAACAAGACGATACGTCAAGGCCTAAAATACCACCCCCTGCAGACCCAAGTAGAACAGTCCTAACTAAGATGGTTTGGCCATGTCTGCAGAATGGGAGAAGATCGGCTACCACAACAAGCATGGGAAACAGGGATCCAGACCCCCAGGACGACCTAGAGTCTGCTGGGAGGACAACATCAGACAATCTTTGAAGGACCGAGGACTAGAATGGAACCAGGCCAGGAAGAAGACAGCCGATAGGATACTCTGGTGCTCTCTCTTCCAAACCTCTACACCTCATGGTAGAAGGGGAACGACTAAGTAAGTAAGTTAAAAAACATACTGTTTATCCTCTTCGAAGAATAAAAATGCACCAAAAAAAATATTTTTCTTGACGCATTTTTTCTACTCGGACATACTTAGTGATATGTTCAATACAGACAAACTAATGTCCACATTATATAGCACAGCCATTCCATGCAACTCAATACTATGACAAATGACAGGAGATGCAAATATGCAAAGTACTATCAATTATAATGCCTGTAATAATGTCAAGTAATGGTATAAACATAATAAGATTACCATACCTATAAAATGTTGAGTAACGGTATCTTCTTCTTCTCCCTCGTTCGTCCTGAAAAGGACGTTGGCTGCGTTGTGTCTGTTTACACCGGAGCTGCGATATCTGCACCTTTCGGCCGACACATCCGACTTCAGCACAGCATTTTTTGGGACCGGGTTTGCCTTCCCTCTTCGATCCCTACTCTCTCAGCCAGACTGCAGTGATGCAGCCTGTTTCCAGGACCACCACGTGGAGGTGGAGTAGGGTCTTGGTCAGCTCTGGTTCGCTGACCCTGACGCAAGCAGTCAAGCTATGGGTCGCTGACTGCATTCTCTATTGCTGCATCTTTGGGTCCCGAGTAACGGTATAAACATAATAAGATTACCATACCTATAAAAATGTCGAGTAACGGTATAAACATAATCAGATTACCATACCAATAAAAATGTCGTGCAATGGTATAAACATAATAAGATTACAATACCTATAAAAATGTTGAGTAACGGTATAAACATAATCAGATTACAATACCTATAAAAATGTCATGCAATGGTATAAACATAATAAGATAACAATACTTATAAAAATTTCAAAATTATCTTCTAGATATTTCTACTGTCTGATGGTTGAACATCACCTTACTTCCATATTCCCTTGATTCATCTCAGAATTCTATTCATTATATTAATATGTCCATCTCTTGCCTCTATGACATTCTAAGTGTTCTCTTTAAACCCACGTCTATAAAGCTTTCCTTTTTTTTTTTTTTAAATACTTGCATTAATGTATTTCCAGGATTGCCCCCTGTACATGAAAGAGGACCAGACATTAAAAAACGACACAAAGAGAACAAAGTATTTTAAATCCGGTAAATGTAAACAAAATCATTATTTATACATACCTCCTTGCCCGTGAGAGTCTGAAAAATAAAGTTGTTTTTTTTTTAAACAAGTAATCACATAAATGTTTTTAATCCCGTAAATAAATAAATGTTCTGCAACAATATTGCACTGCAGGCCTATGTAAATAATCTATAATACATGTACAACACACAATTCAAGCACAGAGTGTGTGATAAGGCAGGAATTCTTAAACCTTTTTTTTAACCTTCACACTTCCCCTGATAGTGAACCTAATTTACACACCTCCTAATTAAGATGCTACTACACAGATTTTATTTCTAGCCAATGCCCAAAACAAATAAAAATAAGTTATCTTCATGTGTTTCATTTGACACAAACACACAAAACAATGTTCTAAAAGCAAAATACTGAGTAATGCCTTGAATGGCTCCAGAAATATATTATTTCTGGAGCCATTCAAGACAATGCTAAAACATGGACACAGAGCCCCATAGTAAATTGTGTTTTGACTTATCAAATGAACAGGAACCTTGGTATCACATAAGATAATCTAGTAAATCTGGCACATCATCATTTTCTTCTTATTTGTTCACCTTCAGACGTCAACATGAATATGTTCAAAGAAACCAATGGTCAGCTTGAGCGTAGAGTTTTTCCAGGAAGGGTACTGATATGGCTGTTGGCGCTTTCTGTTTCTCGTATGTTGGGCACCTTTGAAGCAGATGTGCAGCAGTCATTTTAACTGTGCCACTGTTATACTCATCGGTAGTTCCTATCTTTAACTTGTTGAATCTGGCACATCAAGTAAGGTGAGTTTTCAATTGAGGTGACTTTATTAAGACTTTTTTTTTTCTTCCTCATCCTTTCCTATTGGTTGATATTGCTTAAGAAGAAGAATACTGTCACATGCCTTTTCATGGTTCACATATGCTCTGTTCAATTATTATTAGCAGTGTGGTTATCTGGTCTGTACAGACCTGTTCTGCTGAAAACTTGCTTGTTCTTCTCTTAACTGTCTATCTCTGATTTGTTTTAATCTTTCAAAGGTCATGTTATTCAATATTATTCCTGGCACTAAGAAAAACGTTATTTTTCTGTTATTTGTGCACTCTTGCATATCTCCTTTCTTTGAGGGGTCGGAGTGGCTAAGAGGTATGATGTCCGCCTCTAATTCTAAAGGTACCGGGTTCGGTTCCCAGTACAGGGAATATATTTGATGGCAATTTTTTCAGAACCATTGGGTCCTAATGACATCGTATGCCCCCTGATCTCATGGGTAGTGAGATCGGAGCAAAAAAATAGGAGGTCCAGTGTGCAAGCTGCGCAAGTTAAAAATCCCTTGGTAGTTGGAAATCATAAAGAGTTGGTCATACGGCCACTGCTTTGGCAAAATTTAAAAATTAAGACACCTACTCACAACCAAAATATTTATAAAATGTGTGTTCCTCGTCTGTGTTATGGAGTTTGTGCACTGTGCTGAGATCCTCCTTGTGTGATCTAAGGGACGAGATTGGAGCACTTATGGATTTGTCCATGTGCAAAGAAGATGGTCCTTAAAAACCAAAACCGAAATCCTTTCTTTGGCAACTTGATTAGATGTCCCTCCTTCTAGTCTGCTGGTATTTCTTCTTTCTTTCTGACTTTACCGAGTCATCTGTATATTATATCAGCATGAGGTGTCAATGCCTGCTTTGATGGCCTCTGCTGGAATACCATCTAGGCCAGCAGCTTTTCTCTTAGGATCTTTTTAGTTTTCTTTTACTTCTTCCTTATTTAGGTTTTTCAAAGTCTGCTTGTTACTCCTTTTCTGCTGGTTAGGTGTCTGGGTACTTTTGTAGAGCAGGCTTATTTAAATGTTCCTTGAAATGCCCTGTCCAATTCATAATTTGCTCTTTCATGTTCCCAAGAACTCATTCATTCTTGTAACTGATAAGACAAACTGTCTTGGCTAATGGATGTGAGTCATGGGCAATGACTACAACCCACAAAAGCCAGCTCTAACCCTCAGAAATGAGGTGTCTGAGGAAGGTGATTGAAGTAACAAGAGGTTCACAACAAGATGATAAGCCATGGCCTCAAAACTAAATATGGGAAGCTAAGAGCCAGGGATCCAGACTCCAGAATGACCCAGAGTTCGCTGGGAGGACAACATTAGAAAATATCTGAAGGACTGAGGACTGGAACCAGGCCAGGAGGAAGACAGCCGAAAGGATAGTATGGCACTCTCTCTGGCAAACCTCTACACCGCAGGGTAGAAGATGAATGACTAAAGTAAGTCAGTAAGATAAAGCCAACTGACTGTTTGTATTTCCCCGTTAGGTTCTCTGTACTGTTGTAGAGATATTTCATACTGTCTTTGGCTGGAGCTACTCTTGCTTTTCTTACCAACCCATCAATACATCTCTTCTTGTTTCTGTCTAAATATAGTTCATGAATCTTGGTGCTAGATGTTCTGCTTTTGCTTCTACTTAAATCTTTCTTTTTTTTTTTACATTCCTTTCTCTTATTGATGGTTTCTGTTGTTATTCATGCTTAGTTAAGGCATTCTCATTTTCCAAGAGCTTCATCTTACATATAATTCGCAGCGAAACCACCAATGGTAATCAATGCGATTTATCTATATTTATTTATTTTTCATGTATTTCACTTATTGCTTGCTTTCTGTACCATATTTGTTTTTGTTCATTTGTCCCTGATGAAGGCCTTGTGGCCAAAAAGTAGACAATTTTCTTTGTCCTAGTAAGGTGTAAGCCTATTACCTATTTTGTTCACCCCACCAAGAGTTTCTCCATATTTCATTCCATATATTTTTTTAAAATCTGTTGCCAGTAGTCTTCTGTATTTGCCGAAGCATTTATTTATTGAATATTGTAGCTGTTTAGTTTTCTTTTATTTTTTCACAAATATCTCAAATTAAACTGATGTCTCTTGCTGTGTGTGTGGCTGAAATCAAGAATTGTGGGACGTGTATCCGCTTTCGACCAAATTCTATCAATGCAACGGGAAGTGCTCACATCAAATCAGCCAGTTAATGGGAAGGATAATGGAACAAGGTCCGCCATTTTGCCAGAACGTTATTGAAACGTAACTATACCGCTTCAACATAATGTAAAATGTTCTTCCAACTGTGCAAGCTCAAATAAGGGTCGGATTTTGGGTCACGGTTAGCACGCGAAGTGCAGCATAATTACAAAGTGTCAAAATGATAGCAGACTTGTTCTAAAATGAAAATGCTGACATAGACCTAACCCTATCCCCTCCCCCCACTACTGTTAAAAAACGAAAATGCATATAGCCTATAGACCTAACCAAACCAAAAAAAAAAATCCATTAAAAACCAAAATGCAGACACAGACCTCACCCCCCCCCCCCCCCCCCCCCGAAGAAAAATATACGTTAAACGAAAATACAGACATAGACTTAACCCTAACCTTTCCTCCCCCCACCTGCACTCATCCCTCCCTTCGCAATGCCATCAACAATTCAAAAATTGCCCCAACTATATAGCCTACCTTCGCATTTACATAGGCCTAGGCCTATAGGGCCTATAATCTTGTACGTAGGCCTAACTGTGTAAACTCCGTAATTAGGCTACATACATTATTCGCAATCATAGTCACTTGCCAAAAATAGACCAATATGGCAGCCTCCAGTTCACTATCCTTCCCTTCGGCCAATCAGCCTTAGGCTAAAGAAGAATTGAGATGTTGCCCTAGTAATACGGGGTTAGGGTCTCTAAACTCTAATCCAAATCCTAACGACGTGGGCGACTTAATCGGCCGCGGTCTAACAGACGTTGGTGATCTGATGCCACATCTGCCCCTTTACATATTTTTACGTCACATAGGGATGATCTAAAATCGTTTATAAATATCTTATTGTCTGTCCTGTGGTCTGAATACATACGTAATCCATGATGCTCTCCATTAGGCTATTTCCTACGTTAACTTCCTCCCATGACAAGCTCTTGTCGAAAAACTAAAATACTTGTGAAGACTCAGTTCTGGCACGAATGGTGACAGCAGACATAATAAATATATACATACCTTTACTTTGATCAACATTTGTACTTTTTAGTTTATTTCACAAAACTTCAGCGGCTATATTACAATGATCCTATGAACACTCTTCGGTAAATCAACTGCAATGCGAAAAATGATACGAACTTTGCAATCGACTTCCGGTTTTGATCCGAAACACTATTTTGCCCATTTCGGCAATGAAAGCTAAATTTACGGCGGATGTGGGCAACAATAATTGTACCGATGCTTCGTCTGATAAATAAACTGTTTGCTCTAAATTAACTGTTGGTTGTGAGTTTCCTTAATTATATAGAATCAATCGTGTTTTACACATGTTGGTCTCTTTGTAGAGTTGGGTCTGAGATACTGAACAAGATTAGCATGAAGCAGTGAATTTTCCTTGAGGCGTTTGCATTCTTGTTGTAGGCACAAACCTTTCAATTATAGAATGGAGTGTGTCGGCTTTATCAGAGCGCAACTGCCAGTCAAAAAAAAAAAATAAAAAATCTTTGCCTGAACTCTGATGTAGCCTTGATAAACACCAAGTGGTGAAGAGGACTAATAGTGAATATCAACTAGCATGATGATGCCCTGAAAAAGTAAGTCCTGAACAAGAACTCCCATCCCGTCGCGAGAACATGTGAAATAACATCTGCTCATTGATCGTTTATCCTGTCACCTTCGAAAATGGGAAAACTATGAATATGTAAATACATAAATAAATGTTACTCTTTCATACATTTTTCTTGTCGCTTTCAATTGATCAATGAAGCCTCCACTGTATCTGACCCCTAGCAGGTTGCCCGCACCTAAGCATCAATAAACTCTTGCAGCTTTTTTTTTTAATGAAGAAAACAAGTATCCCGTTCAACCTCGGGTGGGTTATAATTAGGATATATAGCGCCACTCTTCTTCTTCTGCTTTGATCCTTAGCCGCCAGACTGTCAAAGCAGTCAGTGGCCATCACGCCTGGTGGCGTCTTGTAGGGCAGCAACAAACTGCTTCCACTTTGCTCGGTCGGCGGCCATCTTCATGCAATGCCCCAGCTCTGGTTCATGTTTTGCGTCTCTGCCTTTACAGTTCTCCGCCTTGTAGCTTTTGGTCGGACTCTCTTTCGCTTTCCTTCAGGGATCCATATCATAGCTGTTCTTGTGATGGCATCGGTGTCTTTTCTAAGGACGTGGTCAACCCAATTCCAGCGACTGCCAGATATGATGGTTTGCATGTCCTCTTGGTTGCTCCGAGTAAGCAGTTCTTGGTTGGTGATGATATTCGGCCAAAAAATTGGGAGAATTTTCCGTAGGCAGATTGTGTGGAAAAAGGACAATTTCGTTATTTCATTTTCTGTTACTCTTGAGCATCCCGCACCATAGAGCAGCACTGAAAGTACCCAGCTCTCATACGATCTTAATTTTGTGTTTGTGATGTATTGAGAGGACTTCCAGATGTTGTTTAGACTAGCAACGGCTGTTCTCACTTTATATTCATTCTGTTGTTGATGTCTTTGCCTGTTCCGCCGCCTGGTGTTACTGTGCATCCTAGATATGTAAATGTGTCTGTCTGCTCTAGCTTCTGGTTCCTTATTGTTATGGCCTCAGGATTTCCCACATTGAGTGTCATGACTGTAGCGAAAGGTTTTTATGAGTGTAGTAGTCAGTAGTAGTTACTGAAAGAACAGAAAAAGAATTATGTCTGACAAGAATATAGTCCCAGTGTCAGAGAAGAGCACTGGTATCACAGGATAGTCATGGCTGTGAAGGTCTCTGCTTCAGGAAGTATTCAGATGAAAGTTAGAGCCTAAGATGCCACCTTCGCTAACCTATGATAATCAACAATTCATTAAAAGTAAAAAGTGCAACATTATAAATGTGACAAGTCAGAGAATTACAATTAATGAATCATTTATTATTTACATCTATCTTTTGTATTCTTCTTGTGTAAAATATGGATGATGAAAATGATTAAAAGTGAATCAATAAAATTTAATTACAAATTTACTTGATAGTTGAATTTCACTCAGTAATTAATAAATAACTAGCAACAACCCGCCAAAATTGGCAGGTTTTTAATTATAGTGTGTTGTTTCTGTTACACGTATTACATTGCTGCTTCTTCTATAGTCTCGCTTGCTCGCTGAGAATGACGCGATCGTCTCTTACTTTTAGCCATCTTATCATTTTGATCCATAATAATAAGTCTGCAATACTTTAAATTAAAATTTTATCTTGAAGAAACAATAAAAAAAAACTTACATTTTTAAGAAAAATGATGAGTTAAATCCGTTTCCCGAATGAAACTGGACAGAAGAATATCTTGATTGTCTGTTGATTTAATGCACACCGTCACACTTTTTTTTATTTTCGCGAGAAAATTATAAGGGAAACAATACAATTATTGTCTAACTTTCAACCACAGTTGCACCTACTTAGCTGTGGTTGAAAGTTAATGTACTCTCTCGAAAATATAAAAAGTGCGCAAATAACGGTGCGCAAAATGTGACTCACCGACCGACCGACCGAAGTACTTACGGCGGGAATTATGGTATTGGATTCCGTTCTGGAATCTTCAAAATAACACAAAATGTTCATCCAAATGTTCCTTTATTACTAAAGTTATCTCTTGTCTAGTTTACTAGTCCAGAACTGTTTTCATCACTGCACACTAGTCACTTTGCTTTGACTCCTCACAATTGCTGATTTGAATTATGTCACATAGAGTACTTAACACTGAAGTGCTGTGACTGTCCTCTATGAATATACACAGCAGTGTCAGTTGAAAGTCTTGCACTAGACCATCAAGCACTGATGGGGTCTAGGGCGTGAATCTAGATGACAATATCTGATGATCCAGGAAGGCACTTATTGATCTAGTATTCTGCACGTCTGATGTAGTATGACACGAATGAACCTGGGGACAATACGTGACAAGTGGCTAGCCTTTGGTTATAGGTTCCACAAGCATAGGTGTCCATGAATGAGAGTGTTCAGATGTTTGCATGTATATGAATGATACATGGATCAGTTCTGATTAGGACAGCGAGACAAGACAGGTGTCTATCTGCATAAATCATTCTAATATAATACATGAATAAAATATAACACATTTCTATACATGATCATGATGCTACCTTCGCCTTTCACATTCTGGAGTGCCAAGTCCATTATTCCAATATAATAGTTTTAATGGAACACTCCTACTAACATTTCTGCTAAACGTAGGTAAGCATCGAATTCCTTTATACATCCACAACTCAAATTCAGTTCAGTCCTCTGGCCTGATCCTGATACAATTCTATTTAAATAAGCTGCAATAAAACCAATTATTATTCATAATTTTACATACCCTCTTAGGATAGATATAAAGCATAGAATAGACTCGGTTTGGTGATGGAGAGCTGCCCGGCAACAGATGATAAAGTTATAGCCTTGACGAGCGTCTCTTTCCCTCAGTCTATCTGTCTTCTGCTGTGTGTAAAGTTTGACATTTCCGCTGCTTGCCTTTTTTTTTTACCGAGAGCGCGTGCGTATCGGAGAGCAATCCAATGCTTCCGTTTGTGACGGATGAGAATGGATAACCCTTTTCGTTTCTATTTCATTTCATCGCAAGCCCTCATTATTTGGACTCAAGCAACTAACACGTTGGATTTCCATCGCGGGCTAATTAAGTATGCACAGTCATACACGTGGAAGCCTAGCGCCTTTATTGCCAGTGTCCGATTCTTAGTCTAGCCACGCCTCCTGTTTTTGTTTTCATGCACTAGAACGCAGATATGTAGATGCAAAATCCGTCTTTCCTTGTAAAAGGGTTTACCTGCTGTCAGGATTACGTCAGCACGTCAACTGAAACACGGGAAAGGCGCGGCCTTAGAGTTTTTGTAGTTTTAGAGAGTCAACGGTTCGTTTATGACAGGATTGGGGCGTTAACCACTTGTAGCGACTGCAGTTCCTTTGAAGTACTCTCAGGAAACGCGATTTGCACGTAGAGAAAGGTCTAAAGGTAGACGCCGGGAAGCGAAATCGTCTACGAGCGGCGATAGCGCGATTTTGGACCCTCATACAAAGAAAATCGAACAGAGGTGCTAAAACTCCGAACAGGAGATGAAAGATAGCCATTTTCAGTTATATAGTCCGGAGCACTTAATTCTGTGTCAGTCTGCAAATCCAAGAGTTCTAGAATGGTCTAGCGCGCAGTTTCGGAGTCTAAATTTATCAGATTTCTACAGGAAATTCGCGGAGAATTAAATTCTAAGTTTCTGTGGTTTTGCGGTAAAAATATAGTTATTAGCATCTAAGGGATTTTAATCGTCTGTTGTTTCATTTTATTTCACTGGGATTCCGTGTGTATTGAAAAACGTATTAAATAAACCTCTAGGAAAATTCTCTAGATATAACTTAAATTTAATTACCCGTTTGTTCCCAGTGAGAGATGCTTAAAATAATTTATAAGCCACTAGGCGATTGATAATCGATTAATACAGTTTATTTCTGTATATATGTGTGTATTTCTAACGACTAGACCCTCGCGGGAAGTTTTTTAAAAATATATATAATTGAGTACGCGAGTGGTTAAAATAGTCTTACCTGTAAATTAACGCGCGTCAGAATATTATTCGTATTGGGTTTTTGATTACATGTTTTCCATTTTTTCATACAGGCTGAACAAATACCTTTGCGTCCTAGCAATTATATAGAGTCCTCCAGACTGTGGTTCTTATACCATTCAACGATTTATGAACGCTAAAAATATAATCTTCGTGTTGTGACCCCTATGCGGTCCAGCTCTCAATTTCATGAGAGTAATCCAACCTAGAACATTTAAATCATAAATCAATAATTCTTTAAATATAACTGGAGAAGAACAATTACCAGAAGCGATAATATAATTATTTCTGCCCTGCTGTGGAAGAATAGATATCATTTATTTACACTGACAGTAAACGTTATTTCCACTGGATTTAACACCCCCCCCCCCCCACTCCCCGAAAGGAAAAACTCACTGATCAGCCTTTGCCATCACCCTGTGTTCATCACGCTATAGAAGTCTCTTTACCACCAGCGGTGAGATCCACGAGACCACTACCTTCTCATATATACCTATGACAGTGCCATCCCATAGAACCTTTAGATAAAACCAAAAGACAATAAGGCTTCGGTTTCAGCGACTACGGAAAATTAGCTGAACGTTAACCCCGCTAGTCTGGGGCTGAAAAAGGAAGGAAGAGACTCATATTAGTTTGAGTACTTGCTAGATTGTTTTGTTATTCTATGGATTGCCAGATTCAACGATCGGTAAGTGAGCAAGTGTGGCGGCCACTGTGTGCGTGCATTTGAATGAATGAGATAATTAGATAACCTTAAATTATCTTTTGTTACTTGGTAAATATCAGTATATATACATTGATTTCTTGTTTTTTTTCTCTCTGTGGGATTGTTTACATTTCTTTTTCCCCTTCCTAAATCTGCTTAGTCAAGGGATAACACTGAGAGAAATAGGAATATGTCCCTATACCCCATACTAAATATTGTATACCCCATACTGATTATTGTATACCCCATCAGAATAAAATTAATCGCTCTTTGGGTTAATTATCTCTCTCTGATAGACATTGTCTTTGGATTGGGTTTTTTTCTCTATACCAGAGGGGAGGGTCTATTGAGATACTATTCTTCTACCCCCCCCCCCTTGTTTTCTGTAACTATGTTTTTTTTTCTTATGTATCATGCTTTATGTTGTGATTTTGGTTTAAATGATAATAAACACCATAAACCTTTAATTTAAGTATTTATATTTATTTGTTTATAAACCTTTAATTACTGTGTTGGCCGACCCATTACCCATATCTGTTATACGTAGTTTGTATTCACGTCTGTGCGTTTGTATCACCAAATTGGTGTGTGCATGAGTGTAGGGTAACTGGCAAAAATTGTTTAGCCAGGAGAGTAAGGAGTCTACAGAAAAGAAAAGTCGTAAGATAGGCGAATCGGAGAAATTACACGATTCATAGACTGTCCTTCCTCTTACTCAGCACCCTTGTGAATTAACTATCTATTTCTTAACCCTTACTATCACAGAGTATTCACTATCATCCTCCACTCAGACGGGACCACTATTTCTAAGACCTATCTCAAATAAAAGTTACGACACCGTTCTCAACCAGTGTATTTTTGCAGACTTGTTAGCTGGATCCAGAGATCTTCTTCATACTTCTCACCCTGCTATCCATGACTTTTATCTATATCTCCTTTTACTTTCCATAACTTCTGCTTTCCTTTTATATAACGTTTTCCATAATTGGTTCCGATTTCGATTTATACCAAATTTAGACGATCGACACAGCAGTTTTTATCATGCTGGCGCCTTTACCTTTAATTTTCTCCACAACGAAATAACGTAGCAACTTTTCCTTTGACATGCATATAGTTGGCCTTCTTTTTCGACAAACGAGACTAATACCATGTCTTTCCGTACATCCAGTCTCTTTTAATTCATCTAAGTCTACGTACTCCTATGCACAAATCTCTCCATTTGTTTACACGCCATTACGAACCCTTTCACCGGCGAGTGAGAGAGAGAGAGAGAGAGAGAGAGAGAGAGAGAGATGCGTGCATTTGATTGGTTGATATTTCCCTTCTTTCTATCATAACAAGGCATTTGTAATACATCACGCTACAATGACTTCTGTCTTCGTTAGACTGTTGTTCAGACCCACTTGCTGATTATACTTATTCAATCTATCGGGTTTGACGTTATACTTCCTTGTCCAGCTGACTGTACTGTTCGATATATAATTCCTGTACCCTGGGGGACTTTGCTTCTATTTTCTTTCTTTTCATTTCTTTTCTCATCGCTATAGTGTTTAATGTTTCTGGTGTTATTCAATCTTGTCTCTTCCTTTCCTGGAATCCCAAGCACGTTTAGCTGCTTTCCTTAAGTATTGTTGAAATTGTGTTCAATTTCTGGTCAATATCACAGTAGCTGTCTTTTCATGGCTCTTGACAATTTGATATCGTCTCTTTATATCAACCACAAAAGCTTTTCTGGTAAGGTGGTCCTACCGTTTGATGATGTTTTCTATTTAGTCACAATTGGTTCAGCAGTTCTGAGTTTCACCTTTAGTCCTACTACTTCTAAGGGGTGATCGCGTTCCACATCTGCACCTCTTCTGACTTTCACATCTTGTACTGAATGCCTCCATCTACCATTGATCATAATGTGGTCTATCTGGTTTCTGTCTTGGCCGTTTGGTGATTCCCACGATAATTTGTGAATTTATTTGTGGTCTAAAAAGCGTTCCCCCAATGACCAAGTTGTTAATGCTGCAGAAGCTTATTAGTTTATCCCGTCTCGTTTGCTGTTCTGCTTCTGCATTTCCCCATTACTCTTTCATTATATGTATTGTGTGTTCCAACTTTCGCATTGAGGTCTCCCATTACTATGGTAAGATCATATCTAGGTACAGTTTCCATTTCTTTTTGCAGCTGTTGATAGAATTCATCCTTGACCTCTTCATAACTGTCATTTGTTGGTGCATAGCATTGTATTATTGTGGTGTTGGTGAATCTCTCTCTCAGTCTTGTCCTTATCAGTATGCTGTTGATGGGTCCCCATTCAAGTAATGACATTTCTATTTCCTATCTTTAGGATTAGTGCTGTCCATCCTCTCTTCCAGAGTAAAGTATTGTTTCTCGTGTTGCCGTTTTTATTATTCCTGTCTCAGTCCATCTGCTCTCACTTATTCCGAGGATATATAAGCTGTAGTAAGCCTCATTTCTGTTGTGATCTGCCTCAGTTTTCCTGCCTCATTCATAGTTCTGACATTTCAGTATCCAATTCTGGTTTCCTGTTTTGCGATCAGGGCATCCGTTTTCATGCTTTGGCTTCCTTTCGGCTTTCACTACTGTCAGTCATACAAGCCTCAGACTCCGGATGTCCATACCGCATCAAAGCTTTTTCATCTGTTGCTGTTTCTGTAACGTGATTATTTTTTTTACATAATGTGGGGGGGGGGGGGGGGGGCCTGATGCTTAAACGCCCAACCTGGAGGACCAGGGTACTAGCTTTAGTCTGACCCCTACCTGCGCAAATCTGTCCAGTTTGGTAGAACCTGCCACGAGTAAAACTGCCGATGTCATAGCACTGGGGGTTGTGAGAGTTATAGTGTCACTAATTCACAAGATAATAATTGTGATTTTTAATGTAGCAATTTGTTTAGCATAATGAGGTTGCCAACCTCATGCACAAACTGATAGTAGTCGCCCCTGAAGGTAGCTTGGCACTTGATGCCTTAGAAATCTATTCCTCCTGTACACAGTATAGTAAATGTAATTTGTAGAGGCAAAACATGTTGGAGCCATGGTGAGTTATTTTCGTCTGATATTTGTTAAAACGGTTATTTTTATACACGTAAAATAAATCAGGCCTTTTAGAGCCGGAATTCAGGCATGTCGTACAAGGCAACTAACAGGAGGATGTGCATAGGGCTGGCAATATCATCATGTACAGCGCCAGATTATTCCTTAGCCCCACTAGATACGGGTTTAGAGCCCCGGGATTACAGGGGTCCCCGCGAAAAAAGCAATGAAGAAATATTTTTTCAAGATGTCCGGGCTCCTAAACAATTTGTAAAAATTCAATGTATTTAATTTATTTCCGTTCTAGCATAAATAGTTAAAATTCGGTAAGTCAAATAGTTTGTAAAAAGCAATTGGTTCAAAAAAATTGTGCGGTTTTTTTTTTTTTTTTTTTTGTGTGTGTTACACAGTGCTATTCAAAACGTTCAAGTTGGCAACACTGTCGCAAATATTAGTTGTTGATGGTTCTGATAAATCCCAAAGTATGCAGTTGTGCAAATTTTTTTTTTCTTTTAAAATAACATGACTGATTAGAATTTTAAATTTCTTTACAGGCAATTGTTGTTCTGAAGTACGCTGGGTGGTAGAAGTAGGGGGAGACTGGGAGGCACTTAAGGGGGTTGAGGACGGTGGTGAAAGGGATGGGGGGATCTTGGGCGGATGGGGCGGGGCAGAGAACCTGGCATAAATTTTGTTGGTGATAATAATGTTTCTCCTAGCCTCATCGGGCAAAGTATGTTTTACAAATCTGAATGTGAATGTAAACTTGATTAAATACAGTACCGTATTTGTAATTACAAGTCTGAATGTATATATATATATATATATATGAATGTAAACTTGAGTAAATACAGTATTCGTAGTTACAAGTCTGAATGTAAACTTGAGTAAATACAGTATTTGTAATTACAAGTCTGAATGTAAGCTTGAGTAAATACAGTATTTGTAATTACAAGTCTGAATGTAAGCTTGAGTAAATACAGTATTTATAATTACAAGTCTGAATGTAAAGTTGAGTAAATACAGCATCTGTAATTACAAGTCTGCACCATATTCTTGACATTACAGGCTTTCAGCACTTAAAGTAGTATTATTCAGCGAAATATGCTTGTAAACTAATAATTACAGGCCTTAATAAATGTCCACATCAAGTGATAAATACAATATTGATAAGAGAATGGTATAAAATGTCCAATAGTCAGAGACCATAAAAAACACACTTTTGATTTATCAGTTAGTTAACTAGGGCTGCCGAGTCTGTCGCTCTTTTGCAGTCAATGACAAGTAGGCGAATCATTAGCATTATCTACATCAGTGATTCTCAACGTGGGGCCTGTGGCCCAGGGGGGGGGGGGGGGTGCCATATTTCTAAGGGGGTCACAGTAAGATAGTAAAGTACACCTTTTCCAGCTAAATGAGAGGGTGGGGCACAAAGGTAAAAGAGGTTCAGAAAGGGGCCATAAACAAATAAAAAGGTTGAGAACCCCTGATCTACATTGTAGATCTAATCTTTTCCTGTGGGTTTTATGCCATTCTGAAACATGTTGAGTTAGAGTAGTAAGCTACAGTTTCTTTCATGGCAGTCTATCCTGGCTTAGCGAACATTTAAAGGATCCTCACAACTGGTTTCAAGCAAGAAGGGAGTGATATCCCCTGCCATCCATGGGGGCTCTCCATATATGATGGGCTAAAATACTGTGCATTTTGTTCTGGGCTGTCCCAAGGAGTCATCATGTCGTGCACAGGGCCACTTCTCAGTTTCCCTTACAAGTGAGATTCTCCTGCATGCAGCCAATCAGGTAAAGGCCGGAGTTATGTCTGGGCTCAAATGATTCCCCCAAACTTAGTGTGCTTTGTTGAACTCTCAGCATGTTTCACCACAGGGAGAA
This sequence comes from Oreohelix idahoensis, assembly GCA_024509875.1. Classification (NCBI taxonomy): domain Eukaryota; kingdom Metazoa; phylum Mollusca; class Gastropoda; order Stylommatophora; family Oreohelicidae; genus Oreohelix; species Oreohelix idahoensis. Next base: position 343,326 of record JAMPIV010004995.1, read on the forward strand.
TCATGATATTGAGCCCCTCCGTTCCTCTTGATTGACCAGCCTCGTGGGTCATGCTGCACATGGGCAACAGCTTGACATCTTTGCCCAAGCATCCAGCTTCGCGTTGACCGAGACACTGTCTTGTGGGCGCATTCCTAGGACTGAAAGGGATACTACCACTGGTGTGACTACTTGTTCCCTGAGATTTGGTCAGGCAATTCGTAAGTTGCCTGTTTCAAGGATGCACCAAGTGGAGGTGCCTCGGAATCTTGGTTAATTACCTAACCCTGGAATTCGTGCAAAATAGCATGAACTTCCACTGCATCCCGGTTTATCAGTTGTGTATATACGTTTTTTTATGACTAAAGTTACCTGTGACAGTATCCTAATAATTCCCATGATAAATGCAACGTCCCTGCTTTGGGGTCATTTATCTTTCTTATTGTTTGCTATATGAACAACATATGTTATGTGAATACAAAAAAAAAAAAAAAAAAAAAAAAACACAATTTAACAGTAAGGCATATTTTATCAGTATCAGATCTTTTAATAACAGTGTTCTCTTAGTCTTTTCTGACATACTTTATAAACTTTCTCTCAAACAACCAAAAAAAAAAGAGTCATTTTTATTAAGTTAAAAAAAATTTAGCGCTTTTTTTCTGACGCCACTCTCTTTCCACAATAATTCACATCAAACAACAGCCTCTCAAGGCTGGAACCAGGTGTAAAACTGATCCTCTAGTCACTGTGTAATCAAGGGCTGTCTTCTCATCATTCCTGTAGATACAAAATTAAAAAGAAAAGTGAAAGAGGATTAGGTGAATGACGGCATGTAGGTAATGCCAATATTTTCAATGATGCCAGCGCACAATACTTTCAAACTGCAGCTCTTTGTTCAGAATCTCAAAGACTCCGTGGCAGACACTACTGAGCAAAAACAAGTTTCACCATGTACACTAATAAACATAATTCAATACAAATGTTCTGTATAGATATTCTATATGCCCAAATCCAGACACTGAAGGGCAGAGCTGAAAAAAATGGCCCAAAATAAAAATCATAGAGGAACAACATTTATAACTATATGCTCCTTGTGACACAAAAAGCATTGTTGGTAAGTTTTTTGCCAGATTCATCTTAATTCATTTCATAACCCTCCACTTCCAAAGGAGCATAGGCCTTCAACAAACACATGCCAAGTCCTCTTGTCACGTGCCATCATCTCAAGTTCTTTCCACATTCTCCTTATCATTTTCACCTCTGTTTCCAGCTCTCTTCTCCGTATGCTTCTGGGTCTACCTCTGCTTCTCTTGCCCTGGGGATTCCGGAACAAGGACTGCCTTGTAATGCTATCAACAGGTTTCCTCAGGGTGTGTCCTATCCATCGCCATCGTCTTCTTCTCATCTCTTGTTCAACTGGCACTTGTCTAGTTCTTGTCATCAGTTCCACGTTGGTAACCTTCTCATACCATTTTAATCCCTCTATTCTACGCAAGCACCCATTTATGAAAGTCTGTAGCTTTTTGGTAGTTGTCTTTGTTGTTCTCCATGTCTCAGAGCCATACAATAGGACTGACTTCACATTTGAGTTGAAGATTCTTATTTTCGTGTTGGATCCAATTTCTCTTGATCTCCATATATTTCCCAATGCAATGAAAGCTCCTCTTGCTTTTTGTATTCTTATTTTGATATCACTGTCTGTCCCTCCAACTTTGTCTATATTGCTGCCAAGATATGTGTACGATTCTACCTCTTGTATTGGTGCTTCTTCAAGTTCAACCCTGTTATCACTACCTGCATTTATTCTCATTATCTTTGTCTTTTCCCTGTGTATTTTCAGACCCAATTGCTGTGACCTCTCATCATAACAGTCAAAGGAATATAGAACCAACACACAATTTGAATTATATCCCTTTAATAAATATAATCGATTATCCCACTTTGAAAGACATGATTACACCCTTTTTTTAAAAATAGTTTAATTAAATAAATTTATTAAACTATATTAAAATTAACCAAATCTATAATAAATCTTATTGTGAAAACGTAAATTTTATATTGGTCAGTAAATTTTAAAAAACATAAATAGTTGTTAAGACTTTTTTTATACATTTATCTAAAATAATTTAATTATTATAAGATTTAAAAGCTATTCTGGTATCTTACATCAGTGCAGGATGTTTTGTAATTTTCTTTGAACGATAATGATATCCTAAAGAGGCTACGTTCTGATTTCCTGACATCTTCGGAACGTAAAATACATATCTATGAAATTTTATTTGTGAGTGTGTGCGTGCGATGGTTTTTCTACTATGTAATAGTTATAAGTACTTGTAGTATCAGACCATGTTTGGTTTCATTTATTTAAAATGATGAAGAGGTTTTTTTCCCCCCCTATATGTGAAATAGACCACATCTGTTATAAAAAAAAAAAAAAAAAAACAAGAAACAAAAACAAAAAAATAAAAAAAACCAAAAAAAAAAATCTGTTCTTATCAAATCTTACTTGACTGTACAGAAATGTCCAACTTTGAAAATTTACCTTTCCCACATTGTACCTACAGTTTATGAGTGTAATTTATTGCATGCTGTAAAATGAACATGTTTTGGAATTTTAAAATGGACATGGCTTAAGGAACCTGACTATACCACCCTTTTTCACTCCTACTTTGTCCTTCCTGCGTGCTAGCTTTCTCGGGGCTTTTCATTTGTGTGTGCAAACCATCTCCTGTTGAAACTTGTTCACATCTGAAACGGACGCGTTCTATAACGCAAACTGTCCGCTATGCTTAAACCGGGGCCCTCATGGTTTCTTTACTCCCTGGACAGCCTTTTGTATCTCCGACCCACCCCTCTGCTCTGGAGGCCAAGAGTACTTCCAATGTATTTGGTAAATTTTTGACCTGCGCTTTGGTTTTTACACAAGTATAGTTTGAAGTGACTGAATTTGTGTATATACGTGAGCCTTGTATGGCAGGTTTTTTTTTTTTTTTGTTTCATATTCCTTGTTATAAAATGTACGTGTCTCGAGATTTGGAATGGAAGCTAGGAGCCACCCCTCTTAATTTTAATCTCTTTCGTCGCCAGTGTGTCTAGCCACCTTAAGGCTGCTCAAGGCTGAGTGTAATCAACCACCACTTTGGTGGCTGAAACACGCCTAGCCAAGAGAGAAGCGTTATGCAGCACACAATGGCCACTCTCCCTCTACCTGGGAGGGGGAGCGGGGAGGGCGAGGCTTTCAACACCAAGCCCAGGCGATATTTTCCAAGTGTTTCTTTGTTCCAGCAGCCAGAGTGGACACTGAAGTTACTTCAGAATCCAAAAGAGCCCGAAATTTTGAACCACTATAAACAATATATATAAACCCCTTGTCATATGAAGTTTCTGGGTGACTAAAATTCATCTCTTTCTATTCCCCTATGTCGTTTAAAATGTTTTAACCCTGAAGATTAAACATTTAAATGTGCAAATGAAAGGTTGAATACGCACGAGTGTTATTTTATATGTAATTTATAATTTATACTTATCACATTCTTTGTTTGTAAAATGCACATAGTTTTGTAAATTGAAATGTTTAATTATTTATATTTACTGTTTAAGTGTGCAGATGGAAGTGAGAGTACGCACGAGTGTTCATATGAAATATTTAAAATGTATTTTCAGTGTTTTCAATTTTTGTAACATGTACACGGTTTTGTAAAATTGCAAAGAAATGAAAATAAAGTTCACGAATATAAATATGTTTTCAACTTTGCCCCCCCCCTCCCTCCCTCCATTTCACCTTGAAATTATTAATGGACACAGTCAATTTTACATGAATGTACAGAAATGTCCAACTTTAGTATTTTACTTTCCTCACCTTGTATTTACAGTTTATGAATGTATTTTGTTGTATGTTGTAAATTGAACATGTTTTGAAATTTCAAATTGGATATGCTTTAGGGAACATGATTACAAACTACCCCTTGTACCTTTCTCGAAATGCCGGTGTGCCTAGCCGCCTTTATGGCTCAAGGCTGTGTGCTCAACTTGCCAGCACACAATTGGCCACTATACTTTCAACCCGGGGGCATTCAATACCTCGCCCAGACAAAATTTTCAAGTGTCCTTTGTCCTGTCAGCCAAACTGTCCAAATGAAGCATCCAAGGCTTCATTGTTTCCGAAAACCAGCTTGTACCGGCTTATCTTCAGAATACAGTCCTACCTTTCTTTTCACCGTGTGCGTGCACGCGTGCGATTTTTATTTATCGCTCTTCTCCCAAAGTATGTCATACTAAGAAGCCTTCATTAATATTAGTATCTAAAGGAATGTACTGAATATCGGTTTCTTAGAATATGTATGTTTATGGTTAGACATACCTGCACCAATACTACACATCCTGTTTCTTTTCCTTCTCACATTTGTTTCTCGGGATTTATACATACCAAAGCCCTTGTCACAAACACATAAATTCTATCACTTGGGTTTGCATGTGTACAAAAGTACTTGCGAGAACAGAGGAGTTTTGATGTTGCCATGTAACCCTTTTATTATGTTTCCTTTGTGTAAAATGCTCATGATTTTAAATTGAAAACTTGTCCATGTACTTTCCGTGTATTTCACTTTGTAAAATATACACGATTTGTAAATTGAAAAGGAAGCAAATAAATTTCACTTAAAAAAAAAATTTAAAAAAAAGTAAAAATTTCTAGAGTATGCCGGGTCTTAGCCAGGGCCTGGATCACACAAAATTCACACATTATACTTAATAAAGTCTTATAGACCTCATTTTGAACCCCAGAAGGGGCATTTAAAAAAAAAAACTAACTTGCACAACCCAAAAATCACTGCTAAAGCAAGAGAGGTCACTTTTAGACTAATATACAGCATGACACCCACAACAAAACGAGAAGCACACAGATCCAACCAAATAACAAAATGTCAGCTATGTAGGAAAAGCATCCAAGAAACAGAAGATCATTTGTTTTTTAATGCAGTACAATCACACCTACAAAGAAACTACTGCAGAAAATCATCGATTTACAAACATCACAAAAATCGGATTTATACAAAGCAATCTTCTTAAACATAGTTCCAGAAGAAGCATATAACACACACACACATTGATCTTGTTTATTTTATCAGAATTTCAGAATCAGATTTGGGTGTTTTCGGAATCTTTCCATGTTTAATCATCGTATTTTCAACGCTGGTTTATTTCTGCACATTTTTCGTCAGAAAGTTTTATCAATAGCCCCTGAGATGGTACCTCTTCTTTAACGAGTCAGCCTTGATTCGTAAAATGACTCTTTCTTTCCCCAACGTCCCTCCCTCCGTCTCACTACTATCTCATTCTCTGTCCATCCTAACATTTTGTAAGTCCGCTTTCGGCCTTATGTACCCCCTCCCTTCCCCAGTCCCCATATCCTCTCAAGTACTACAGCTAGGGAGCCGCGCTAGCGTAGTGGTTACAACACCGCTCTGGCGACCGGGTGATACAGGATCAAACCCGGGCGACGGCATTTGAGGATTTTTCGTCGACCGGGATTTGGACTGGATTAACTCGAGACCTGGCGAGGACATTTGAAGGAGTGTCGTCGACCAGGGACTGGCGGCTCCTGAGCCGACCCAGCTGCAATGGGTACCTCCGAAATCGGCGAGTATTTGCCTGAATGGCGAGGGACACCTGTCTCTGTACAAGAAATAAAAGGGATACTCACGTAAAATCAATGTCAGGTTAGACATAAATAATAACCTGAGATTTCGCTTCGAGTATTAGCGGGCGTACGGAAAAAAAAAAAAAAAAAAAAAAAAAAACTACAGCTCGACCCTTTAAACTACACATTTATTCGCGGGAGGTCATGTTGACCACAGTTCTAGATGTCGTTATCCACTAAGAAGTGTCTCTTTTCGGATCCCATTATTTCCCTTGTGGCGACCAAGACTCTTTCTTTTGTCCCAGGGGACGTCCTTTCAGATTAAATTTCATGGCCCAGCACAAATTTATTTTAGCCAAGCTGGACTGAGGTTTTGGCATCATAAATCAGCGGAATCGGATACCCGCTTTTAGCGGAAGTAAATTTAAGTACCCTTTATTTGGATTATTTTTCCATCAAGACGGAAATCTTTCGCGACGGACTCTAAATCTAGGTCTTTGATACCCAAGGTCTTTTTCTTTCTTTCTTTCTTTTCCTCTTCCTTCTCCTTTTAATCAACACTATCATTACCAAAATGTAAAATGTGTAACCTGGGATTACTAGAAAGAGTGTAAATGAGTGTGTGCAAGGTGTGAAAGTAATTTTTTTATTTATATTTTTACAGCAGCACATTGTATTTTCATTGTTATGCTTATGTTCAAACTATTATTGTCAATGTTTCCATGCATATGTCTTTGGAAAAAAAGCTTGGATAAACAAGCACCTTCGCTTGAAAAGATGGTCAGACAGATTTAGCATTTTCCTTCTCCAGCTCAAGCTTATAAAAACAATAGCCCATCAAGTCCAAACAAAAAAAGACACACAAGCAACATATGGAAACACCACCCAGAAGTAGAACACTGTCAGACACCAGCACAAGGCTCGTCATTGTGCTGGAAAGCCCTGGTAACACAGAGTAAAGACGTTTTCCCCTGACCTCAAACATCCATATTTATGTAATTACACTATTTGCAAATACCACATTTCAGGAATGGCGGCAGAAATTAGAATAACTAGTGTTAATATTCGTGGCCTTCGCACAAAATTACAACATTTCATTACACAAATACCATAAATATTTTATACTGATTCAAGAAACCAAAATACACACAGACGAACACGCAGCCCATATCAGGACAAAATTAGGACTTAGACATTCATGTTTTAGCCTTAGTGTTCAGAATATAGGTTCAGGTGTAGCTATCGTACAGACATCGGATAGGTTGGAAATTATCAGGAAAAACAGAGATATGATAGAATAGCCATAGTTCAGGTAAGGAACAACACACAAACATACACCATAGTAAACATACATGCCCCACCAGATTACAGACACCAACCCTTGTTTTATGATAGCCTTGAAAGCCTACTCACCCGTGTGTTACCGGGGCCCGAAAGGGGAGCAAAGAATAGTAACACTGTTCCCTGCCAAGCATGTCGTAGAAAGCGACTAAGGAGGGTTGGGCATGGGGCCGGTTACCCCATCCCGTAAAAAATTTAAACCACAAAAAACTTCAACAAACATGGACAAGTCAACTAAAAAAAAATAAAACACAGCCATCCAAGACAGGGTAAGGTCCTCTCGCAGGGAGGCGTATGATGCAACACAGAGAAAGCCGAAAGGAGTCTGTGTTGCTGACTAACCTTCTTTCTTCTAGGAGAACTTCCAGATTTTGCACCTGGAATGTTCGGACATTAAATGAACAAGGGAAAGTGGCACAAGTAGCAGCAGAGATGAGGGAATATAAAATCGAGGTTCTGGGACTGTGTGAAACAAAGTGGAAGGGGGTAGACAGGAAGAAACTAATCACAGATGAATTGGTGCTGTCCTCAGGACATGAATACGGAAGTTCACACCACAGTGAAGGGGTAGCTCTTATGTTATCTAAAGAAGCACAGAAAGCACTCATTGAATGGGAAGCTGTTGGATCCAGAATAATAAAAGCTTCTTTTTAAAACAGCTAAAAAGAAAATAAATGTAAATGTCATCCAATGTTATGCACCAACTAATGACAAAGAAGAATCGGTGAAAGAAGCATTTTATACTAGATGTCATAAGATCAGAGATTACACCGATCAAATAGATAATATTCTGGTTTATAGAGATAAAATAATATAGGGATAAAATAGTGGAGTTGTGTGAAACATCATCGCCCCGCCTGCAGGTCAGTACTAACTTTTTATACCTCGTCCTTGAGACACTAACGGTAACAATTTTGAAAAGGCAAAGCTTAGCCGTTCTAAATAAGATGGACAGAAGAAACACGAGGAAGGGGAAATGAGAGAGAGAAAAATGCAACTATTGACACGCGTTGGGGTTTTGGTATTGCGAACCGAACGAAAGTGCGTGGCAATACAGTGGCATGTTTCTAAAAAGACGAGACAAAACCATACAGTCCCCCTTCGCTCGACACGTAGTCAAAATATATAACCTCTTAGATCTGCAGACTGAAATGAAAAACACATACACAGTTCGTACATCCGGCCTAAAAGTTGCAGTTTTGTGACGTATTGGCAGATGCGTTGGTTCAATTTTGAATGAGAACGCTAGTTACAGACAAATAATACGATTAACGTGGAATATTTGAAAATACAGCACGAGAAGGGGAGAAAAAGAGCATAGGTGGTAGTGTTACGAGTTCGTTGTTTACAGAAATTTGAAATTTGAACCCAAGCGGAGCATAGAAGGATAGAGAAGAAAAATTTAGATAATTTTCTTACACACTAAAAGAAAGGACAGTTGACAAATACAATGACATTAATGGTTAAATAGAAGATTAAGGTGTTAATGTATCTTACCGAAGATATAAAAATATGTTATTTGAATAAATAAAGGGAAAAACAAAAATAGTAAATATAATAAAGGAAAGAATAAAAATATAACTACTGTGTGACAGACAGCAGCCTGATCAATAATTACTTTTCAGAATTTGAAACACTTAGTAAATAACCGAGATATTGGTAGAAGACAGATAGACGAACAGACGTATATCTCTCTCAGCTTGCCACATATTGGGAGAGGGGGAGGGAATCCCAAGTTTGAAAGTTGAAGTTTCAATTTGAAAAAGGACGCAAGAGGCATAATAGTCCCTGATTGGCTGGAGTCTAATAGACTAACAGTAGTTATAAAAATAATTTGAAATTGGCGTTAGGTTCCACTTGTAAAATATATTTCCTACACTACTGTTGTGTTAAAGGCAAGAATTTCAGTACGATTTTGCCTTTGCTGATCTGCACCAGCAAGCGATCTGGAAGTGACCATATTATCGCTAATTAAACTAATTAGTAATAATATTTCATTGATGCGGGTTTCATCTCTGAATCAAAGTGCGCCATTGGTCAACATATACCTGTATCGTACATCTGCACCGGAAGAATTGAGGCAGTATTGTCTGTTTGCCTCACTGTTGAGAATTCCAGGGCAGTATCCTGACTTGGCAGTTTGAAGCTGTTAGCTTGGACTGAAACCATCTTCTTGTATTCCAGCAACTACACAAAAAAGAATTCGTCCACGGGCACGCGATACCTCAGATTAACCACTCTCTTTTCCAAATGTGTATTTCCTAGTTCAGAATATGATGAACACAGACGTTCTTCCCATTATTACCCGTTCATAGGATCAAGATTTAATTGACACTTTTCAAGAGTGACATTTTTATAGTTGTGAATAATAACAGACTCATTTATAGTTTGAATTAATTGTTGTAAATACATTTCAATATCACCATGAGTTTTCAGTACTCCGGTATCCAAAAAAGACCTGGGATACCGGAAAATAAATTGTAAAAAAAAAAAGATTTAACGTTTAAACTTTAACAGTGACTTGTTTCATTATTGTTCATTAATTTATAAGTGTAGTGTTGTCATTTCATTACATTACATCGCATATACCCTATGGTACATCTAGCTAGACAACACTCACACACCATTACACTTAACTAGGAGAAAATATATGACAGGTTGAGGTCATAAGGTGGTAGTAGACAGGTTCCTTGAGAACATATTCATAAATAACTAACCTCAGGGGCTTGCACAGCTGACCTCACATCTGTTACAAATAATATCTATTTCTTTAACATCAAAACCCACCACATATATTGGGTCGCTCGCTCCGGGATTTGTAAAAATATAAAATTAAAAATAATTGGAGAGTTGGTTTGAAGTATCATTGCCCATTGTCTTGTGTTTAGTTAGAGGTTGGTTAAATATTTTCAGTTAGTTTGATAACATTGGATATTATTAACTATAAGATGGCATATTTGGCCAAATTCAGATCGGCTGCTGTGCAGGCTGCAAAGGAAATGGGGATGGAAGGTCAAGGTCTGATTGCTTATGTAACAGCTGAAGTGGATAAATTTATTGAAAGAGAACGAGAAGATGCTAGGGAGGCTAAGAAATTAGTAGATGCTAGGGAAGCTAAGAAATTAGAGGCTGATAGATTAGCGGAGGAGAAAATAATTTTTTTAGAAGATGCTAGGGAACTTAAGAAATTAGAGGCTGATAAGGAGGCTGAGATCAAGAGGCTGCAGTTGGAGGAGAAGAAACTGGAAGCTGAAAAAGAGGAAAAAAGATTACAGCTTGAGGCTGAGGCAAAGAAAGAAGAAAAGAGATTGGAGGCTGAGAGGGAGAAAGAAGAAAGGAGATTGGAGACTGAGAGAGAAGATAAAAGACTCCAAAGGGAACATGAGTTACGACTAAGGGAGTTGGAGTTACAAGGCCATGCTTCTGAAAATGGAAATAGCCCATCCACTTCCGACTCTGCTGCAAGCCAGGTTGCCTCTAACTCAGCCATGGGGTTTCATTTAGACCCATTTGTGGAGAAAGATGATGATATCGAATCTTTCTTAAGTAGATTCGGGAGACTAGCTACCATGTATGGGTTAGAAAAAGAAAGATGGAGTCTGAAGGTATCCCAGGGGCTTAGGGGATCCTCGTATGAGGTATTCGCCAAGCTGAGCAAAGATGACCAAGACGACTATGACATTCTTAAGCAGGCTCTTCTAGTTAGGTATGAGAAGAATAGCGAATTTTATAGGAAAAAATTTAGGAATGCCAATCTGCTGACTGGGGAGACTTATCACCAGTTCTCTGCACGCCTGGAGACATACCTGGAGAAGTGGACTGCTCTGGGGAAAACCCAAGATTTAAGGGAAATGATTATGGTGGAGCAGGTGCGAGAGTCCATGGCTCCAGACCTGAGAAAATTTCTCACGGAACAGGGTGCTGAGAGACTGGGGGAGATTTTAAATGTGACGGAAAGATATCTGGCAGCCCAGTCAGAGTTGGCTGGAATGAAGAAGAAGCAAGTAGATCATAATAAACCACCTCCAGACCAAGATGAATATTATAATTATAATAGGAAAAAATACAATAAAGGTAGACCCAACTATGATAGGCCAAGGTATGACCAACGTGACGGGAACCCGCAATTCAATGAAAGAAAACATTTCAACCCAGAAAGGAAATGGTGCCAAATTTGTAGGATAAATAATCATACTACTAGTGAATGTGGAAAAGCCCAGGCAAAGGACAAATAATTAAAACCTTGCTTTGGCAAATTGCCAACAAGCCATACACACCCTAAGAAAAGGCAATTCTATTTGAAGGAGGGACTGCTCTACCGGAAAGCTAGAGCAGGATCAAAAGAATATGGACAGTTGGTATTTCCAACTTCCTCAGGGAAAAAGTGATGGCACAAGCACATTGTTGCGAGTAGATCTCATGGAGGGGAAGTAATCTTTAGAATGTTTTTTTGGACAAGTTAAATTTTGGGTTGCGGCGCTTGAATGCTCGATTAAGCTGATGCTTGTTTGACTTTATGATAGAAATATCTTCTCCTATTTTTGAGTGACAGAGTACAGAAAAGCGTGGTGAACGCTGTTTATCTCAAATGTTGAGATGTGTTTATTCTGTACTGTTTTGAGCTGTATGTGAATAGCTCGCGGCTAGTCTGCATGTATTATTGAGAGCTGTGTTCAAAACAGCCGAGTCTCGTGACGAGTTTTTTGGCGGGACTAGTGTGTGATCCCAGGGAAATCGAGTTTTGGGCGTTGACCGAGTTGGTCCAGTCTCTGTGTTTTCCAAGTGTATGCCTGCACAGTGCTTAAGAAAATGTCGACTTATGTTTTGCTGCGTGTACAGCCTATTAGATAAACTGCAGTAAAGATTGGTGTAGGCCAAGATTTGTGTAGGCCAAGATTGGTGTAGGCCATAGAGATTTGGTGAGTACTGTATAGGCCATATTATTGAAGATTATTATAGCTGCCGTGTGATGTAGGCTTTGTTCAGTAGTGGAGTACTGTATAAGCCATATTATGAAGATTAATATAGCTGCCGTGTGATGGAGGCTTTGTTGAGTAGTGGAGTACTGTATAGGCCATATTATGAAGATTATTATAGCTGCCGTGTGATGCAGGCTTTGTTGAGTAGTGGAGTACTGTATAGGCCATATTATGAAGATTATTATAGCTGCCGTGTGATGCAGGCTTTGTTGAGTAGTGGAGTACTGTATAGGCCATTGTTGCGGTCATTTTTGATGGAGTTTCAAACATCGATCTATTGGTTGTAGGTTTTTCACCCTGGTCAAAGTTTAGTAACTATGTCTTGACTTTGCTGTGTCAGGTTGATTAGGGGTTATCTCCCTTGTTTGTTAATTCATTGTGTTTGACCTTTTGGGTCAAAGGTAATACAGTTCTGGGCTATATGCGATGCGCAGTGGAGAGCGCGAAATTAGACTTCCGTCTTGTTGAGTTGCTATCTGGCTTCTGTAGGACGATGTATGTCCATTGTATTCTGGGGAAGGAAAATCTTCGAAGTGACTGCGTTGGCAGTTTTCCTCCCAGTGATTTTCTGTGCGTCAGGAAGGACGACAGTGTTATTATTGTGTTCTGAGAATTCGTTTCAAGGTAACACCGACTTTGCCATTATTATGTATTCGGTGACATAATTTGGTAAAGGCTTACCTAGCTGTGAGAACAGTTCACGATTCCTGTAAAGCAGAACTTATATTTGTGCTCAAGGTAGCTATTCAAGACTATTTGTCTTATATGATCAGGAGTCCAGTGATGAAGTTATATATGGTGGAAACCGCAGGTTGGCGGTATATCTACACAAACATTAAAGCATGATTCGTGCAACCTGCTTAATGAAGAATGCACAGCTGACGTCATCGTCAGGTCTGTGTAATGGCAACTATTCTACCGCATGTACCGACATGATTGGCGTGTTATGCCAAGGTGTACGACGGCCCTGGTAATAGGATTACTTGAGTGAAGGGATCATCTTTTGTATGACGGAGTTATTAAGGTATCTGACGCGTTCAGTCAGAGATACCAAAAGCGGCATTATGAACAGTACATGAAAAGAACATAACACTATTGACATGCATACATATATGAATGTTCACCAGCCAGAATGACTGATATGTACCAATGGAACGATCAAGGTTGACAGCTATAAATAACACACATCGGTAGTACTCTACATTTCCAAGTTTTGGCTACACAGGACAGCAGAATTAGGTCATTGACTGTTGACCCACATAAACAGTGTTGGCATCTAAGCAATATTGCTACGTGGACCACAGCTGCACACAAGTCGATTCGTTTTGTAAACAGTACCGCTGGTTGTTTACACGTTACAGCTGCACACAAGTCAAGTCCTTTTGTAAACAGTACCGCTGGTTGTTTACCGTTTCAGGCAACAGACTTTTCAACATCTGAACATTCAAGTCATATAGTTCTAGGTCAAATTTTTGTGTGAACAGTACCGTCTACGAACTTTTGGTCAAGTCTCAACTATTCATCGAGAAGGTCATAGTGACATTATGTTCCTGGAGACCACTACATGTTATTGTGGATCGAACAATCATTGCGCGCTTGACATTATACTCCAGTGTTGACAAAGAACAAGAGAGTTACTATATTGTAATTTGTAACTAAAATTTGTTTGCAACACATTCCATTATATGCAATGTTATATGTTATTTGTAATATTGTGGTGTATTTTTTCTGTTGTTTTCAGCGGGCCGGTTGGGTAGGTGACTCTTTGTAGATCATACCACGTCATAGAGGTATCTACTGAGAGCGTGTCGTTAGGGACTGCAAATTTCCTTAATTGGGATTTGCTAGCGACAATTGTTGCTGTTTACGTTTAGCTGTGACGACATGAGTTAGTGTTGTTTTCGTTATTTTTCCATTCTTTGATTTTCGATTTGTTTTGTTTGTATCTGTTCGTCTCTCCTTCCTTCCGTTTATTTCTTTACACCTTTTTGTTTATAACAGTGTTCCATTTGTCTTGTTTACTTTTCGCAGTCATCTTTACACATTTTTGTAACATTTTCCTTAGTTTCGCTGTATTGTTTATTTGACTTCTGCGAACGTTTTCGGTTGTTGTTCTGTATCCTTGTCTTTGTATTTATTATTGTCATACACAGTCTACATACATATACTTGGTCATGTATTATTATTGTCATTATTAATATGATACACTATTCATATTGAGAGTATTGATAGAATATTATTATAAAGAAATAAGGTAACCATACAAAGTCTTTAACAAAGACTTGTCTCTCGAAGAGAGTGAAATAAACTGAACTGAGTATACAAGTCTAACATTGAAGACTTGTCTCCCATTAAAGTGGGATAAGATAATTTAATTAATTTTTCAGGTTACTGATCTCATTAGATAGAATGTCATTGAACAAGGGAAAGTCCTTGGGAAGACAGGTGACAAGTTAGAAGAATTTGCAACTGCTCAATACGCCATAGCATTGAAGTCAGAAGAAAAGAGACAAAAAGAGGAAAATAAATTGAAAGCGGAAGCTGAACAAAAGAAGATAGATGCTGAGAATTTAAGATTGCAGATGCAAGCTGAACAAACGAAGATAGATGCTGAGAATTTAAGGTTGCAAATGCAAGCTGATGAAAGAAAATTCCAGATGGAAATGGAAAAACAAAAAAATGCTGCAGAGGAAAGAAAATTTCAAGCTGCTGCAGAGGAAAGGAAACTTCAAGCTGCTGCAGAGGAAAGAAAACTTCAAGCTGCTGCAGAGGAAAGAAAACTTCAAGCTGCTGCAGAGGAAAGAAAACTTCAAGCCGAAGAAAGGAAACAGAAAATGGAACATGAGGAAAGACTCGCGACTTTGGAATTAGAGAAATTGAAAGTAACAAATATGGGGGCTCATCAAGTAACTTCGGATACAACAAAGGAGAGGTCTAGTAAGATCAAATTGCCTCATTTCAATCCTTTAAAGGACGATATAACTGATTATCTTGATAGATTAGAATTTTTATGTGGTACGCATAAGATAAAAAAGGAAAACTATGTTGAACAACTGATGGAATTTTTTACAGGTGAAACTGTGACTACTCTTTAGAAGAGCATAATAGAACTAATTATGATGTTGTCAGAGCAGCATTATTAAAAAAATATCAACTAAAAGAAGAAGATTATCGTCTTTGTTTTAGAACAATGTTGCCAGAAAATGGAGTAGATTTCTCTGATTTAATTACAAAAATACGTCGTACATTTACACGATGGGTTGAGTTGTCTCAAACTGAGAAAACATATGAAGGTCTAATGGACTTATTACTTAGAGATAAAGTTTTGTCATCTGTTAATGATTCTTTCCTTGCATTTCTTCATGAGCGTAAGCCTAAAAACTTAAAAGACATGGAGGAATACTGTTGTCAGTATGCCACCGCGCATCCCCATGCTACAGTTAGCAATTCTAAAGTGAAAGAAGGGTTGCCAGTTGCTTCAGCAGCACCATATGGCCTTAATTTCAATAAGAAATTTCAGGGTGCCCAACAAAACTGGAATAGGAAAAGTAATTAGAATTACACTCATGAGCAGAGTAATCCAACATTATGATGGTTCTTCTTTTAAGAACTGGAGACGAGATGTGAGTTCTCGTAATTTTGGTGGTAATAATTTTAGATACTTTCGCAAAGGTTATCACAATAAAAACTACCCAAGCTTTTCTGCTCGGGATAACCATTCTCGACGTCAAGAATATGACGATTCAAACCGGAATGATAATTACAATAGACAATATGATAACAATTACAGGGGAAATGATAATCGCGGTAGACCTAGATATAACAAAAGAAAAGCTTACCAACAGGCAAACTCTGCACAACAAGAGTTTAATGGAGCCTATAATTAAGTAAATGATATTGGGAACTCTAATGCTATCACTGGTTGTGCTTTCGATTTTGGGAGAGCAACTGAATGCCCCCAATGCTCAACATTGTTCGAGCCATCGTCTGTATCTACCGTAATTTGTGGTCACCCTCTTCCCGCTCTTCCTGCTACAGTTGTGCATGATGGGAGAGGATCTCTCATCTTGCATAAAGGTCTAGTGAATGATAGGCTAGTCTCAGTGCTTTTTGATTCTGGTTGCACTACTGTCGGGGTTAGGCAGTCTCTGATAGATCCTCGCTGTTACTCGGGAAAGGTGGTCAAATGTGTTACATTTGGTGGTACCATGGAAAAATATCCTACTGCTATCATTAGCATTGATACTCCTTTCTTTGCAGGAGATGTCCACGCGTGTCTTCTTCCTAATCCTATTTCGGATCTTATAATCGGTCGTATTCATGGGGTTAAGGAATGCACCCCGCAACAAATTTATATGTGGGAGGAACAAAATATCCAAGCGGTCAATGCAGTGGTAACAAGAGCCCAAGCTCTTATCCCTCCAACTTCATCTGATGATAGTAATGGAGTTGATAACCAAGATGATCACTTGGTGATTTCGCATGACACGTTTGTTAAACGACAAGAAGAGGATCCTTCTTTAAAGAAATTCTTCCTTCTCGCAAAGAAAGGTGATCCTAATCAGAATACGAATGACAGATCGTATATCACTATGAAGAATGGTATATTGGTACGAATGGTACAACACTCGGACAAGTCTATGCATTCGCAAATTCTTGTGCCTAAGTGTATGAGAGCCTTAATTCTTCAACATGCACACGATTCTCAGTGTGCTGAACATATGGTTTTTTCCAGAACTAAGACTAGAGTCCTTGCGTCTTTCTTTTGGCCATTCGTGAACAAAGACATACGAATTTATTGCCGATCTTGCAAAATTTGCCAAGAGGTCAAGTCTAGAGGTCCAAGACATGCTGCACCTATTCAGGCCGCAGATATTCCTATTCGGCCGTTTCAGAAAATGGCAATAGACATTATTGGGCCCGTTTTAAGATTAAGTCAGCCAGAGGACATCAATTTATCCTTACTTGCGTTGACATGTGCACTCGTTGGCCAGAGGCTATTCCTCTTAAAAGCATATCAACTGTCGATATCGCAGATGCTCCTTGGCTCATATTTTCTCGGCTGGGATTTCCCGGAGAAATACTATCAGACCACGGCACTCAATTGATATCGGACACTATGTCTCAGGTGATGGCTACTCTGGACATTAAGAGGTCTCTCAGTAGTATTTATCATCCAATGTCCAATGGATTGGTTGAACGTCTTAATAGGACACTAAAGAACTTACTAGGCAAGATAACGGAGGATCATCCTAATGATTGGGACAGGGTCCTACCTGCAGCTCTCTTTGCTTATAGAGAGGTTCCCAACGAGCATACAGGATTTTCTCCCTTTGAACTTGTCTTTGGCGCGCAACCGCGCGGTCCTATGTCCTTGCTACACGATCTGATCACTGCCGATAATATTGACGATGATACACAATCGTCATATGAATATGTCATTGCTCTTAGGGAGAAAATTATCGAATCATGCAGGTTAGCTACTTCATCATCAGAATTCGCTAAAGAAAAGGCTAGGCGATTCGCTAATAAGAAAAGACGCCTACGTCAACTTTGTCCTGGAGACAAAGCGTTTGTCTTACTTCCCACGAGGGAAAACAGACTTCTCATTTCTTGGAAAGGTCCATACACTATAGTCTCTAAAATTTCGGATGTCGACTATATTGTCGATGTTGATGGAAGGCATAAAACCTTCCATATAAATATGCTTACTGAATTTATTGAACGACCAGAATATTTACAGCCTATTTTCCAGGCGACGGACGATTCTCGAGTCCAACATGGCCATATCTCATCCCTGTCTGTTATACAGGATGAGGAAACTACTTTTTCTGACGTTAACTTACCTCTTCCCGTGATTCCACTTAATTCTACGGAATCATGGAAAAACGTTACCGTCTCTTCGAACTTGTCTTTTGAGGAGCAACGTCAAGTATCCTCTACGCTACAATCATTTCAGGATGTCCTTACCGACATTCCTGGAGACACACATGTCATTGAACATGACATCATACTTACTGATCGTAATCCGATCAGAGTAAGACCATACCCAATACCTATTCATTTTCAAGCACAAGTCGAGAAAGAATTGGATGAAATGATTCAATTGAAAATAATTGAACCATCCACTTCAGCTTATTCTTCGTCGATGGTTATTGTTCGAAAGAAAGACAATAACATACGTCTTTGCGTTGATTATCGCAAATTAAATCAAGTTACGAAGTTCGATGCTGAACCTATGCCTTTATTAGATGATCTACTTATTAGACTTTCTAAAGCTAAATTCTTTACTAAACTAGACTTGTCGAAAGGTTATTGGCAAGTCCCATTGACGGAACACGCCAAACCTCTCACTGCTTTTTCAACACCTAGGGGTTTATTTCAGTGAAATTTTATGCCTTTCGTGCTTATGAACGCCCCAGCAACTTTCGTGCGCATGATGCGACGAATTCTATCGTATCGTACAGATGTCATCGCATATTTGGACGACATCTGTCTGTTCAGTGATACTTGGGAAGAACACTATTCGGGTGTAAACGAGTTACTATCTACTCTACGCGAGCATAAGTTAACAGCAAAACCCTCTAAAGCCTTTGTTGGGTTTAGTGAAATCTCTTTCCTAGGTCATCGGGTTGGTCATGGTCTGTTGAAGACAGAGGACCAAAACATTTCCAAGATATTAAATATCTTGGTTCCGAAGTCAAAAAAGCAAGTACATAGTCTCTTGGGATTAATACAATTCTATGGAAGATTCAATGATAATCTATCCTCCATTATGGCACCACTTTCAACGTTGTTGAAAAAAGGTTCTCCTAATATGGTACGTTGGTCCCAAGAATGCCAATCGTCATTGGATCAGGTTAAGAATTTATTCTCATCTCATCCTATCTTAAGACTTCCAACGATTGATAAGACTTTTGTCCTTCCTAGTGATGCCTCTTCCGCTGGGATTAGAGCGGCACTAATGCAGGAGTATTCAGGAACTCTGCATCCTGTAATGTATATTTCTAGGAAGCTGAATGCGGCAGAAAGGAATTACTCGGTTTTAGACCGTGAATTGTTGGCCATGGTTTGGTCCATTCATAAGCTACAAAGATTCCTTCTGGGCGCGCATTTCATTATGGAAACCGACCAAAAAGCTCTTACAGCTATGCAAACTAAAGATTTGAAGAGCTCGAGATCTACTCGTTATGCTATTGCTCTTCAACCTTTTCATTTTACGGTGCGAGCTATCCGTGGTTCGGATAATGTGATGGCAGACGTATTGTCTAGATGCCCACATGATTCCATTTAAATCTTATGTCCTAGATCTCCTGATACACTTCAAGATTTATGTCTGTTCTTAATATTAAAATATATATTAACACAATTGTGTCACTAGTTGAATGATGCATATGACTTTAATAAATTTGATTATGTCCATCCATGATATATATCCATTAGATATGCTGATTTTATAGTATTGTAGTTCATCATATTTGTATATTGTTGTAATGATAGTATTTGACAATTTTTGATATCTATGATTGGTATTGCCAGCAACTTAGGTTTCTTTAGTGGTACCTCCTGAGTTTGTTTGGCTTAGAGGAAATATTTTCTCTTGTGATGGGGGATGATTTTTACTCTCTCCAGACGCTTTATTTATGCGTCTATTGTACCTGATATTAGGTTCATTCTTTCATGAGCACATAATTGATGCTTGTGCTATCTTGCTCATGGATATATTGTTTTTTTAAATGTGTCTGTTGCTGTCATTTTTGACGCAGTCATCTGTCAAGTTATTTGCTTATGTTTTTATCATAAGAATAATTGTGTCTTTACCTGCGATGTCAGGTTGATTAGGGGTTGTCTTCCCTTGTTTATTCATTCATTGTGTTTGACCTTTAGGGTCAAAGGTAGACAGTTCTGGCGTATGCCCATGGGCAGGGTTTTTTAAGCGGGAGTTGAGTTAGACTTCCGGCAAGCCGTGAAGTGTCCTGGTTTCTGAAGGGACCAAGAGTCCATTGTGTTTTTTCGGGAAAATCTTCGAAGTGACTGCGATGGCAGTTTTCCCTAGTGAATCTCTGTGCGTTGGAATGACAGCAGAGTTCCTTATTATGTTCTGTGGATTCGGTTACAGGTAATACCGACTTTTTCCATTACTGTGCTTTCGGTGGCAGAACATGTTAGAAGATTGCCTAGTCTGTGAACTGCAGCTCACCGATCATCCATTTCAGAACTTACATGTTGTGCTCAAGGTAGCCATCCAAGACTATTAGTCTTCATACCATCCAGAAATCCAGTGACGAAGATATATTGTGGGAGCCGCAGATTGGCGGCATATTTATGTCTACAATAAGCATTACTGCAGGGTTGATGGTAACCTGCTTATCAGAAGTACACAGCCGACGTCAGAACGAGGACTGTGTTTTCGGCTAATGTACTACAGCCTAATACAGTGCAATTGGCGGGGAATGCCAAGTTGCACCTATGTGTCAAAGTGATTAAGGTATCTGACGCGTTTAGTCAGTGATACCAGGGCGACGCCACGAACTGTCATTATTGAAGAACATTGTATTGACCATGCACGAATATTCAAATGTTTACCAGCTTGTTGAATGCCTAATGTATACCTATCGATTTCCGGTCAGCATGACCTTGTTACACTGACTGTTCCTGTTGATACCATGTGTGTTCTCGTCAATAAATGTTTTGAAACGTGCCTGCAGTGTCCAAGCATCCTTGACTACTGCATGTGAGTGTATGGGATGCAGGGTCTACATATATACGAGCCTAAACACATTCGCGCCTTCATTCGCACCCACACTCAGTTCATCATACGCTCGCACTACACACCTAACAACATGTATACTGTCTTGGGCCAGTGATCACCTCAACAAGAGAAAAAGACAGTTACATTTCTGGTGGACCAGATCTGTGGGTTTAAAAAGAACAGAGCGAGCAATTAACATTATTGGTGACATTAATGGATCCAGAAATTTACATTTCTGGTTGACCAGCTGATGGGGCTATATAAATCATCCTATACAGCACTCCAGCCTTAAACAGACACCCCACTAGGCTATTTACAGTTGCTGTTGCATGTATGATGTCTCCAGTGTTGTCTAGAAATTTACAAGAAGGACAAGTACACATTACATTTCTGATCTGTGGGTCTAGGCTACACACTGGACAGCTGTAACACACATCGCTAATTCTACACTTGCAAGTTTTGGCTACAACAGGACAGAAATAGGTCATCAACTGTTGACCCAGATAAACAGTGCTAGCATTTATGTTATAATGCTGCTTGAACAACAACAGGACAAATACTGAAGTTGGCATCGAGGCGTTTGCTACGTGGACCATAGCTGCATAGAAGGCGAGTCCCTATTGTGAACAGTACTGCTGGTTGTTACACGTTGCAGTCAACAACAGACTTTTCTATGTCCGAGCATTCAAGTTACATTGTTCGAGGTCAAGTGTTTGTAAACAGTACGTGGAAATTGTAAACATTCAATGTGCAAGTCCTAAGTCGAGAAGGTCATAGTAACTTTTGTTCGTGAATACCACTTTATGCTACAGTGGATTTGACATTCAGTGCGCGCTTGACATTTTGTTTCTGTGTTCGCAAGGAGCAAGAAATTTACTTTAGTTTCAGCTGTGACTGAACTTGTTCTGCAACACATTGAAATACTGATTGCTATATATATATATATATATATGTTTATGTTACTTCTACTGTTTTTGTGTATTTTTCTTGTGTTTTTCTGCGGGTTTTCGGTTGGTGGGTCTTACAGTAAATATGCCACTTAATCGAGGGTTACTGTAAGCGTTCTGTAGGGATTGCAATTTTCTTAATTGAAATTTGCTAGCGACTTTTGTTGCTATTTTTTTTTTTAGCTGTGACGACATGAGTTAGTGTTGTTTTCGTTATTTTTCCGTTCTTTGATTTTCGATTAGTTTTGTTTGTATCTGTTCTTCTCTCATTCCTTCCGTTAATTTCTTTTCACCTTATTGTTTATAACAGTGTTGCCATTTGTCTTGTTTATTTTTCGCGGTCATCATTACACATTTGTGTAACATTTTCTTTACTTTTTGCTGTATTGTTTATTTGACTTCCGCGAACGTTTTCGGTCATTGTTCTGTATCTTTGTCTTTGTATTTTTGATTGTACTACATTATTGTCATACACAGTCTACATACATATACTTGGTCATGTATTATTATTATTATTGATAAGGTACACTCTTCATATAGAGATTGTTAATAAAATATTATTATATAAGATATTTATACAAGTTCCTTGATTCTTCTTCTTCTTTCGTTCGCTTGAAATATATTGTCTATATCTGCAATGTTGTTTAAGTTCCTTGATAAAAGACTTGTTATCCACAAAGATTGAGACAAGGTGAAATACATATTCAAGTTCTTTATAAAAAAGACTTGTGCCCATAGTGAGTGGGATATAAAGGAATTATTTTCCACAGGTACTCAAGTGATTTTTTGTTACATTATAAACAAGAGGACCATACAAGGTCTTTGTCTAAGACTAAGAGAGTGAAATAAAGTGAAGTGAGTATACAAGTCTAGCATTTCAGACTTGTCTCCCATTGAAGTGGGATAAGGTAATTGTTGAATTTTTCAGGTTACTGATCTCTTTAGACAGAATGTCTAATTTGGATTTCTTCATCCAGCAAGGGTTAACCCTTGGTAAGTCTGGTAAAGAATTGGAAGAATATTCATCTGCTCAATTCGCCATTGCATTAAAGTCAGATGAAAAGAAACAAAAAGAGGAAATTAAATTGAAAGCAGAAGCTGAACAAAGGAGAACAGAAGCTGAACTAAAGAAGCTAGATGCTGAGAATAGAAGATTAGAACTTGAAGAGAAAAGGTATCAAAGAGAAGCTGCTGCTGAGGAGAGAAAAGCTCAAGCTGCTGCTGAGGAGAGAAAAGCCCAAGCTGATGAAAGAAAATTCCAGATGGAAATGGAAGACAAAAAACTTCAAGCTGCTGCAGAGGAGAAAAAACTACAAGCTGCTGCAGAGGAGAGAAAACTTCAAGCTGCTGCTGAGGCTGAAATTAGAAAAATGGAACATGAGGAAAGAAAACAGAAGATGAAACTTGATGAAAGACTCGCAACTTTGGAGTTAGAGAAATTGAAATTGGCGAGTACGGGTGCTCAGCAAACAACTTCGAGTACGACAAAGGAGTTTGTTAATAGGATTAAACTGCCTCATTTCAATCCTTTAAAGGATGACGTAGCAGATTATCTAGATAGATTCCAATTTTTATGCGATACGCATAACATAAAAAAGGAAAAATATGTTGAACAACTGATGGAATTTTTTACAGGTGACACAGTGACTACTCTTATGACAATAGACGAACATGACAGGACTAATTATGATGTTGTCAGAGCAGCATTGCTAAAAAATACCAACTAAAAGAAGAAGACTATCGTCTTCGTTTTAGGACAATGTTGCCAGAAAATGGAGTAGATTTCTCTGATTTTGTTACAAAAATACGTCGTACATTTACACGATGGGTTGAGTTGTCTCAGACTGAGAAAACATATGAAGGTCTAATGGACTTATTATTGCGAGATAAGGTTTTGTCATCTGTTAATGATTCTTTTCTTGCATTCCTTCATGAGCGTAAGCCTAAAAACTTAAAAGATATGGAGGAATACTGTTGTCAGTATGCCACCGCGCATCCCCATGCTACATTTAGCAATTCTAAAGTGAAAGAAGGGTTGCCAGCTGCTTCGGCAACACCATATGGCCCTAATTTCAAAAAAAAATTTCAGGGTGCTCAACAAAACTGGAATAGGGTAAGTAATCAGAATTACACTCAGAAGCGGAGTAATCCAACACATGATGGTTCTTCGTCTATGAATTGGAGACAAGATGGTAGTTCTCGTAATTTTAGTGGTAATAATTTGAGACACTTTCGCAAAGGCTATCCAAATAATAACTATTCGAACTTTCGAGGTAATCATTCTCGACGTCAAGATTATGACGATGGTGAATTTAGAAACCGGGATTCAAACCGGAATGATGATTACAATAGGCAATATGATAACAATTACAGGGGAAATGATAGTCGAAATAATTACAGGGGAAATGATAATCGAGGCATACCTAGATTTAACAAAAAAAGACAGACCTTTCCAACAGGCAAACTCTGCACAACAAGAGTTTGATGGAGCCTGTAATACAGTAAATGATAGTGGTAACCCTAGGGCTATCACTGGTTGTGCTTTCGATTTTGGGAGAGCAACTGAATGCCCCCAATGCTTAACATTGTTCGACTCATCGACTGTATCTACTCTAAGTTGTGGTCACCCTCTTCCTGCTCTACCTGCTACAGTTGCGCATGATGGGAGAGGATCTCTCATCTTACATAAAGGTCTAATAAATGATAGGCTAGTCTCCGTACTTTTCGATTCGGGATGTACTACCGTCGGGGTTAGGGAGTCTCTGATAGATCCTTGCTGTGCCACTGGAAACACAATCAAATGTGTTACATTTGGTGGTACTATGGAAAGTTATCCTACTGCTATTATTAGGATTGACACTCCCTTCTTCACAGGAGATGTCCATGCATGTCTTCTTCCTAATCCTATTGCGGATCTTATAATCGGTCGTATTCATGGGGTTAAGGAATGCACCCCGCAACAAATTTCTAGTTGGGAGAAAAAAAACATTCAAACGGTCAATGCAGTGGTGACAAGAGCTCAAGCTCTTAATCCCCCAACTTCATCGGATAATAGTAATGAAGTTGATAGCCAAGACGAGCACTTGGTGATTTCCCATGACTCGTTTGTTAAACGTCAAGAAGAGGATCCTTCTTTGAAGAAATTCTTCATTCTTGCAAAGAAAGGGGATCCCAATCAAAAACCTGATCACAAATCGTATATTACTATGAAGAATGGTATATTGGTACGGATGGTACAACACTCGGACAAGTCTATGCACTCGCAAATTCTTGTGCCTAAGTGTATGAGAGCCTTAATTCTTCAGCATGCACACGATTCTCAGTGTGCTGGACACATGGGGTTTTCCAGAACTAAAACTAGAGTCCTTGCGTCCTTCTTTTGGCCATTCGTGAATAAAGACATCCGAATTTATTGCCGATCTTGCAAAATTTGTCAAGAGGTCAAGTCTAGAGGTCCGAGACATGCTGCTCCTATTCAGGCTGCAGATATTCCGATTCGGCCGTTTCAGAAAATGGCTATAGACATCATTGGTCCGTTCAAGATTAAGTCAGCCAGAGGACACAATTTATCCTCACTTGCGTGGACATGTGCACGCGTTGGCCAGAGGCTATTCCTCTGAAGAGCATATCAACTGTCGATATCGCTGATGCTCTTTGGCTCATATTTTCTCGTCTGGGATTCCCCGGAGAAATACTGTCGGACCACGGCACTCAGTTAATTTCGGACGTTATGTCTCAGGTAATGGCTACGCTAGACATTAAAAGGTCTCTCAGTAGTATTTATCATCCAATGTCCAATGGATTGGTAGAACGTCTTAACAGGACACTAAAGAACTTACTTGGCAAGATAACGGAGGATCATCTTGAAGATTGGGATAGGGTTTTACTCGCAGTCCTCTTTGCCTATAGAGAAGTTCCCAACGAGCATACATGGTTTTCTCCTTTCGAACTTGTCTTTGGTGCGCAACCGCGCGGTCCGATGTCCTTGTTACACGATTTGATAACTTCTGATAATATTGACGATGATACACAATCGTCGTATGAATATGTCATTGCTCTTAGAGAAAAGATTATCGAATCGTGCAGGTTAGCAACTTCATCTTCCGAATTTGCGAAAGAAAAAGCTAGGCAATTTGCTAACAAGAAAAGACGCCTACGTCAACTTTGTCCTGGAGACAAAGCATATGTCTTACTTCCCTCAAGAGAGAATAGACTTCTCATTTCATGGAAAGGTCCATACACTATAGTCTCCAAAATTTCCGATGTCGACTATATTGTCGATGTGGATGGAAGGCATAAAACCTTCCATATAAATATGCTAACAGAGTTTATTGAACGTCCAGACTATTTGCAGCCTATTTTCCAGGCGATGGACGACTCTCCAGTCCAACATGGTCACATCTCATCCCTGTCCGTTATACAGGATGAGGAAACTATTTTTTCTGACGTTAACTTACCTCTTCCTGCGATTCCACTTAATTCTACCGTCTCTTCGAACTTGTCTTTTGAGGAGCAACGTCAAGTATCCTCTACGCTACAATCATATCAGGATGTCCTTACCGACATTCCTGGACACACACATGTCATTGAACATGACATCATACTTACTGATCGTAATCCGATCAGAGTAAGACTATACCCAATACCTATTCATTTTCAAGCACAAGTCGAGAAAGAATTTGATGAAATGATTCAACTGCAAATAATTGAACCATCCACTTCAGCTTATTCTTCGTCGATAGTTATTGTTCGAAAGAAAGACAATAACATACGTCTTTGCGTTGACTATCGCAAATTAAATCAAGTTACGAAGGTCGATGCTGAACCTATGCCATTATTAGATGATCTACTTATTAGACTTTCTAAAGCTAAATTCTTTACTAAACTAGACTTGTCGAAAGGTTATTGGCAAGTCCCACTGACGGAACACGCCAAACCTCTCACTGCTTTTTCGACACCTAGGGGTCTGTTTCAATGGAATTTTATGCCTTTCGGGCTTATGAACGCCCCAGCGACTTTCGTGCGCATGATGCGACGATTTCTATCAGATCGTGCAGATGTCATCGCATATTTAGACGACATCTGCCTTTTCAGCGATACTTGGGAAGAACACTATTTGGGTCTAAAGGAATTGCTATCTACACTACGTGAGCATAGTTTGACTGCAAAACCCTCTAAAGCTTTTGTTGGGTTTAGTGAAATTTCCTTCCTAGGTCATCGAGTTGGTCATGGTCTGTTGAAGACAGAGGACCAAAACATTTCGAAGATATTAAATATCTCGGTTCCGAAGACAAAAAAGCAAGTGCGTAGTCTCTTGGGATTGATACAATTCTATGGAAGATTCATTGAGAATCTGTCCTCCATTATGGCACCACTTTCATCGTTATTGAAGAAAGGTTCTCCTAATATGGTGCGTTGGTCCCAGGAATGCCAATCTTCATTGGATCAGGTTAAGAATTTATTCTCATCTCATCCTATCTTAAGACTATCAACGATTGATAAGACTTTTGTTCTTCGTAGTGATGCCTCTTCCACTGGGATTGGAGCGGCACTAATGCAGGAATATTCAGGAACTCTGCATCCTGTAATGTATATTTCTAGGAAGCTGAATGCGGCAGAAAGAAATTACTCGGTTTTAGACCGTGAATTGTTGGCTATGATTTGGTCCATTCTTAAGCTACAAAGGTTCCTTCTGGGCGCGCATTTCTTTATGGAAACCGACCAAAAAGCTCTTACGGCTATGCAAAGTAAGGATTTGAAGAGCTCGAGATCTACTCGTTATGCTATTGCTCTTCAGCCTTTCCATTTCACGGTGCGAGCTATCCGTGGTTCGGATAATGTGATGGCGGACATATTGTCCAGATGCCCACATGATTCCAGTTAAATCTTGTGTCCTAGTTTTTCCTGATACACTTTCGGACTTAGGTCTGTCTTTAATATCCTAATATGTTGTAATACAAATGTATTTGGATGATGTTTAGATAATTTAACAAATTTCATTTTGTCCATCCATCAGTGATATGTTGCTAATATAGCATTGTAATTCATGACATTTGTACATTGCTATAATTATAGTATTTAGTAATGTTTGATATATGATTGGTATTGCCAGCAACTTAGGTTTCTTTAATGGTACCCCCTTAGTTTGTTTGGCTTAAAGGAAATATTTTCTCCTATGTTGGGAAATGATTTGTATCCTCTTCAGACGCTTTATTTATGCGTCTATTGTACCTGATATTATGTTCATTTTTTCATGAGCACATAAGTGATACTTGTGCAATCTTCCTCATGGACATATTTAAAAAAAAATTTCATTTTTTTTACAGGGGGGTTGTAGTAATATGTTGCTGTCATTTTTGATGGAGTCATCTGTCAAGTTATTTGCTTATGTTTTTATCATAAGAATAATTGTGTTTTTACCTGCGATGTCAGGTTGATTAGGGGTTGTCTTCCCTTGTTTATTCATTCATTGTGTTTGACCTTTAGGGTCAAAGGTAGACAGTTCTGGCGTATGCCCATGGGCAGGGTTTTTTAAGCGGGAGTTGAGTTAGACTTCCGGCAAGCCGTGAAGTTTCCTGGTTTCTGAAGGGACCAAGAGTCCATTGTGTTTTTTCGGGAAAATCTTCGAAGTGACTGCGATGGCAGTTTTCCCTAGTGAATCTCTGTGCGTTGGAATGACAGCAGAGTTCCTTATTATGTTCTGTGGATTCGGTTACAGGTAATACCGACTTTTTCCATTACTATGCTTTCGGTGGCAGAACATGTTAGAAGATTGCCTAGTCTGTGAACTGCAGCTCACCGATCATCCATTTCAGAACTTATATGTTGTGCTCAAGGTAGCCATCCAAGACTATTAGTCTTCATACCATCCAGAAATCTAGTGACAAAGATATATTGTGGGAGCCGCAGATTGGCGGCATATTTATGTCTACAATAAGCATTACTGCAGGGTTGATGGTAACCTGCTTATCAGAAGTACACAGCCGACGTCAGAACGAGGACTGTGTTTTCGGCTAATGTACTACAGCCTAATACAGTGCAATTGGCGGGGAATGCCAAGTTGCAACTATGTGTCAAAGTGATTAAGGTATCTGACGCGTTTAGTCAGTGATACCAGGGCGACGCCACGAACTGTCATTATTGAAGAACATTGTATTGACCATGCACGAATATTCAAATGTTTACCAGCTTGTTGAATGCCTAATGTATACCTATCGATTTCCGGTCAGCATGACCTTGTTACACTGACTGTTCATGTTGATACCATGTGTGTTCTCGTCAATAAATGTTTTGAAACGTGCCTGCAGTGTCCAAGCATCCTTGACTACTGCATGTGAGTGTATGGGATGCAGGGTCTACATATATACGAGCCTAAACACATTCGCGCCTTCATTCGCACCCACACTCAGTTCATCATACGCTCGCACTACACACCTAACAACATGTATACTGTCTTGGGCCAGTGATCACCTCAACAAGAGAAAAAGACAGTTACAGTGTCATTTTTTTAAACAGGGGCGGTGCAGTAATATGTTGCGGTCATTTTTGATGGAGTTTCAAACATCGATCTATTTGTTGTAGGTTTTTCACCCTGGTCAAAGTTTAGTAACTATGTCTTGACTTTGTTGTGTCAGGTTGATTAGGGGTTATCTCCCTTGTTTGTTCATTCATTGTGTTTGACCTTTTGGGTCAAAGATAATACAGTTCTGGGCTATATGTGATGCGCAGTGGAGAGCGCGAAATTAGACTTCCGTCTTGTTGAGTTGCTATCTGGCTTCTGTAGGACGATGATTGTCCATTGTATTCTGGGGAAGGAAAATCTTCGAAGTGACTGCGTTGGCAGTTTTCCTCCCAGTGATTTTCTGTGCGTCAGGAAGGACGACAGTGTTATTATTGTGTTCTGAGAATTCGTTTCAAGGTAACACCGACTTTGCCATTATTATGTATTCGGTGACATAATTTGGTAAAGGCTTACCTAGCTGTGAGAACAGTTCACGATTCCTGTAAAGCAGAACTTATATTTGTGCTCAAGGTAGCTATTCAAGACTATTTGTCTTATATGATCAGAAGTCCAGTGATGAAGTTATATATGGTGGAAACCGCAGGTTGGCTATATATCTACACAAACATTAAAGCATGATTCGTGCAACCTGCTTAATGAAGAATGCACAGCTGACGTCATCGTCAGGTCTGTGTAATGGCAACTATTCTACCGCATGTACCGACATGATTGGCGTGTTATGCCAAGGTGTACGACGGCCCTGGTAATAGGATTACTTGAGTGAAGGGATCATCTTTTGTATGACGGAGTTATTAAGGTATCTGACGCGTTCAGTCAGAGATACCAAAAGCGGCATTATGAACAGTACATGAAAAGAACATAACACTATTGACATGCATACATATATGAATGTTCACCAGCCAGAATGACTGATATGTACCAAGCGATTTCCATTGACATGATGTACATGAACTTGTTTACATTGACTGTTCCTGTGTGATTCTACATGTTAGTCCTGTCAATAAATGTATGAACCATCACAAGTAGTTCCAACCATCATTGACTGTAGTACGAGTGTGACTGGGTGTTTGTACAACTACATATGAGCCTAAACACATTCGCGTCTCTGCACACCCATGTCTCTTCATCCTCATCTGCAACACGCAGAAACAAACCAGCTAAGGAGCAAGAAAAATCAAGTAACAGCCATATTAATGAAGATTATTATATCTGCCGTATGATGCAGGCTTTGTTGTGTAGTGGAGTACTGTATAGTCCTTATTATTGAAGATTATTATAGCTGCCGTGTGATGCAGGCTTTGTTGAGTAGTGGAGTACTGTATAGGCCTTATTATTGAAGATTATTATAGCTGCCGTGTGATGCAGGCTTTGTTGAGTAGTGAATTACTGTATATGCCATATTATGAAGATTATTATAGCTGCCGTGTGATGCAGGCTTTGTTGAGTAGTGGAGTACTGTATAGGCCATATTATTGAAAATTATTATAGCTGCCGTGTGATGCAGGCTTTGTTGAGTAGTGGAGTACTGTATAGGCCATATTATGAAGATTATTATAGCTGCCGTGTGATGCAGACAGGCTTTGCTGAGTAGTTTGTGAGGTTAAGACATGTTAAGGCCATGTATTATGATCATAACTGCCGAGTGTGCAGTTCCCTTTTGAGTGCAGAGATGATTCGTGTTTTGCTGTCGAATGTGTGTCATTTATGTCATCGTGTCTGTGTTGTAACGTAATAAACAGTATCGAACTGTTCCAGTCGTTTACAACCCTTTTTTAATCCTGCATGTACTCTTATGTACGTACTGTGGTGTGCGACTGTATCTACATACATCCCGGTCAACATTCCAGACACAGTGACAGGACAGCAGCACACATATATAGAGTTAGCTTGTGTGGCGATGATATAGACCGAACCACTACACTTGCAACAGTGGGTGTATACAGATTTTAACATTTAGACTTAGCGTAGTAACAGTCTAGTATAGTAACAATGGTGGTTTTCAGACTTAACAGGATCTAACACCTACGATATTCGCGTTGATAGCCTGTGTGGCGTTGTTTCTAAGAAGGTCTTTACTTTATAATACCTACTATTGAAAGAAATACAAAATCAAACAAAGTACATTAACAGTCATTATTCAGGATTGATACCCATGTCATTCATGTTATAAGATTATTACTACGAGACCTCGACGTAGCCATAAATAGCCTGTGTGGGCGTGGCCTGAATCTCCTTTGCTTCAGAACCTCGACCTAGATTATAATCTGCCTGTGTGGCGCAATTAAGAAACCACGCACGCCTTATCCGTGGTAGTATTCAACTTTACACCAGTATCAGTTGACATCCCGTTTCATGCCTATAGACCACAACAACGTCTGCAGTGGTCACGGAAGTTCAAGTACACTTTGACAGTATTTGTACCGGCATTTATACGAGGTGGGACTGACACCTGTTCCAGTTATCACCATTTCAAGTTCAAGATGTTATGGTAAACGGTGTTGCCGTGTACCTGTTGCGCACATATTCTTTTGTGTGTCGCACAGATTACGCATACAAATGAAAAATGTATTTATTTGTCTGATAAAAATATGTTTATCTTTGAATTCACGATTTTCAGTCTAGAGGGACAGAACTCAGATTAGGCGATGTGTATTCATTTTGTGAGTTATCGGTTCTTGTATCTTTGCTGAATATCGAGTGGCGTAGAAATCTAGGTTTATAGCGATCTAGTCTTTGTTTGGTTAGAAATAGATTGTTCTTGCTTCAGAATATCTGTGACCCGAATCTATGTGTAGTTCTTGTCTAAGTAGGACGAGTATGTCTTTTATCTTAATATCTTTGTATGTCTAAGTCGAACTATATCTTTGGTGTCGAACTTGGGGTCATAGGTTGTTCGGCGGATGTGTCGCTAAGAAGGGAGGTGAGAAGGTTCCGCCCTGTTGAACCGAGATGAAGGCGGTCTGAAGATTTGTCTTGAGCTCTGTGATTCCTTTTGGGGAAAGGAGATTGTTTATCTCTATGATTGAATTATCAGAGATTCTTCCCCAGTGTTTATTCTTGACGCCAGGGAATGGCGTGCGTTATTCGCGTTATTCGCGGTTGTGTTTTTCCTGAGAAATAAGGTAAAACAGACATATTGAACCTTTCGTCATATTCAGCTAGGTCGACATGCTATCGTCTGCACAGGCGTTTGATTAGCGATGTTAAGACGACATATTTGCTTGCAGTTATATATATATATATATATATATATATATATATATATATATATATATATATACATTTTATGTCGCAACATGATTGAACAGGATATGCAGAGTCTAATTTACATATATTTATGAAAGGAACAGAGCCTATGATCATGCTTCGTCATTATCTTTGTTGTGAGCGAAAGACAAAGATGGAGCCATCTTTGGACTCCAAGTTTCAATCTTATAAAATCATCGATCGAGAACAGGAATGTCCTTAATATCAGACGATGATATCGAGATCTGCATACTATTATATGAAAACCCACTACTGGTGGTTTGACATTGTATTCATAAATTCATTTACTGAATTTTCGGCCTGAAAGACTTAGACGAGGTTCTTACAGGGAACCATGAGTAAACATTGGTTCTTAACTGACGCGATTTGTCAGTAAGGCCTGAGATTATACATATGTGCTGAAATACTGAGTGCTTGTCTACTGACATTACATTGAACTGTTATACAACATGAATGCCCAGGTGATAGTGCATTGCATTGATCAATATTATGATGATTTATGCCAACCTGTCTGATGTTTCCTGTTCCTGTGTCGTCGAAATGTGTGTCCATTAAATGCAAGAAAACGTAAACAGTAGTTCGTCTTACACTTCATTCCACGAGTGAGTGAGATTGCAATATTGTCAACTCTCAGAACATTTTCCAGCATTCGCGTACTGTATGTATCCTCACTCCAAAACAATACACCACTGCTTAGGTCGAGTTGACCTGTGTTTGTCTTCACTGTGACAACACCCCTTCGAATACGATTGTAACCATACAACCAACACTGGTGACCGAAGGTTAGACTTTATCAACTGGTCGAAGACTGTGTCAAATTAAACTGTACGAAAACGACCACAGTAGTCTTTATCAACACTGATCTTTACCAAGTGGAAAAAAGAGCATTATCAGTACCTTTACGACTACAGAGAAGTCAAAGGTTACGGGGTTTGCTGTATGTCAGTTCCTGTCATCTTGTGCATTGTTGAGCACATATCATATTGACGCAAGTACCTGAAGGGAAAAGAGTCGAGTTCCAGTACCGGTTCCAGTTCTTGTCATCCTGTGCTCCTGTGCAGTGTGCGAGCACATACCAGACTGAGTCAAGGACCTTGTTGGGGGCTGTTTGTGTGGTTATTTATATTTTTCGTGCTTATTCCTGCCTTTTGCTTTTGCACGACTGTTTGTGTGTATCCAATATTGGTAGGAATGTAATGTCCAGGGTTCTCTTTTTACGCGCCTGGCGAATAAAACATTAATTCTTAGTATTAACTTACTTTGTGCACACATCTCTTTCTCCAACGAAAGTAATAATAACTGAATGACGGTTTGTAACTTTAATACACAAGACGAAACTTCAAACAGACCCATTGATGTGGTCAGGCAATTAGAACATAATCCAGATTAATAATAATAATAAAAGTCACTCATTTTCATGAACAATTATGAATGTTAAATATGCCATACATTATAATACTTCCATGTAAAAACAGGAATATACATTAGGGCTATCCACACATACCCACACACACCTCTCAACCGTAAAACGGCTGGACACTCACTGCTCCTCCTCGCTGCTAAACTCTCTCTCGTTTTTTTACCTGCCTTGTTAGCAAAACTTCCCCAGCCAGTCTCATCACGTGACATAGAGTGGCTATTTGGGTGAAGTGGCAAAGTGCCAAACTCGGCGTTAAAATTAATGCATTTTCTACTCCCAACATTGCCCCCCTGTTCCCGAGCGGAAACCAAGGGCTTTCGCTTGAGAGCAGTGGATAGTTAGCCCAAGAACTATTAATCTATTAGGAAAGAAAAAAAATCATACTGCTTAGAATAATATATATGAAATAGTAATTGTAGTACTAAATGACATGAAAACAGATATATGTAAACAGTTTAGACAAAATGTAATTCAATCTTTCAAAAAATGCAATTAAAGTCGTAGCATGAATGTTTCAATAGTATATCACCTGAAAACAAAACAAGATCAGACAATTTTAACATCTGGCACAAAAAATTTCACTTTCCAGTTACATTCCTTGACAATAAGTCTGCCAGAAAGTTTTCTGATCCCTTGATGGGGATAATTGTATATCTATATTCTTGGATAAGCAAGAACCATCTGTGTAATCTACTGTTTGTCGTAGTTTTTTGATTTAGGGATGTTAGTGGACGGTGATCCGTCTGGAGGTAGAAGTGTTCGCCAAGTAAATAGCGTGATAACTTGCTTATACACCAAATGATGGACAAAAGTTCTCTTTCACTGGTGGAATACCGAGTTTCTGCTGGTAGCAATTTCCTGCTTACATACAAGCATGGATGTGGAGTATCATTGAACCATTGCAACAGGCAACCACCAATGCCAGTCTGAGAAGCATCAGTCCTCAGAAGAAATGGCATAGTGATATTAGGTAACACCAAAATAGGTGCCTTGGAAAATACAGTTTTAATTTTGTTCAAAGCTCCACTGCAAGTATCGGACCAAACAATTTTATTAGGAGCTCCCTTTTTAGTCAAAGATGACAGAACAGAAGAAATAGATGAAAAGTTCGGAATGAACTTGTGATAGAAGTTAATGAGTCCTAACATGCTCCTAACCTGTTTCTTTGTCCGAGGGATATCTAATTCTAATATGCGTTTGAAAGTCTGCTCATCAGGGTATAACATGTGGTTACCAACACGGTGACCAAGAAATGAAATTTCTCGACAACCAATCTGAACCTTTGAAGGTCTAACTGTCAAACCATGCTTTCTGAGTAGCATTAATAAGGATTTTAATCCTGTGATATGTTCTTGCCAAGAACTATGGAATAAACAGATGTCGTCTATGTATGTGATGACATCAGATCTATCTCCTAAGAGTCTCCGCATCATGCGCACAAAAGTCGCAGGAGCATTGACAAGGCCAAAACACATATCATTCCATTGGAATAACCCATATGGAGTCATAAACGCGGTTAGTGGTTTGGCTTTATCAGTTAAAGGGATCTGCCAATATCCCTTGGAAAGATCTAGTTTGCTAAAGTATGTAGCCTGGTATAGTTGTGATAAGAGATCCTCCAAAACAGACATAGGCTCAGCATCTGTGAGAGTGACACTGTTAAGACGTCTAAAATCAATGCAGATGCGAAGAGATTTGTCCTTCTTTCTAACTAGAACCATAGGAAAAGAATAGGATGATTCAGAAGGAGAAATGATGCCCATGCGTAGCATATCCTTAAGTTCAATATCCACCTGAGATCTGTAGTGTAAGGGTATAGTATACGGTCTGAGTTTGATAGGGTGATCATCAGTCAATGTAATATCATGAGAGATAACATCAATGCGACCTGGAAGTTCAGTCAGCACATCAGAGAAAGATTCTAAAACAGCAAGAGCCTGTTCTCGATAACTAGAATCTAAATCACCTGATACAGTTACATCTCTCCAAGATTCGGAAGATGTTAAAGGCAGCAGAGGAAAATTAAAAGAAATATTGCTCGCTGTAGAATCATCAGATTCCACAACAGCTGACAAAGTCTGTCGAACTGGTTCATCAGAAATACTGTCCAAGATAGGTTCTAATTCTGTAGGGCGCTCCACATATAATTTTAACATATTGATGTGAAATGTTTTAACTTTGCCCCTTATGTCAATGGCATAATCTACATCAGTTTTCTTCTCAACCACCTTAAAAGGGCCCTGCCAGGAAATTAGCAGTTTATTTTCCTTGGTCGGAAGAAGTAGCCATACTTGTTCTCCTGGTAGGAACGAACGTAATTTTCGAGATTGGTTGCAGCGCAATCTCGACCTCTGTGAAGCATTACGTATCATACCTGATGCATAAGTACATGCATCTACAAGGCGTTGTCTGAGATCAATGACCAGTTCATAGCTGGTGCGGACAGTAACATCCTCCACTGATCCCAACAACAAATCCTTGAGTATGTGCATAGGACCTCTAGGGTTGGCACCATATACCAACTCAAATGGCGAAAAGCCAGTGCTCTCATGGGGCACTTCTCTGTAAGCAAATAAGACTGCTGGTAACATTCGGTCCCAGTCATGAGGACATGTCTCGGTGACTTTGCTTAACAACTGCTTCAACGAGCCATTGAAACGCTCGCAAACGCCATTGCTTTCCGGATGGTATGGGCTTGTGAACGAATGCTTAATTGCTAACATGTTCTCAATATCTTTCATCATTTGAGACATAAATTGAGTACCACGATCTGATAAGATTTCATCAGGAAATCCTATGCGACAAAAAATAACAAATAAATCATCAGCGACAGCTGCTGAGGTGATAGTCTTCAATGGTATGGCCTCCGGCCAACGTGTACATAAGTCTATACACGTTAGGATATATCTATATCCTCTATCTGAAATGACTGACATAGGACCAACTATGTCAATTGCAAGCTTGGTGAAAGGCCGTAATGGCACATCAGTGACTTGTAAGAGTGCAGCGTGGTGCTTGCCCCTACGTGCTACCTTTTGACAAGTTGTACATGACCTGCAGTATAGCTTTACGTCTCTGTTAACACAGAGCCAATAAAAATTTGAGGTGACACGAAACAGAGTACGCTTAATCCCCATATGACCAGCTAAAAGCGAGTCATGGGCAGTATTCAATACAATAGGTCTAAAACTCTTTGGAATAACTACCTGTCTCCTTACTAAAACATAGTTGTCAAAGCATCTAGTCAGTACTGAGTTTTTAAATTCAAACCAATAACGTGAAGTTTTTGTCTTCTTCACATGCTTGCTCTCTGCTAGAGCAAACAATGGTTGCAAAGCAACATCTTCGCGCTGTTTGGTCGCGAACGACTGGGGGAAACATTATGAACATTCTGAAGAGATGCTCTCTCACTAAATGGTATAGCTGGCTCTGCCTTGGATTCAGCCGCATGCTGGGCCCTAGTGACCACAGCGTTAGCCAACATTGGGTGAGATTCAACCCATTCATGTATCTCTTCTGTAGAGCAATCCTTAATACCTGGTATATTACCAAGGATAATGTCTGATATTGGTTCATCAAGGACACATGCCCTTACTTTACCTGTAAAGAAAGGTGTGGCAATATCTATTTCTGCCACTGGGTAACACTCTATACTCCCACCAAATGTTATGCACTTCACTGTTTTACCAGTAAAGGCAGATTCATAAATTAGTGATCTACGTACTCCAACAGTGGTACAGCCAGAATCACGAAGAACACTTACATGCCTGTTATACAGAAAACCAGTATATAAAGTGAGGCGTCCCACGTTCTCACAAGATGACATAGCAGGTAGAGCATGCCCGCAGATCAATCTGGGCTGTGAACCAGGTTGGAATAAAGATTTGCACCCATAACAATTTTCATCATTAAGTGAGCTAACAATACATGCATTGGCATGGTCGGTTCCCTTCTCATCATTCTTTTTTGGAGTTACACATGCATTACCCTTCTCATGATTGCTATTGTTATTATGCCCACAGTGTTTGTTAGTGCTGTTCCCATAATATTTCTTATAAGGTCTATTCCCAGCACATGACCACCATCTGCCACTATTCCTATTCCCACTGTATGGTGCCTTGTCTTGTGTGGGACTATGATCCATCCGTTTGTGATGCCTTTCCTCATTATGGCTAGAATTCTGCCGCCACTGACCTTGGTTTGAATAACCATAGTCTCGCCTCTGTGAGAAGTTAGATGGTGACCTCTGCCTTGGGAAGTTATATTTTCCTCGGTAGTTGGATCTATAGCTTTGCCTTACTCTGCTGTCCACACTCTGTGATCGAGGTCTCTGACCACCATCTCTATAGTCATGACGAGCCACACATACTGGGAGTGCGTCCTTTATAGTTGGTTTGTGAACCTCTTTATCTGGGTGAGCTGTCATATATTGTCTCCCAAGTATCTCCATTGCCTCAAGGTCTTTTGGTTTTCTTTCTTGAAAAAATGACGCAAGATCGGTGCTACATGCCGACAACACCTTGTCACGTAACATTAGATCAAGTAAGCCAGTGAAGGTCTTATCAATTCCGGACAATTCTATCCATCTTTTAGAATATAATTTTATTAATGAGATAAATTCTCCAAAATCAGCTTTCCTGCTAGGCAGACAGGAATGAAATTTATCTTGGAATCCTGCTTCTGTAAGCTGAAATTTACGTAGCAATGTCTCCTTGACAACATCGTAGTCTTCTCTACTACCGCTGTCCAGAGCTAAATAAGCCTGTAGAGCGTCCGCTGTTAAAAAATCGCATAATGTTGCACTCCATTGACCCTTGGGGATCTTCAATGCACTGTCCTTGAGCTCAAAACGTTGTAAGAAACTATCGATGCAGTCGATTATTTGGCTGAAATTTGGCAATCGTATCCGGTTTGTGGTCACAGGTGTACTAGATGATGTGTTTGGAGCGTCCAACTCCACTTTTCATAGGGCGACAGCAACATCTATATCTTTCTGAATACGCAATTTCTCTATCTCCAAATCAGTTGCTTTCTGAGCAGTTGCAGCAGCTAATCTTAATTTTTCTTGCTCAGCATCAATCTTTAGTTTTTCTAGCGCAAGAGCTTGTGCAAGATCTTTTTCTTTCTCATCATGTTCTAACTGACGACGTTTTAATTCACGTTCATTCTGTCTTTCAATTCTTGCATTATAGCTGTTAAATTGTGCAGTAGCAAACGCCTCTAGTTCCGCTCCTGATTTATTAAATTTAACCCCAATTTCTATAAAGTCCTGAAACGAAGACATGGTTTTCTCCCAGAAACCACTTTCTGTTCAAAATATAGTGATATTTATAATGATGAACAATACAAAACTCAATACCTATGTAAGTCGTACAAACCCACCAAGGACATAATTAGAATGTTTTAAATTATGGTGATATTGTTAATGAACACTGCAGTGCTAAATACATGTTATAATAAAAGAAAAAAAAAATATGCAAAATTATGCCATGTAAATCAATGGGTCCAGACAAATGTACAATGAAAAGATGAAGGCAATGATGTCAATGACAATGATGATGGTATATTTTCAAATACAACACACACAAAAACAAATTAAAATTAACTAAA
Organism: Oreohelix idahoensis; assembly: GCA_024509875.1. Lineage (NCBI taxonomy): Eukaryota > Metazoa > Mollusca > Gastropoda > Stylommatophora > Oreohelicidae > Oreohelix > Oreohelix idahoensis. The sequence goes on from JAMPIV010004995.1 coordinate 382,781, forward strand.
ATAAGACAACAAAAACAATATTCTATATTAACATGTAAAAAAAAATAATAACTATTAGACACTACAAATAATTCACAAGTAAAACGAAACAACCGTCACAATAACAACTAAGGAGAAGAAGGTATAGAAAGCACTATTACAACAACTGACAATGTGAGACATATATACGAAACAATAACAAAACGTAATACCTAACGCCACATCTAAACAAAATGAAGTGTTCGCAATGCAAAAAAGGACTATCAGTATGAATGCGTCAAAGCGCTAAAATTCCTTAAATGCAAACCTCACATAAACCTATAGAAAATCACCTTTCATCATACTTCCGAAGATGAATGAAAAAAAAAAATGATACCTAAAAAAAAAAAATTGGCAGCACTGAACATATAGAATAGAAAAAAAGAAAAATAGCAAAGATGGAGCATGCTCGGAAAGCACAAGATGCTTTAAACAAGCTTTTAAAATGAAGCTAAACGTATCGTAAAATGCAGACTAAAGTGTTTTGGTCTGAACACGGCAATCGTTAATACTGTTAATACTGTCTCGCTTGAATCAGGAACACTAAGCCAAAATAGAAACTATAGTTCTGAAAACTTGTTTTATAATATGTCGTCTGGTCGAACTGTTTTATTTATTTCTTAATAATAAGGTCCGTAAAGTTTCTTTTATAGATTTATAAATGTTAGTACACGTATGGTCCCTGAAAGGCTTCAATGTTTTTGGAAAAACTAGGTTCTCCGTTCGTTTTAAAATATTCCATAAACAGAAATCATGCGTGTTTGTTGACCTAAATTCCTGCTGCCGTTAAAGGTCACGGGGCTTGGCTAATTTGCAGCAGTGCGTCGAAAAGTTTCGCTTTGTACGGGAAGTTCATTTGCGCGATTGCTGGTTTCACCGCAGTGTTTGCAAAAAGGTTAGTTTGCACGAAAGTTCATTTACACGAACAAAAAGTCATTGTTATACAGCGCAGCACTTCAAAATAGCTTAAAACACGTTGCCTTAAAAGTGCATCTGAACTCCTGTTTCATGTTCAATCATGTTATAGTTCAATTGATGCAAATGCATTTTAGATAACTTGGTGCACATAATTAATTCAGGCACAATGGCTTGGCTACCCATCTGTTGGGGGCTGTGTGTGTGGTTATTTATATTTTTCGTGCTTATTCCTGCCTTTTGCTTTTGCACGACTGTTTGTGTGTATCCAATATTGGTAGGAATGTAATGTCCAGGGTTCTCTCTTTACGTGCCTGGCGAATAAAACATTAATTCTTAGAATTAACTTACTTTGTGCACACATCTCTTTCTCCAACGAAAGTAATAATAACTGAATGACGGTTTGTAACTTTAATACACAAGACGAAACTTCAAACAGACCCATTGATGTGGTCAGGCAATTAGAACATAATCCAGATTAATAATAATAATAAAAGTCACTCATTTTCATGAACAATTATGAATGTTAAATATGCCATACATTATAATACTTCCATGTAAAAACAGGAATATACATTAGGGCTATCCACACATGCCCACACACACCTCTCAACCGTAAAACGGCTGGACACTCACTGCTCCTCCTCGCTGCTAAACTCTCTCTCGTTTTTTTTACCTGCCTTGTTAGCAAAACTTCCCCAGCCAGTCTCATCACGTGACATAGAGTGGCTATTTGGGTGAAGTGGCAAAGTGCCAAACTCGGCGTTAAAATTAATGCATTTTCTACTCCCAACAGACCTAAAGGGAGGAGTGTCGAGTTCCAGTGCCTTTCCGCAGTGGAGTGTTTTTAGCAGTCTATGTGATATCCAGTGTCGTGGCGGAAGGGAACGGAATTATTGACAGATAAGTGGTTTTTTGTGGTGTAAATTGTGTAACTTTATGCATGTCATCAGGCCTTCCAGTTCTATGCATTGCTAATTCTGTTGTTTTTGTTGTTTATGTCTATAGTGACATATCATTAGAATTTGATACATAAGTAATTTATGGCTATTGACATATGTTGACTTCCCTGGTATGGTATGACTTGATAGAGGTACTATAAGGAAGAATTGGTGTACAGTAATTAGCTAAGATAATGGCAACTTCTTGAAAGATATTTAACTGTGTCAGTTTGAAACTGTTATAAAATGTCTAATTTAGACAAATACTTTATACAAGGTAAAGTCCATGAGATGACTTATGCTGAAATAACAAAACTGACATATCAGAAGCAACTTGATGAAATTGAGGAGAGGTATCAGAAAAGGAAGTTAGAAGAGAAGGAGCAAATAAGAGACATAAAACAGAGTACCCTAGAGCAAAGGGAGAGTTTCTTAGAAAGTACTGCTGAAGTGAATAAGCTACATGAAACAATGTCTAAACTCACAAGTGATTTGTATAAATCAAATTCGGAACTTGCTAGTGCGCAGGCAAGTTTGAATTCTGCATTAGGTAAGATCAAAGGGTTGGAGGCTAAGATGAAAGATAAGAATATTAAGGTAAAAAATCTTACACAAGAGGTCCAACAAAGTAAAGAGATGTATGAGAAATTGAAAGTTGAGAGCAATGAACACGAGAAGACTTATATAGAAATGCTTCATGATGTGATGGATAATAATGCGATTCTTAGTTACCAAATTAAGGAGATGAATACTGTACCCCCCAAGAAGAGTAATGAGATTATGAATAGCAATGATGATATTAAGATTCAGTCACTACAACTGGAGTTGACTCAGTTGAGAGCAAATAAAGAACAGTACGAGAAAGAGACATTAGTAGAGTTGACGGCTGAGAAAGAGAAGGTCGCTAAGATTGAAAATTTACTAGCAGAGGAAAGCTGCAAAGTTTTAAGAGTTGAGAGTTTAAACAAGAAATTAAGTGAAGAAATTGCACTTAAAGATATTAAAATTGAAGAAGCAAGAAATAGAGTAGATGGTATACTCGACATTGTCTTGAACAACAAGATGTGGTCTTCTGTCAATGTTGACAGTGATAGACAGAAAGTTGCGGAAAGTCAGCCCCATACACTTTTTGCTCTTAGAGAGGTCATACATTGTAATTATAGATCTTTTCGTGGGAAATACAACTTTCCAAGTTCTAATATTACTAATGATTCTAGTAATAATTCTTGGCGTCAGACCAACAAAGATTCTAAGGTAACAGCCAGTTCTGTTAATCATGAAAAGAAAGGTGATAAATTTCAGGTCAAAACTCTTAAGAGCACACATTTCCCTACTATTGAAAATTCTCAGAAATTAACAACAGGAGTTGAGGCTATTACTACTTGTTCCAAGGATGAAACCCATATGCGGAACACTAGAGATACTTTTGGTCCTGGTACTTGTCAAACTCAGCACAGTCAGTTTGAAACAATTGGTAAACATATTCCCATAGGGGGTAAGAAAAACAGTTCTAGTAAGAGAGATAATCCCAAGATTAAACAGTACCAAGAGAAATCAGTAAATAATAATTTTCCTTCTCCAAGAAACCGTAAACAATTTAACAAATCTCAAAGTTTTGATTGTAAGAATGTTGGAAAGTATGATAGAGATAATAGCTCTTCAAATGTTGCTTTACATCACCAGAGTAACGTTCCTCAACAAAAGACTAAAGTCATTATTTGTAGACAAGAAAACGGTAATAATAAGTATTTTGAACATAGGTCAAATAATGAGCGCAACTATGCTAATTTTGCCCAACATGAGCCCAGAGTCATTTATAATCAAGGTAAACAGGGTAAAGATAATAGTGGGATCTCAAATACTATTGCTTGCTTTACTCGTTGTTGTGAATGTGGGACTTTGTTTCAGCCAACGGCAGCGACGACATTCAAGTGCGGTCATGTTGTCCCCAAGTATTCTGTGATATCTATATGTGATAGAGGAAGAGCTGATGGCATCGTGAAGAGACCAGAACTTTACACGAACCAAAAGTTTAGGTAATCGTGGGATTGAATTTCCGTTTTCCTAATTAAATTTCACAATTGATTAAAAATGGAAATTTTCATTTGTATTTTTGACAGAAACGACTTTGCGATAGGAGTCAATGCTCCTGTGACATAATAGTGGCTAGAAAAGTAGGTCAACTTTACGCCCGAGTGTTCATTCAAGCGAAACCTGTCAGCGTCTAACTAGCATATGATGTTTACCTGTTGAGGGTCAGGACATGTTTACAAGAAAGTGGGAGATTTTGCGTCTGATTTTTTCTTATTTCTAGGACAGTAAATATTTTTGTATTTTATAATATAGAACGTTATATACTCTTGTAATGTAATATTATGTTTTTTTTTTTTCTGTAACATTATGATGATTATTTGTATGCATCATTCGATTGCCATAATTTTTTTTTAATTGTTATTTATATGTCTTATTTTGATGACGTATTAATACATTTCTAAGCTATTTATATACAGGGTGTCCATAAAGTCTCTTTACAATCTAACAAATTTATTACAAAGGCAATTGATGAGATATCTTAATCAGATTTGTTCTATGTACTCAGTGGTTATCGAAGTTTTTAATCACATACCTTTATCGTATTTCAGGTACCTTGTTGACGAAAGAGGTACTGTTAAATGAACCCCTACAAAAATGGCTACTCCTCAAGAGAAGGCACAATGTGTATCATGGTTTATTGAAACAAAATCGGATAGGCAAACTCAGCGAAACTACAGAACTAAGTATGGAAGAGATCCACCGTCACGTCCGTCAATTCGTGCATGGCACAATAAATTTATGGAGACAAGGACAGTGTTGGATAAAGGGAGGAGTGGACGACCAAGAACATCTGAGGAAAACATCGAGCGTGTAAGATGTTCTTGGTCGTCCACTCCTCCCTTTATCCAACACTGTCCCTGTCTCCATAAATTTCTTGTGCCATGCACGAATTGACGGACGTGACGGTGGATCTCTTCCATACTTAGTTCTGTAGTTTCGCTGAGTTTGCCTATCCGATTTTGTTTCAATAAACCATGATACACATTGTGCCTTCTCTTGAGGAGTAGCCATTTTTGTAGGGGTTCATTTAACAGTACCTCTTTCGTCAACAGGGTACCTGAAATACGATAAAGGTATGTGATTAAAAACTTCGGTAACCACTGAGTACATAGAACAAATCTGATTAAGATATCTCATCAATTGCCTTTGTAATAAATTTGTTAAATTGTAAAGAGACTTTATGGACACCCTGTATTATTGTGTTTGATAATGTGTAACATGTAATTATTGTCATTTATACTACTATGTTCATCTTAGAATTTTTGCAACTGTGTTTTTTTAGGATAGTTTTTGTACATGATGAGTTTGCCAGCCCTATGCACAAACTCATTTTAATTAAATTTACATGTGTTGATTTGTTTGAGATAGGATTTTTGTTTTATGTTTCACTCATTTTCTTAAAAGTTGATTTCATTATTAATTCTTTTTTAGTGGTTTTGAATTACTTAAAAATTAAATACTTTTTTATGTAACTTATCGTTAAAAAATATGTTTGTATGGTACTTTTAAAAAAAAATGATAGAATCATTTTTTTTCCCGGGGGCAGGGCCGGATTAAGCTAGTGCGGGGCCTGTAGCATATGTTAAGAAAGGGGCCCTATATTTAAAAAAAAAAACAAAAAAAACAACACAAACATATTTGAACACATACATTTTTAATTTGCATAGTAATTATCATTATCAATTAATTCGTGCTTGTAATCCTATAAACTTGCCACTCATGTTGCTGGCGTTGTCATAACTTTGACCACGGCAGTCTTTAATATCAATGTCATTTGCCTTTAAAAAATTAAGTAGACTTTTAGTAAGCTGTTCAGCACTATGACCTTCCATATCCAAAAATGTCACAAATCTTTCAACTGGTCCAGATGGCAAAACATAGCGCAGAGTCAAAGTCAGCTGGTCCATATTAGATATATCTGGAGTAGAATCCAATGAAACGGAATAATACTTGTATTTCTTCACTTCACAGAGAATGTGACCCAGTATGCTGGATCCAATCAGATTGATGAATTCCTCACACGTTGTTTTAGATAGATATGATGTATGTCCAAATCCTTTGTTTGCATGAGTACTTATATGCTCTGCCAGAAAAGGGTCAAACTAAGCAAGTAATTCTAACAACCCTAAGTAATTCCCGTTATAAGGGTACCCAACAATTTCATCACTGCCACGAAATGAAAGGCCTCGTTCTGATAACAACTTCACAACTTCAATTATTCGCTCTAGAAGTTTGTGCCAATACTTTCTTGAATGTCCATTTGTTTCACAAGATGGGAATCGACACGTTCACCTGTGTTTTTACGCATCAACAGTGAAATTAAAGCTTGTCTATGTGAGGAGCTTTCTTCATGTCGACGCAATAGATTGCTTGCATTTTTCCAGTCATTAAACCCTTCCACAGTAAACTTTGATGAACATTCTGAACTCATAAGCTTGCATGGGAAACAGAATAGGCGCCCTTTACTTTCTGAATAGCATAACCATTTTCTTGCATGTTGCTTGTTTGTAAGTTTATGAATATGTGTAAAATAAGACTTCTGACAGTATCGAGTTTTCTTTTCAGTGTCATACAATCGCACGGATAAAGAGAAGGCACTATCAACATGTTGACATTTTTCACTTCCCTTGGATATGCAATATTCACGCTCACAGTCATCTATATTGTTCGGCCAATCACCAATATCATTAGAGTACTTCTTCGTTTCACTTATTCTTTCACATTCAGACTCAGTGTATACTGGGTTTTGCTGTATGCTTTCTGCTGCACAGCCTGCACTAGTACTAGTTGTTCCTGTACTTCCAGCCTCAGCGGTTAGAGTACCACCACCATGAACATCAAAATATTCTGTCAGCTTACGTGTTTTTGTTATCACAAGTTGATCTCTTCTTTCTTTTTCTTCCTTCGCGTTATGTTTTTCACTTCCAGAAGCATAATTACGTCCAATATCTCTGTGACTACTGCTCATTTTTTGAGTTTTCTAACCTTACAAATCAAAAAATTTTAATCAAGATCGAAAGAGAGTGCGAGCACGCCGTATACCTCAATTAAAACAGGAAGTTTCCGTTTCCTAAATTCTAGTTTTTATTGTTAATGCAAATTCATTTCACAAAGAACGAATCAAAATTAGAGGGGCAGTCGCCTAGAGCCAAAAAAGTGGCTTCCGTTCAAACGTGACCAAATTTTCAACGCCACTTAAATGGCTTCCGTCCGCAAACAGTTAAGATTAAAATAATGAAGAGTCACACTAAGTCACCCTCTTATGCTCTTTCTCTCACAATTTTGTGACACCAAATGAAAAGGCGCTAAAGATGGCATAAATCACAAGATCATTTGTTTAACGCTCGTATTTTTTGTTTCTTCTCTCTAACCAGCGGCACTCGAGCTTTCCAGCTCTTTGGCCCAATGACATGTCATTGCGAGGCTGGGGGGGGGGAGGGGGGATGGGGGGGGAGTCAGTGGACTTTCCTTCCAACCCGGTTAGGAGCTTCGCTCCTTCCCATCAACGCTCGTATTAGAAGATGACCAAAAAATTATGTATACCCTTCAACAGAAGTTAAGGACCAGTAGGTGAAAATGACCCAAAAATTATAAAAATTATAAAAGTTATATTTCATAAGCAATTAATCTGACATTGATTTTTCTCGAACGACAAACATTCAACACTTGCTGCATGGGCCACCAGCATACCGTGTGCTAGTGTTCAGCTCAGCAAGCACGCTGAAAAAATGCTGCTGAGACGCCAAAATGTTGGTGTTTTTTAATGGTGTCTGAGCATGAAAAAAATACCTGCTATTCCAAAAATGCGTGATGCATGTGGGAGACCATACTGTTGGTCTTGAGCTGTACTCACAAAAGTGTCTTTATAAGCAACACAAGTGCTGCATAACCATTGCACAACAATATGCCTCAACGACGAAAGCTGAGTTCTGTGGATAAAAGAAGAGACATTGCGTGGTTGCAGGAAGGTCTTACTGTCCAAAATGTAGCTCAGAGGCTTGCAGTATCTCATTCAGTTATTCTCAGACTGCAGCAGCGCTTTGCCCAGACTGGAATCGTCGAGGAACGGCAACGCACAGGTCGTCCTAGAGTCACTACACCTCGAGAAGATCGCTTAATTCAGAGGCAAGCACTGCAACGGAGAACTGCAAGTGCAAATGTTATCAGACAGTTCCTCAGAGATGCTACCAACACTGTAGTCAGTTATCAGACTATTCGGAATCGCCTTCACGATGCCAACCTTCGTGCTTGTCGTCCAGCCATTCGACCACACTTGACTGCTGCCCATAGAGCAGCTCGTTTAGCATGGTGTATGCAGCACGTGCAGTGGCGACGTGCACAGTGGGCTAACGTTATGTTCACGGATGAGTCCCGATTTGTCTTGGAGCCTACAGATGGACGAATCAGAGTATGGAGGCGTCGTGGTGAACGCTTTAGTGATGCTGCAGTCATCAAACGTAACCGATATTGTGCTGGATCAGTGATGATGTGGGGAGGCATTAGTTTACTCCCCAGAACCTCCCTCTATCATGTGATTGGGAATCTGAATAGTGACCGCTACCGTGACGAGATTCTACAGCCTCTTGCCATCCCAGCCCTGCAAGTTATTGGGCACAATGCAGTCCTTCAAGATGATAATGCAAGACCACACCGTTCTCGTGCAGTAAATGCTTTCCTGCAAGAAGCGGGTGTCAATAGAATGGATTGGCCTGCAAACAGTCCTGATTTGAATCCCATAGAACATCCTTGGGACGAGCTTGGGCGACGAGTTCAGCAACATCAGCCATCTCCTGCAACTCTGCATGAACTGCTTGGGACGAGCTTGGGCGACGAGTTCAGCAACATCAGCCATCTCCTGCAACTCTGCATGAACTGCTTCTGGTACTTCAGCATCAGTGGCAGGCAGTGCTCCAATGCTTCATTCGCAAGCTCATCATTTCCATGCGATATCAGTGCCTTCAAAGTATCGCCAATAATGGAGGACACACACGCTACTGACAACGTTAACCTTTGGTGTTATTCTCATTAATTTTGAAAATGAGGGTTGTATTGATTGCTGTGCTGCCATTTTACACACGTTAATGCAACCGTCATGAAAATAGTGTTGATTGTCACTGATAAGCTTGTCATGTTATATTTTGAAGTGCTGTGTTTTTTTTTCATTTTCATTTCACTTTGCACTGATAAATGAAGATCTGTAACGTTTCCAGTTTAATAGGGGACACCACATTCAGACACCACGTTGATAAAGGTGTTTTTCTTTGGCCATCACATAGATAAGTGTATATTTCACACCGTTGATAAATGTCATTCTTTATGTATTAGTGATTGCATGAGTGTTTGTATGTACTCGTCTGCTTGATGAGAGTAAGTGGTCAACTCAAACCTAAACACAGTGTGGGTTAACAGGTCGCCTTGTCCGGAACGTGTTGAGGCCCTGGCAAGGGATGTTGACGTTAAGTGTGAGTATGAATGTCAGTAACGCGAATGGGATGAATGGTTCTGTGGAGTTGACAAGTTGGTAACAATGCACTCATACCCTCACGGCTGGAAGTCAATGATAGCTGGAACTACTGTAGACGTTTTAGACAGTTTAATGACACACACTCTGACAGCACGGTTGACAGTCATTGGAACAGGTTGACACAATAAATCAATAGATACTTGATCAAATGGGTGGCAACATCAATTTTGCAATCTCATAGCATGTAAATATAATTGAACGATAGTAGCAAGTATATAGTTCTGATTGTCTATCGTCTCATATCTCCACTGACTAATCGTATCAGTTTGAGTTAACAATAATAATGGTCATCACAATGCTCCCTTACAGACCCTCTGCTGACTACGTCTTTCAGGCTAAGTCTTGTAGGCTTTAACTTCAACAGGGTCTTTTATTTAAGGGTGACAATCTCAAATAACAAAGAGTGGACTTCAATACAATGTAGGTCTTGGTATCACCATCAGGTAATAAGATATATCTGTTCTCTGACTGACAATTCAAACAGACCAACAGTGGGATTCAAAATGGCGCTGGTCCCAGTGAGCGGCGTTCATCCAAAAAGATATCCTCACTACAAATGAAAGCTTCGTTCATTTGCTCAACTAATGTCTTGGGTTTTCCATACCCATAAGAAATGTTACATATGTCCACTCACAGTGCTGCTAGTACAGGAATCGTCTACATACGATCCATCAAATATATAAAGATGATATAACATCTATGATGTCGTTAGGCCTAGGTAAAGTTTTAGAAAATGTTCCTTCTTTACCTTCATCATCATGTGACGTATTCTTTCCAGAACGTTGTCTCCATTACAGCTGCTCTGAACGCATCACGATTCTGGGCAAGTCGACCTGCATCAGCCAAAGACAAGTTCAGACTCTCTGTGATGTCCTGGGTCCACCGTCGTCTAGGTCGACCCCTTCCCCTTTTTCCAGGGACCATGCCTTCCATCACTGTTTTTTCCAGACTATTATGTCTTTTTATATGACCGAAAAATTTCAGCTTCCTTATTGCGATGGTATTTAGGAGCCAATGTTCCTGTACATTTAGTGAGGGCAGTACTTCTCTGTTGGTCTTTTTTTCTGTCCAGGGTATTCTCAACATCCTTCTGTAGCATTTCATTTCGAATGATGTAATCTTTTTTGCAACTGTTTTATTGAGTGTCCAAGTCTCGCAGCCGTATGTTGCTACTGGGAATATACATGCTCTGATCAGTTGTAACTTTGTTTCTTTGCTTGTGCCTTGCCATAGGTTTTTCATCTGTATTAGCTTATGTGAAGCAATTGCAAGTCTTCTTTTAATTTCTACTGCACAGTCGCCAGAGCTGTTAATGATTGATCCTAAGTATTCGAATTCATTGACACTTTCCAGTTCTTCGTTATCAATTTCAATTTCTGGTTTGGTCTTTACTTTGTCTGTTGTCAATACTTTGGTCTTCTTGGTGTTTAGGTATAGATTCTGGGCCTCGCTGTGTTTTTTGGTGGACAGAAGTAATTGTTCAAGTCCTTCTGGGTTGGTCGATAGGAGGACTGTGTCGTCAGCATATCTGATTTCCGGGATCTGGTACCCGCCGATGTTAAATGAGTCAAACTCTGTGTGTTCTTGGTCATCTCTTACGTTTCTCATGATATTCTCGGCATAAATGTTAAACAGGTAAGGGGAAAGGGTACAGCCTTGTCTTACTCCTTTCTGTACTTCAAACCATTCTGATGTTTCCCCCTCTATTCTTATGTTTACCTTAAGTTCAGAAAATACTAGTAACTAGCACACGCCATTCCCTCGGCGTAAAGTATATATATATATATTCTGGGAGAAGTATCGACCATCATGGTCTACTAAGAGAAACTCCTCTTTTCCCCAGAATCAATCACAATGACGAAAAACTTCGGACTCCATTTTGTCCGACGGCCTTCAAGATTCGTCCATCATCACGGAAGAGCCAACGACGACTAACCGTCTCATTGGGCATGCGCTAATTTTAACCTTTCAACTATATTCAAGTGGGGCGACTACATATTTACTTTCACTCCAAGCAAAAAATGAGTATTCGCCCTTTGACTAGAGTTCTAATCTTAGACCCAAAATATTATTACCAAATATTTCCAAACATAACAAGTATACAAACAAATAAATATCTTCCTATATATATATATATATATATATATATATATATATATATATATATATATATATATATATATATATATATATATATATATATATATATATATATATATATATATATATATATATATATATATATATTCACTGCCACCAGTAATCTGTTGGTAACATGCACCCTTAATAAAAATGGTCCTTAACTTCTTTTGAAGGGTATACATATTTATTGGCGCGGGGCCCCTAAAAGCGCGGGGCCCGTAGCATATGCTACTTGTGCTACTACGTTAATCAGGCTCTGCCCGGGGGGTGTGGTAAACTGTTGCGAGTAGATCTCATGGAGGGGAAGTAATCTTTAGAATGTTTTTTTTTTGGACAAGTTAAATTTTGGGTTGCGGCGCTTGAATGCTCGATTAAGCTGATGCTTGTTTGACTTTATGATAGAAATATCTTCTCCTATTTTTGAGTGACAGAGTACAGAAAAGCGTCGTGAACGCTGTTTATCTCAAATGTTGAGATGTATTTATTCTGTACTGTTTTGAGCTGTATGTGAATAGCTCGCGGCTAGTCTGCATGTATTATTGAGAGCTGTGTTCAAAACAGCTGAGTCTCGTGACGAGTTTTTGGCGGGACTAGTGTGTGATCGCACAGTGGGCTGATCACCTGCTTGCCAACCAATCTGATTACGGAAACAATGATAGATTGTTTGGTCTGTTTTTGTTCCACAAAGACGCCACTAGGCGTGGTGGAAACAGCGATAGATTGATCAATTTGTTGTTGCCCTAAGACGCCACTAGGCGTACTGGCCACATACTGCTTTGCTGGTTGATGGTTAAGGATGGAAGAAGAAGAAGTGTGTGATCCCAGGGCAGTCGAGTTTTGGGCGTTGACCGAGTTGGTCCAGTCCCTGTGTTTTCCAACTGTATGCCTGCACAGTGCTTAAGAAAATGTCGACTTATGTTTTGCTGTGTGTACAGCCTATTAGATAAACTGCAGTAAAGATTGGTGTAGGCCAAAATTTGTGTAGGCCAAGATTGGTGTAGGCCATAGAGATTTGGTGAGTATTGTATAAGCCATATTATTGAAGATTTTTATAGCTGCCGTGTGATGCAGGCTTTGTTGAGTAGTGGAATACTGTATAGGCCATATTATGAAGATTATTATAGCTGCCGTGTGATGCAGGCTTTGTTGAGTAGTGGAGTACTGTATAGGCCATATTATGAAGATTATTATAGCTGCCGTGTGATGCAGGCTTTGTTGAGTAGTGGAGTACTGTATAGGCCATATTATTGAAGATTATTATAGCTGCCGTGTGATGTAGGCTTTGTTGAGTAGTGGAGTACTGTATAGGCCATATTATGAAGATTATTATAGCTGCCGTGTGATACAGGCTTTGTTGAGTAGTGGAGTACTGTATAGGCCATATTATTGAAGATTATTATAGCTGCCGTGTGATGCAGGCTTTGTTGAGTAGTGGAGTACTGTATAGGCCATATTATTGAAGATTATTATAGCTGCCGTGTGATGCAGGCTTTGTTGAGTAGTGGAGTACTGTATAGGCCATATTATTGAAGATTATTATAGCTGCCGTGTGATGCAGGCTTTGTTGAGTAGTGAAGTACTGTATAGGCCATATTATGAAGATTATTATAACTGCCGTGTGATGCAGGCTTTGTTGAGTAGTGGAGTACTGTATAGGCCATATTATTAAAGATTATTATAGCTGCCGTGTGATGCAGGCTTTGTTGAGTAGTGGAGTACTGTATAGGCCATATTATGAAGATTATTATAGCTGCCGTGTGATGCAGGTTTTGTTGAGTAGTGGAGTACTGTATAGGCCATATTATGAAGATTATTATAGCTGCCGTGTGATGCAGGCAGGCTTTGCTGAGTAGTTTGTGAGGTTAAGACATGTTAAGGCCATGTATTATGATCATAACTGCCGAGTGTGCAGTTCCCTTTTGAGTGCAGAGATGATTCGTGTTTTGCTGTCGAATGTGTCTCATTTATGTCATCGTGTCTGTGTTGTAACGTAATAAACAGTATCGAACTGTTCCAGTCGTTTACAACCCTTTTTGACTCCTGCATGTACTCTTATGTACGTACTGTGGTGTGCGATTGTATCTACATACACCCCGGTCAACATTCCAGACACAGTGACAGGACAGCAGCACACATATATAGAATTTGCCTGTGTGGCGATGATATAGACCAAACCACTACACTTGCAACAGTGGGTGTATACAGATTATAACATTTAGACTTAGCGTAGTAACAGTCTAGTATAGTAACACACATGTTATACCAGACGGTGGACACCAGAAGATGGGTACTACACGTCAAAGGACATCTGTGACATATTTCTGGCCAGGCATAGCTGAAGACATTGAAAATTTTGTTGAGGCCTGTGACCAGTGTAGCAAGGTAACTTCCACATGTTGGAAAAATAATAATCAGATGCCAGCCAAGCATTCTGAAAAACATGGGCCTAAAAATCAAAAGGAAAACAAACATAATAAGGTAGACACAGAGGATAGGTATTCACCTTCCCACAACCAGTCTTCCCCAAAAATATTTAGATTGGCAACTCTGCGTATGGCACCCAGAGAAAACAGAAACCCAGACCAGTCATCCCAGGCTCAATTCGAAGCCGCATTCCGGGAACTGGCTCAAATTAGCATTGATGATAATCCGCCAAAATTGAAACCGAAGCAAAAGGTTAACATTAGAAAAGTGGGGAGTGGGCGATTGAGGAATGGGGAGAGTGATCCAATCGCTTCACAATATGGCTATTAATTTAGCATGAAAAGGGCACCGGTGACAGCGGTAGTTAACCGACCCTACACAGTCAAAGGGGAAGTATTGTACGGACCCTGGCTGGAGATCACCCACATATCATAGCCATGCAAACGGGCAAATTTATTTCTGATGCAGAAATTCATTTCACCCCATTATATATTATTTTACCAAAAGTGTCGTTAGGCTAAGAATATAGTTGGTGAATATGGCCTCCATTTGAGTGGCACAGTATAGAATCATATGAATATTATTAAAGGGTGTTTCCCAATTCAAGTCAAGCCAGAATGCAGACCATTAGATGGCTGTGTGCACATCGGAGAGGAGCACATTGAATTCATATGTTGCTTTTTGGATTGAAATTGCTCCGAGTGTTTTATCCAGGTTGATAAGAGGATTATGGGATCCCCTACATAACTCTGCCATCACCATATTTATAGATCACCTCCTCATAACTATTGCAAACTTGAGGAGAATCTAAAATCTCTGGACCTGTCATGGGACAGACTCAGAGAAGAGTAATGGTGAATACTGATTAATAAGCAGCATTAAGACAAGCAGTAACACTTGCAGCTGTTCAGTAACATAACTGAAATAGATTCTTGGATTGCAAAGGTCTGAGGCATATTTCTTGAGTTGTGCTTACTTTGAATGACCCCACTGCAGAAATCCATGAGAACACAAGGGCAGAGAAAAGCCTAATGAGTTAATTTGATCTATGTGTATCTCCGATCTTGAACTTGCATCAGAAGCATGTTCTAAAGTGGGGAGATGTATCATAAGATCAGAGATTACACCGATCAAATAGATAATATTCCTGTTTATAGAGATAAAATAATATAGGGATAAAATAGTGGAGTTGTGTGAAACATCATAGCCCCGCCTGCAGGTCAGTACTAACTTTTTATACCTCGTCATTGAGACACTAACGGTAACAATTTTGAAAAGGCAAAGCTTAGCCGTTCTAAATAAGATGGACAGAAGAAACACGAGGAAGGGGAAATGAGAGAGAGAAAAATGCAACTATTGACACGCGTTGGGGTTTTGGTATCGCGAACCGAACAAAAGTGCGTGGCAATACAGTGGCATGTATCTAAAAAGACGACAAAAACCATACAGTCCCCTTTCGCTCGACACGTAGTCAAAATATATAACCTCTTAGATCTGCAGACTGAAATGAAAAACACACACACAGTTCGTACATCCGGCCTAAAAGTTGCAGTTTTGTGACGTATTGGCAGATGCGTTGGTTCAGTTTTGAATGAGAACGCTAGTTACAGACAAATAATACGATTAACGTGGAATATTTGAAAATACAGCACGAGAAGGGGAGAAAAAGAGCATAGGTGGTAGTGTTACGAGTTCGTTGTTTACAGAAATTTGAAATTTGAACCCAAGCGGAGCATAGAAGGATAGAGAAGAAAAATTTAGATAATTTTCTTACACACTAAAAGAAAGGACAGTTGACAAATACAATGACATTAATGGTTAAATAGATGATTAAGGTGTTAATGTATCTTACCGTAGATAGAAAAATATGTTATTTGAATAAATAAAGGGGAAAAACAAAAATAGTAAATATAATAAAGAAAAAAATAAAAATATAACTACTGTGTGACAGACAGCAGCCTGATCAATAATTACTTTTCAGAATTTGAAACACTTAGTAAATAACCGAGATATTGGTAGAAGACAGATAGACGAACAGACGTATATCTCTCTCAGCTTGCCACATATTGGGAGAGGGGGAGGTAATCCCAAGTTTGAAAGTTGAAGTTTCAATTTGAAAAAGGACGCAAGAGGCATAATAGTCCCTGATTGGCGGGAGTCTAATAGACTAACAGTAGTTATAAAAACAATTTGAAATTGGCGTTAGGTGCCACTTGTAAAATATATTTCCTACACTACTGTTGTGTTAAAGGCAAGAACTTCAGTACGATTTTGCCTTTGCTGATCTGCACCAGCAAGCGATCTGGAAATGACCATATTATCGCTAATTAAACTAATTAGTAGGAATATTTCATTGATGTGGGTTTCATCTCTGAATCAAAGTGCGCCATTGGTCAACATATACCTGTATCGTACATCTGCACCGGAAGAATTGAGGCAGTATTGTCTGTTTGCCTCACTGTTGAGAATTCCAGGGCAGTATCCTGACTTGGCAGTTTGAAGCTGTTAGCTTGGACTGAAACCATCTTGTATTCCAGCAACTACACAAAAAAGAATTCGTCCACGGGCACATGATACCTCAGATTAACCACTCTCTTTTCCAAATGTGTATTTCCTAGTTCAGAATATGATGAACACAGACGTTCTTCCCATTATTACCCGTTCATAGGATCAACATTTAATTGACACTTTTCAAGAGTGACATTTTTATAGTCGTGAATAATAACAGACTCATTTATAGTTTGAATTAATTGTTGTAAATACATTTCAATATCACCTTGAGTTTTCAGTACTCCGGTATCCAAAAAAAGACCTGAGATACCGGAAAATAAATTGTGAAAAAAAAAGATTTAACGTTTAAACTTTAACAGTGACTTGTTTCATTATTGTTCATTAATTTATAAGTGTAGTTTTGTCATTTCATTACATTACATCGCATATATCCTAGACATCTAGCTAGACAACACTCACACACCATTACACTTAACTAGGAGAAAATATATGACAGGTTGAGGTCATAAGGTGGTAGCAGACAGGTTCCCTAAGAACATATTCATAAATAAATAACCTCAGGGGCTTGCACAGCTGACCTCACATCTGTTACAAATAATATCTATTTCTTTAACATCAAAACCCACCACACTAGACTTCAGGAAATTATGGAAAAAGTAAAAAGAAGAGACATCACAATTTTGATGGGTGACATGAATGCAAAGATAGGTACAGTCAACACCGGCTTTGAAGAAGTCATGGGAAAACAGGGGCTAGGAATAATGAATGAAAATGGGGAACTATTCTCAATCTTCTGTGCTTCCAATCAACTGGCTATAGGAGGAAGCATGTTTCTACATAAGAGAATACACAAGGCAACATGGATATCACCAGACCATAGAACAGAAAATCAGATTGATCATATGTGTATAAAAAAGAAGTTTAGATCATCATTGCAGGATGTAAAGGTATATAGAGGAGCAGATGTGGCATCAGATCACCAACTTCTGATAGCCACAGTAAAAATGAAACTCAAGAGATATGCAACAATGCAAAATTATAGACAACAATTTAATGTAGGACAATCAAGAAACAAGAGACAAATTTGCGGTCACAATATCCAACAAATTCCACGTGCTCCAACAGTTGAAGATGCAGAGAATACAGAAGACTATTGGCAGCAAATCAAAACGGTATGGAATGAGACATGTGAAGAAATACTGGGGAAAAGGGAACGGAAACAAAAAGCATGGATAACAACAGAAACCATCAATAAGATAAAAAACAGGAAAAACAAGAAAGCAGATTTAAACACAAGCAAAACCAGAAGTTCCAAAGCCAAGGCTCAAGAAGTGTACACAGAAGCAAACAAAGAAGTAAAAAGAAGTATCAAAAGAGACAAGAGGAAGTATATTGAGGAGTTGGCAAAAGAGGCAGAAGATGCTGCAGCCAAATGGAATATGAGAGAACTATATAACAGCACAAAGAAGCTAACGGAGAAATACAAGCAAACAAGTTGCTTCATAGAAGATTCATCTTAATGCGACTACACAAGTTAGCTGAGCGCAAATTTCCAGAGTTGCAGTGTGTATTCCGAGCTAATGGATCAACAATAGACATGATCTCTTCAATGTGCCAGCTTAAGGAAAAATCAAGAGAGCAGAAAAGGCCTTTACATATTGCCTTTATAGACCTCACAAAGGCACTTGACCTGGTCAGAAAAGGCCTTTACATATTGCCTTTATAGACCTCACAAAGGCACTTGACCTGGTTAGCAGGGATGAACTCTTCATAGTCCTCCTGAAAATAGGCTACCCCACTAAATTGTTGGAAATGATAAAGTCATTCCATGAAGACATGAAGTTAGTTGCTTATCCTTTACAGGACGTCGCAATCAACCCCAGCTTCTATTGGCTGTTTGTGATTTTTCTAGGCAATTTTTTTTTCATTCAGTAGTTTGCCATTGCTTTCTGAACGGTACGGCGCTTATACCATTGTTAAAAATCCACACAAAGCGATCTGCTACCAAACCGCCTGCAGCAGGTTTCGAACCTGGTATATATGGATTATGAAACTGCGTTCATATCCATTAGGCCACAGACGAAGACATGAAGGGAGCAGTCAAATATGCTGGAAGTACAATATAGCCCTTTGACCTATGCAATGGCGTTAAACAAGGCTGCGTCCTGGCTCGTGCCCTCTTCGGAATCTTCTTTGCCTTGCTCTTGAAACATGCATTCAGAGATGCAACTGAAGGAATATACAATAAGTCGGATCGCTGATTGTTTAACCTCGCAAGGCTGAAGGCAAAAACAAAAATCAGAAGGGTCACAATAAGAGACTTGTTATTCGGTGATGACGCTACAATCGTCACCCAAACTCAACAGGAGCTTCAGAGCTTGATGAATCGCTTCACCCAAGCATGCAAGGACTTTGGCCTCACAGTAAGTCTAAAGAAAACAGATGTGCTGGGTCACGATGTGGATGTTGTACCAGTTATTACTATTGATAACTATAAATTGGCAGTGCTGCACCACTTCACATGCCTTGGGTTTAATATCAATGACAAACTCTCTCTGGACACAGAAATTGACAGTCGCACTGGCAAAGCTGCAGCCAGCTTTGCACGTCTCACAACGTGTGTTTGGGGAAACTCCAAACTCACAACGAAGACAGCGAGACATGGACGACCTATGCTAAGCAAAAAATAAGACTCAATACCTTCCATATACGGTGTCTACGCCACACCCTAGGTATTTCGTGGAAAGACAGAGTGACAAATGTCGAGGTGTTGTCACGTGCTGGCCTTCAAAGCTTATATGCACTGCTTAGACAGCGCAGTCTACGCTGACATGGCCATGCCCGCCACATGAAAGATGGTCGCATCCCGAAAGATATCTTCTACGGACAACAGGCAGAAGGCAAAAGAACAGTTGGGCAACCGCAGCTGAGGTTCAAAAATATGTGCAAGAGAGATATGAGGGCACTGGACATAAATCCAGCAACCTGGGAGGATGAAGCTGCCAATCGCACCAAGTGGCGGTACTCTCCACGGTGCCACCTCAGACTGGGCGAAAAGAAACGCTCACAGCAAGCAGAAGAGAAAGGAGAAAACGTCGAAAGGAACACCAGGAAAATAAGCAGATGAAGGCTGTCAACTCAGGGGCTCATTCCCATAGTCAGTCAGGACTGAAGGTGCTATTATTATTATTATTATGATACAAAAAAGATGATGATGCTGAAATGATACTTGCCAGTGATATAATCTGTATATCTTCTTAATAAGTCTTTTTCTATCAGATAACAATTCAAAGAACACGCATAAAACTTAGTCGTCCTGATTATGAATTGGAAACAACAGTTTATGAAAAACAATTATACCATTTCATTATCTTTTTATAAAGCTGAAAACCTTTGTCTATGAACTCAAACATTTGACTATCCAACGGCTTGAACTAGACACACTAGACACAAAAAATGCTATTAAACAATAGAAATTCTACACATAAAAAAAATAATAATAATAATCCATATTTATAATATCGTATAATATAAATTTTTTCAGATCCCTCCAAGAAATTTAAAATGTAATGCAGTAAAAGTTCTCACTGTCACAGAGAGTTTTATGTTCAATAAATTTTCTATATTCTCTTCTTTTTCTACCCGTGTCCTCTATTTTATTATCGCTCTTTTATCCTTTTCCTGTATTTTTCGCATTCGTTCGTTTGCGAAAAATATTTTTTTTCCCATTCTCACTTTACCGTTTTTCTTTCTCATACTGATACGCATTCTATTACGTAGATGTCAGTCAGACGAGAAACTGTGAATATTCATCTATCTCAGACATAGGAGCAGACTTTTGGCTAGCATTTTCAACTTACACTAACGTTTCTCCGGCGTGAGGTGTGATAACCGACATCTGCATGGCGCAGAATGAGACATTTGTCTTGTAATTTCCTCTGTCACGGCACTCTCGGCCAGTTTCGTTAGCAGTGAGGTGTCAAGACGCGAAGTGGCAGTTTATGGCAGGTCTTCTGGTTATGGAAAAGTGTTAATGAGAAGGGGAGAGATCGGCGCTGTTTCGTGTTTTCGAAATAACGTGAGACCTCTTTGTCTGTTTGATAGATATAATCAGAGTTTTAAACTTGATTTCACTCATTCTCCATTTGCAGTAAACGTGGTCACTTCGTTCTAGATACTTAAACTTATAAGTGAAACTCTTAATTTCGTTGTGATACCGTAGTTCTGTGTTGAGGTAAATATTGTATTAAGTATCTAATATTTTGTGAGTGATTAAGTGTTAAATCGCCTATTTTTCACTAGTTCTTTTGTGCAGAGAGAATTTAAAATATAGTCTGTATTATTTTCTGGTGACGTGTTTCAGTGGAAAGCAGGATAAATTATATTTCTAGCTTAAAATCACGCAGCTATAAATGAATTTGATTTTATTGCTAAATAATCAGACGAGAATATATTTTAAAATTAACTTATAAATGAAATGCTACATCAGTGAGTATTGACGGGATACGTATGTATTCCTAATTCATGATGGTTGATTTTATGAATATAACTTAATTCACGGGAAGTTTTAAATGATAAGTCAAGCTGTACGCTTGCAGTTTAAAATGTAAGTTATAACGAGTACATAATATGTATAATTATTTTATATGTGTTTTTTTCTTTATTCAGTGAATACTGGGGTTAACCCAAACTTTGCCAGCGTTAAGTGCTGATGAGTAATATCTGTGAAGAACTAAAACATTTTCCTTAAAAGGCCTTGGTGTATAATCTTTGCAAGAACTTTAAAGGTGAAATGACATAACGGGCCTGTTGCGCCAGATTTTATTTTTCCTGAGAAAACTTAAGTACAGTTCAGCCCTTGTGGCAAGTAAACTATTACAAACAGTAACGTTCCGCAAATTTTGTCAACTTGTGGTGTGACCAAGAAGGTTACCTTTGATCGAAAGTTACAAACCTGACATTTTCCCTAAGTAGTGGAAACCACGTGATTCTGACACTGTGAACCCGCTTACACTAATTCTTACCTGAGCTAATAAAGTGACACTAACTTAAAATCTGAACAAAATCATCGCCTGAAGAGGACGCTCCCCGGACAAATTGGATGAAACCAAGATCTGCAGAGCTGGGTATCCGCTTCATCAAACGATAAACAGATTGTGTCATAACATGCGCCAGACGGCGAACAACAGCAAGTTATAGGGTAAGAAAGTGAGAAATGCACGACAGGGCCCTGATGAATGAACCGAGAGAAAGCATGAACGAGTGACTCTTTTTTTTTATGGTATACCAAATTTCACCCACTTTGTAATCTCTTTATGCAAGTTTTCTGTTGCAAACAAGATACTTTTCCTTAGGATAGATCATACTAATATCTAAGTCTGTTCATACCTTTAAAAGGGGAAAATCATTAGATTACCGCTAATGTATCCTTGATTCCTTGGGGCTAACATTTTCTTCTAACAGGACTGTGGGCATACCTTGAGGGATAAGATCATACTGTGGGTCTATCATTCTGGTAGAAATTCATTGATTTTATGACTATATGTATATGTTTCTTGATGTAATTTTGTGTGTTGTGAGGAAATTTTAGATGATAATTAAAATTTCTCTTGAACTTAATCAGCGCGTTGGTCAGCTCATTCCAAATTATCTGTATAATCACTGTTATAGTTTTTCCCACGTCTGTGCGTCTAACTGTCGTCCCTTGTGTGTGTGCACGTGAGTGGTACGTTCATATATATTAATATATATTGTCACTAGACTGTCTGACTCCTCTAAATCTGTTGTAGAAGATAGGCTGAGAAACAGAGAAGATTCTCGAGTTCTCAGGGACAGCCTCTATTGATTCTACCATCTCACTCGTGGAAATCTATTTCTGTTATTATCTCTCACTGTGGCTATCACGTATTCTAATCTAATCAGAAGGGACCAACCCAAGTCTTAATCCCCCTATAAAAAAATCTACGACACTCACTCACAAAACAGTGCAGAATACAGACTGTGCCGTAAAAGTCTTCAGTTGGTACCAGTTTCTCTTTAGTGCTTTAGGGGATTCTAACATTATAAATCCAGGAAAAACTTACATCTGTTTCCCACTAAAGATCAATCTCTGATGCTCAGTAGGAACCCCCACCTTCACTTCAACACATTCCTTGATTCTTGCAACCTGTAATGAGATGTATAGCATAAAGTGCTGATGTTAACACTGTAGCCATTTACACACACACACACACGCACGCATACACACACACACACACACATACATACACACACAAGAAGTCTCATGGCAGAGATTGCCGAAGGGGAGTGAAGTGTTAGAGACTTATCTATAATAGGTACAGCATCGAGAGATGGGGTGACCAGTTCCCTTCCTCACTGCCTTTTCCTTCCTGAACTCAAGAGAAAAGTCCCGTACCCCTTCACAGCTGGGTAGACTGGAGTGTGATGATACCATGAATCGAACCCGGCACCTTTGCTGAAAGAGACCAGCGCTCATAAACCAAAGAATGCACATAAACAAAATAATTGAAAAGGAAAAAGAAACTGAAAGATATACAAATCAAATAATTAAAATGTTTGAAACATTATCCAGAAACATCAGGAGACAAATTAGCAAAATGGTGACAGTAACATCATTCATTCATAACCCTCCACTCCCAAAGGAGCATTGGCCTTCAACAAACACATGCCAAGTCCACCTGTCACGTGCCATCATCTCAAGTTCTTTCCACGTTCTCCTCATCATTTTCACCTCTGTTTCCAGCTCTCGTCTCCATGTGCTTCTTGGTCTACCTCTGCCTCTCTTGCCCTGGGGGTTCCAGAACAAGGACTGCCTTGTAATGCTATCAACAGGTTTCCTCAGTGTGTGTCCTATCCATCGCCATCGTCGTCTTCTCATCTCTTGTTCCACTGGCACGTGTCTAGTTCTTGTCCTCATTTCCACGTTGGTAACCTTGTCATACCATTTTAATCCCTCTATTCTACGCAAGCACCCATTTATGAAAGTCTGTAGCTTTTTGGACAGTAACACACACGTGAAAAAAAAAAAAACAGTTAAAAAAAAAAAAAAAAAAAAGAAGGAAATGATCTATCACACCATCAAGACTTACTGTGCTAATGGTCAAGAAAATATGGGCCTAACACCATATTCCCAATATGCCTCAATGGGCATGTAACAGGATCCTTTACCTTTTTTTTTTACACCATCAAAACTAGACAAAAATGCATGAAGTCCATTGCAGGCAAGTGTGTATTATCATCATCATCACCCGTCAGTTCACTGCAGAGCACAGACCTTCAGTCATTTTAGGCCAAACTCTTGTCCAGTGACATACACTCAAGTTCTTCTTGTGTCTTCTTTATCCACTATTAAGACCGTCTCCAATTTTTCCATCAGTTCAATCTGACGCAAGCGTCTTTCCATCCGTTCAATCTGATGCAAGCATCTTTCCATCAGTTCAATCTGACGCATGCATCCTTCCATCAGTTCAATCTGACGCAAGCATCTTGCCATCAGTTCAATCTGACGCAGGCATCTTTATATCAGTTCAATATGACGCAAGCATCTTTACATCAGTTCTATCTGACGCGAGCATCTTTCCATCAGTTCAATCTGACGCAACCATCTTTCCATCAGTTCAATCTGACGCAAGCATCTTTCCATCAGTTCTATCTGACGCAAGCATCTTTCCATCTGTTCTATCTGACGCAAGCATCTTTCCATCAGTTCAACATTGGCGGTCTTGTCATACTTTTTCAATCCTATTCTGATCAGGCACCAGTTTATTTCAGCACTTCTTCTTCCTCGTTCGTCCTGAAAAGGACGTTGGTTGCATTGTGACCGTTTACAGCAAAGCTGCGATATCTGCACCTTTCGGCCGACACATCCGACTTCAGCACTGCATTTTTTGGGACCGGGTTTGCCTTCCCACTTCGATCCCTACTCTCTCAGCCAGACTGCAGTGATGCAGCCTGTTTCCAGGACCACCACTTGGAGGTGGAATAGGGTCTTGGTCAGCTTCAGAGGTTAAATAAAATGAAGAACGTAATGGCATAACACCAGCAAATTAATAAAAGTAAAACTTCTGAGAACGTGCATCTTTCCGGTGGCAACGTACGGATGTGAATCATGGACCATTACACAAACATTAA